>JAZGTH010000087.1:915000-1240000 GCA_036877525.1 Chromobotia macracanthus
TGACGCCAGACAGTAAGAACAGCCTTAAACAAAGAAAGTCCATTAAAGACTTGTGAAGTTCCCAGTGTACTGATCTAAGATGAGTTCTCACGGTTCAGCTGTTACTATATAGCTGTAGACTGCCATCACCAATATTTGGCATTGACTGATTACTGTACTGATCAGAAGGGTCAACCTGACAGACAGATTTAAAGAAACAAATGCAAAATTAGGATGCATTTAGTTTTAGTGTATGTTTGTCTTACCATATATCAGCAATATATCTTACATTGGCCACTTGTTCACTAGATATACATATGATTGACCAGTATAAAGTAAATTCTTAGAGGTGGTTGGCTGTTCCTAGACCAGCTCTTATATTTCTTAGCAAACTGCACAGATATAGAGCTCAACGTGGCATTATGTTTGCACTTGAATCCTGGAGTTGCAGATAAAGATGGTGACCAGCATTAACCGTTGGTGTTGGTTTACATGTGTGAGGTCACACACCTTATGTTGCCAGGTTCATTATTACTGCACTGAGGTATGTGTTTTATTACCTGTAAACTGCTGTTTGCTCTTGTAGCAATCTGGAGGAAATTAGAGGGTAATTGGCAAAAACGTGACTGCAGTTTTAATGAACTTTGGCCTGAGCAATGCAAATATATTTTCTGACCCCCTCCTGAGTTAAAAACAAAGCACAGCTTTCACTGCTGAGCCTGTGTGCACTGAATATATTTAAGCCACGCAAACGTATTGTGTGCAATTCCAGTGAGTCAGATGAAAATATGCAATATCAACAACAGAAGTTGTTATTGCGATTATCTGTTATCAATGAGAATCCTGCAGTAACATGCCCACAGAGTCTGAGTACACATCAGACAGACTGACATACTTATCTCAGTACAGACTACCTGTTTTCTCGATAAGTGATCAAATCTGCTATTTATATCCTGGTCATATTGTTACTTTGTGACACAGACTTTGTGATCTTCCTGTTATGGAAGTTTCTTGATTATCCACGGATTACTGTCACACGAGTGAGTTGCGTGACTGCGGTTTGGACTGTTTGTGAATCAGGTGGAGACATCAGTTTCGTCTTTGTTAGTGACTGTTTGCTGTGACTCACACACATGAACACACCTACTTTAGCCCCGCCCATCGGCCTGTTTGAAGTTAAACGTCCTCCTGCCACCTGTCTGTCTGTGTGTGTCTGTCTGTCTGTCAGCTGCCGAGTTACTGTGTGTCTGTTTGTCTGTCACTTACTGTAATGATGAACATTTCTGTGGATCATGTAACTGCTCAGAGATGCTTACAGCAGGTGATGACTTACTCATCACAAAGTTTCTTGCATCAACAACAGCCGTAAATTAGTTTGAAAATCTTCCAATCGCAGGCTGTAGCTGCTCCCACATTTCCTATACTGACATATATTACCTGTCCTGGAGTTCTGTATGCGCAAACACGGGGAAAACCGAGTAGTTCCTCTTCAAGTTCCTGATATGGGCATTAGTTCCTGCAGTAGGAAAGGACCTATAGTACCACATGAATCCAGTCAGTGAAGTAAACAAATTCATCAGTGAGACAGTGAGCTGAAAAACCTCTCAAACAGAAAGTGGTTTTATCACTGCTGGAATTTACCCAGAAGTCACACACAGAGGATCAGAAGAACTCTGTGACACTTTATTGAAAAGTGTCGGTCTGGATAGTCTGGATGGAGGTTTTTTAATCTCTCTCTCTATCCCTCATCCCCCAACACTTCTTTGTTCAGGCTCATCTTCTGCCAGTGGAAGAGACAGATGTCATGTCACCACTGAGGGGGCACTTCTTTCAGGCTCTCTTGCTCTCACTTGTTTCTAGTGAGAGAGGAGGGGTGGGGTAAACATTCCCTCTGTTGACCCCCCAGGCTGTGGAATGTGTGTTAAACTTCACTTATTCAGCTCAGACAACTAAAGCACGTGTCCACAGTGATGGGGCGACTGCTAGCTAAACTGTGTGTATAGTAAAGGACGCAGCTAGTCATGCAGAATAGACTGTCTTCACAGTGAAAAGCTTTGTGCTGTTTATTGCCACAGAGCAGGATTGACATTTGCTATAATAAACGACTACCAAAAATGTACAAATTTAAACGTAAAGGCTTTCAATATACATCAGTGCAAATGCTACTACCTACAAAGCTAGTTTACCACTAGCTACAGCTAGAATTCATGTTTTGTTGCTTTCTGAAATGTGTCAGAACACAATTCAAAATGCAACACAGCATTATCATTGAAATTAGCCTTCGGAAATGAGTCTTTATCTCCTGTCATCAAATGACACATTTGATGTTAACTCTGTCACTGCCTTACTAAGTACTGAGGTTTGTTACCACCATGTTCACGCAACAACACATTAAATGTGAAGTGAGTGAGGAAAAAGTGTCACACTGACACTTTAAAACATTTCACAGCTTTGTGTGTTTGCTTTGAATTCCAAGTACAGCGTGGAGTAAACGCATCATCCGTGTCAGAATGTTCTGATTGGCTGAAAGCAGACTTTTACATTAGTGTGTTGAGCGGTAATCCTGTTCTGCCTTCACACATAAAACCTTACTGGTAAATTGCTGGTAATGTTACAACTTCTCTTACAGGTAAATTGCCAGGACCGATTTACTGGTAATGTTTTAAAGGCTCCATTCAAACATGATCTCTTAATTGTAATTTGCCAGTAATTTAACAGTAAAGACAGCATGTGTGAAAGGGGCTGTAGAGTTTTTGGCCTATGTGGAGAAGTGCAGTCTATCTTACCACATTATCTTACAACTTTCTGATGCAGATACTATACACAACTGCCTGGACGGCAACCAGCGAGGCATTTGTTAACTGGGCCAGTAAAGTGCCAGAAAACTAGTTGTTTTTAGGTTTTGTGCTCCCATGATGAAGTACTAGGTAAACCTGAGTTCTGATATAGTCGCCACACAGGAGAAGAGTTGGTTATAAACTATTGGGATTCCAGCAGGCAGGAGGTCAGACAGCCTGTGGCATCAGTATGATGCATGCTCTGTTTTAGAGGAAAATATTTTGTTTGCATATTTCCCCGTCTTGCACTTCTACTGAGGGGCAGAAATGGATTGTGGTATTATTCACACAGGGACAGATATGGAGTGGAAGGAAGCTGAATGCTTTACACTATTTTGGACTCTTGAAAGAGTTTCAGACGCACCCTGAGAACAATAAACATTCTTCATCTCTCCAAAGGCTCAGCGGGAGCATTGTAGAAATACACACTGCTACTGGCTTTTGTGCCCACACTGACTTTCTCAGCGCTGGTCTCAGAGGGCAGATGTGAGACTGCATTAGAAGCACAGAGAGAGAGAGAGAGAGAGCGCGAGACAGCTGCCCTCTCATTTGTAACTGAAGCTTAGGAGGCTTTCTGATACACTGCTTTCACACTTATTATTTGGATGTAGGAGGGTCAGTGGATGTGGATATGCATTTGGAGGCCTTGCTGTATCTGTTTCCCAGAGTGTGAAGATCGCATGAAAGACTGCATGCATGCGTTTGCCACTGGCTTCACAGATAATTATTGGTCCCATCGCATTGGTGCCTCTGGGCCCACTGCAGCTTTTACAGTGAAAACATTACAGACCTAAAATATAATGTATCAAAAACTATCTAAAAGAAAAAGTGGTCAACTTCGCTAATCAGTATTGCCATCTCCAAATTCCCCCCCAAGGCTTATATCTGGGGTATTTTTCTAAGTGTGCAATCCTTAAGAAAAGTACATAAAGTAACGTGAAGTTTTGTTCCACATAGAGATGGCAATATAGAGGCAAAAGTTACAGACTGCAACTTTAATAAGACATTGATGTTAAATCATTGGTTAATAGCTCTCCTTAAGAACTTGGTGTGTTAATGTTTAATAAGAAGGCTCGCAAAGTATTTCACTCATGTAAACAGATCTCCACCCAGAAACATTCTCCTCCATGTGTTTCTTATCACCATTTACAGATGCACAGGCAAATACACATATAAATCACTGAACGGCACGTTTGTATCCCTTAAACCTTGAGAAATTAGTATTTATTACTGAAATAACTAGAGAAACCAAAGCTATGCTAATTTTCTTGAACTGCATGGACCATGTTGGACCATGATTGTAGCAGCTTTTCTCTGATGCTTCCACTGGCCCTATGTTGCCCATTTTGAGTTTGCAGCTGTTGTCTCTCAGCGGGGGGCCGGGGGTGCAGGGGATTCAGAAGTCAGTAACTTTGCCCTTTGAATCCTCTCTGCCTCCATTTCTTGCTTTCTCTTTGATTTTTAAAAGTGGCTTCTACCCCCCACAAACAGCCTCTTTTCATACAGCAGTCACACACAGGGGGCTGAAGGGTGTTTGAGCCACATCTCCAGCCCCAAACTACAATTTACAATGACAAACTGTTTCAGCTGTCTCTTTTCCAGATGAGGTTTGCACAAATGCATTCTCCGTCAAACCTGCAGTCCTGTTTGGGTCATATGTCATATATCAGCTTAATATCAAAAGAAAAAATAAGAAATTACATTTTGCATAAAGAAAATAAGGCTTGTTCATTCATTTAAGCACATTCTCATTAGCATAATACAGTTGATGATCAACCAGGATGCCTATTATTATTATTATTATTATTGTTGTGTTATTGTTGTTATATTGGGTCATGGTCTCAGTGATTGAACTGATGAAAACACACATGGACTGCCACTCTCTCTGAAAGAGTCTTTGTGTTCTCTCACTTTCTGTCTGTCTCTCAGGGCTGGACGACAGTCTTCAGCAGTATGTGTCTAACTTTGAGAGGGGGAAGATTGATGGAGAGAAGCTTCTGAAGATCTCGCATCAGGATCTGGAGGAGCTGGCGGTGACTCGGGTCGGACATCAGGAGCTCATTCTGGAAGCAGTGGATCTCCTCTGTGCATTGGTCAGTACTTTATTCAGCAATCTGTCCAATAAGATGCCCCTTCTGAAGCTGCACAGCCAATTACATTTCTTTTAGAGGAATATGTAGGCTCTAAACTAAAAATCTGGAAAGTCTGGTTAAAGGCACAATATGCCATTTTCACTGCTAGAAATCATAGTCACATTTTCAAAACAATAATAAAGGCGAAACTTGATGATGCTGTGAAGGATTGTGGAGCGATTACAGTTACATTAGCATTTTCCACATAATAAAAATAATAAATATAAATAAATCGCGGTCCATAGTGAGTGACAAAACAACAACAGAGTGTCATGTGGTATAGCCACTAATTTGCATTTGTCCATGTGTGTTGCCATGGTTTCTATGGCAGTTCAAGCAGAAACCTGAGATAACGCAGATATTACATTATTGACAGGCGACAAGTGACCTAGGACAGTGCACTATGTAAAACTGTGAATTTCTCTGAATTTCCAAATACTTGGAAATATTTGTGATAATGTAAGTGCACAATTAAACAAAATATAAAACACTGTGCAAGTGGTTAATTTAAGAAAAAATCTTACATATTGTGCCTTTAAGTGCATTGGATTGTGGAATATAGGACTTGCTGAAGTGTGTTGTATTGTATATCTCACATTTTGGCAAATGTTAAAGCTCATCTTTGTATGGTATGCATTCAGAAAAATGTGCACACTTTGACCTGTATGCATAGTATATACTACAAATAAATAATAATTAAAAAAAATAAATGTACCATACTATTCTGTACCTGTAGTGTTTCTCAGACGTTCTCTGAAGAGTCTTCAGGCCACATAAATCTGTTAACCAACAAGAACAGTTTTCACATTCTGACACACAAACGCCTTTTTTGACATGAGAAGTGAAGTTTCTCTACAGCGTAAGCTCTGTTATAGGTGGAGGCTTCCCTGAACAGGAAATCAGAGATTTCCCAGGCATTCCGATCAGCTGTTTTCTCTTGCTTCCTTCCCAACATTTCCTCTTACTTTCCCTGCTCTCCTGCTGTCCTGGACAGTTTTAATGGCACACAGTTCACCTCAAAATGTATATGTTATACTGAAACATTCTGGCTATATAAAACACATGCACAGTTCATCACAAGAGCCTGTGTGTGTGAGTGTGTGAGTTGTATTCTGTACTGATCGTTATCTCTGAACCCGTGCTCACTGCAGCTCTGTCACAGCATTGTGTTGGACATGAATAGGGAGGGTCAGTTGGAACAAACAGTGTTCAGTGCGTCCATTCAGACTCTGTTCTGTCAGGACGAGAGACTTTCATTGGTTGGTTATAACAGGAGACCGCAGATGAAACTGCTCAGAAAAACTCTGTTTTGGTCTGTTTTGTGTGTGAAATTTTGCCACGTAACTCTTACTTTTGATCAGGAAGATTGCTTAAAACACTATCAAATTGTCATCAGGTTCACCCAAAACATAAAAACTGTGCCACCATTAACATGCTAGACCCATTTTCTTGATATGTGTTACCTGTTTTAGGCAACATGAAAATAAATGAAATATGAAATAAAGCTGGGCTCTGTACCATGACTTTGCAGTGCAGATTTAGTGAGGGATCAGCTGTAGCACTCCTGGGTAGAAGGTTCTGGAAGATATCTCCTGGAGAGCAGGAAACAGATGTGACCCACCCACCTGTGAGACAGCCCCCCACCCAACATACACACACACACACACAGACTCGTACAGACAAACACACAGTCAGCTACTGCAGGAAAACATGTCATGCTATTGTTCCAGTAGTTTCCGCCTGGCGAATTGACTCTGTCTCATCCTAAACTCTGTCACGTTCCTCATTATTCAGTTGCTTTCATGAGCTAGAGAACATGGCAAACTCTTGCTGAAAACAATGTTATACAATGTTGTTTTTTATATTAGTGTTCTGCGCCATTTAGAATTGAACTGAAAAGCTCTTGAAAGTTTCTGTTTACATTATGAATCTGAATTGAGGTGCAAACAGGATGAATAATTGTAGTTTAGAAAAATATCCAATGCTAAACAATGTGTTTGTATAACAACATTACATTTGAAAAAAATCAACATATGGATCTACAGCGACAGGATGTTTATTGAAAAGACCTTCATCCAAGTTCAGCTAAAGAAAAAAATCATATACACCTTGAACAGCACCAGGAAAGTGTAAATGATGAATTTTGAATAAACTCACCTCATAAGAATCTCATAATCTGTCTCACTTGTCTGTATAAATCTGCTCTTCTCATTATTTTGCAGTATATTTTCATATTTGAGTGGCTGTTTGAGGCGCGCTGCCTCAGGGTTGAGTCTCTTTGAACATCTGTCTGACTGATGGCACGCCTACAGTAACTGCTTTAAAGAAAGCAGAACCTCTCACACCAGAGCAATAATGGAGCCAAAGGGCTTTCATTAATGACCATGTTGATATGCGCAGCATTTTCTGATTAATGTCCATATTCTGGCTGGTTTTTATTTTGAAAAGGGAGTATTTGGAAGACGTATTAATTTAAATATTCTCATAATATTATTTAAGAATTGTAATTGCTTTTATGACACCTCTGAGCAGTCTGTGTAAAACTAAAACTAAATACCACTTCAGATGCAGCTAATTTGAAAGCAGAAGATTCCAGAAGAGAGCCTGTGTCCTATATGCAGTTTAATATAACTCTGACGCACCTGTATGCTAGCTGCTGTTTCTGACCAGGCCAGAGTCTCTGCACTCTTTGGCTGGTTGAGGTCTATGGAAGCCGTCCGTCAGTCAGTATCTAGTTGGGTTCAGAGGACAGACAGTGTGCTGGAATCTCTTTGAAGTCAGGCAGAGACCATGTTCTGATGCCGCTGTGATGGAATGTGATGGGAGTTCTAGCTGGAAAGGTTGTGAGAATGACCCGAAAGCTTTAGCCACTGTCACATGGCATTATATACACCAGATACCTCACTTTTCATATCACCAGCTTGCTTTGCAGTGGACGTCACACAGTTGGGAGTTCTGTAGCACTTGATACGTTTGAGCTAATGTGTATTCTTGAGGATTAGGAAAAAATTCCTGTAAATCTGCATTTTTATCTGAGAGAGAAACCCAGGCCAAATCTAGGGATAAATATGTCATTGTACTTGGGGATGGGAATAATAACCAACCCCCCGTAGCACCTTAGCAACCACATAGCAACACCCTGACAACCTCTGACACTTGCGTAGCATTGTCTGATTTATGATTATTTTTGATGTTGGTTTTGTAGAACTGTGGTGTGGAGACTGATAACCTGAAGACTCTGGTAGGACAGATGCGGGCAGCGTCCAATAACTTGCAAACTGTGCATCTGAGCGCAGGACAAACCCTACTTATGATGGAGGAAGTTCAAACAAACCACCTAACATGTTCCTGACGGCTGTAGTGCAGCTGATATCGGCTGCCAAGGGTATGCTGGCCTGGCTTGACAGGTTTGTGAGTTTTACACACTCACACACACCACAGCTCTTTCGTACAGACTGGACCCACCTTAAAGCAAATGTTCCACCCATTTTGGCTAATGTTTTGGCTGCATAAGGAGGACATTAGAAACATTCAAACAATAGAACAAACAGAACATTTAAAATAACTTTAAAACAACAGGAAATGAACCTTTTAGTTGATAGTGAAGTTAAATTAAGTTGAGAAACTCTTTTCATCCAAACCTTTATATAACATTCTGTGTATGTTATGAAAACTAGACCACATTAGGTGGAAACATTGTAGGAACATAAATTTGATATTTAGGTATGTTCTGTGACTACATGTGTATCAGAATGCACAGGGGCGGTAAATCATTGACATGGTTTAAAAGAATTCCAATAAATTTTGGAGTCACATTTTTACTGGCAGTTGTCTCAGCAGCTATTGTTTCGGTGTTCAGTCAAAACAGCTTGAATCTTTGCCAGTGATGTCAGAAAGACAGACAGTTGACATACAAATGCATACGTACATATACATGCAGCTCATGTTCGGGCTTGAAACAACACATTCCAGACGTGACAGACGTTGCAACTCCTCGCGAGCATTTGGGTTAGTCACACTTTGCTCTTTTTGTTTGTCTTGCAGGACTCCCCTGACAGGCATCAGTGATTTCACCTCAACCAAGAATAAGATCATTCAGCTCTGTCTGGAACTTACCAGCACTGTTCAGAAGGTGTGTTACTGTGTCCACCAGCATTACCTGTCCCGTTTTAAATTATATTGTTTAAACACAAAAAAATGTTTTGGTGAGTGTCGAACTTGGTAATGTCTGTTCTGCAGGGTTTTTTGCGGTCAAAGAGACAATTAGGTAAAAGTAGACGTTGAATTCTTGCTGTAGAGCTAGTCATAGGATAGTGGTTAATGTGTTCATATGTGTTAATGTCACAGAGCAAGACAAATTCAGTCTGTGTGGCTTGACTTCAATAAATCTTAATTTTTCATTGGGGAGGAAGTTTTGAGCTCTAAAACTTGCAGTATGTAGTTGTGGAAGTCTTACATGTCAGTAGATCTAATATCTTATTGAAAACTGGACCCCCTTTGAATATACAGTATATAATTATTTCAGTCGTAGTGGATAAAAGTATCTCTTAAAAACACATAGTCACAGCACACTCCTGAACAGTAGTGTATAAATGCAGATGAAGTGAAGGCACACAGTGGTTCCACTGAGGCCGAGGTCTCTCCAGACACAGAGACTTATCTGTGATCGATGTTGTGGCTGTCGTGCTCCTCATATTCAGCTCTGAAGCACCGCAGCCCTGAACCTCTGCACCAATTATCCCATCAAACTTGTTTTCAAATCATATTATTTAAACTCAGACAGTAAACTCTTCTCTAATTCTCAGCACATTCTCTTTGAAACCCTCATATTACATTTCTTGCATACTTATGGTGTCTTGATTTCACGTTTACCATTCCATACTTTCCTGTGGGAACTTGACTCTGAGTGAATCCTCCCTTTTTAATTGCAGGATTGCACAGTGTTCGAAATGGAGGACAATATTTTAGATGTGGTAAGTAAAAAGTCTTCTTGTCAACCATTTTAAACACAGTATAAATTCCCCTGAAGCAACAACATCATGCCGGCTGGGAAACTCATCTCAAGCTGTGTGAGGCGTTCTTTTATCTGTTATGCATTTGTGTCAATGTGAGGGTGGATGGACTGTTGTTTGGTTATTGTTTAAGGTATTAAGGTTTTCCTCTTGAGAGTGTCCTGTGGTAGATAATAGCTAATCAAAAGTGTGCGTCACTTGACTGAAATGTTTCTCATAATCTTAAGAAACGGTTTGATCTGAAAGCAACTGCTTAAGTGTGTAAACAGTACAGATGAGAACTCTTTCAAAACTGTTTCAGAAGCATCTCAGAGTGACACGTCAAGAGGCTGGTGATAAAATGACAAGAGAACATTTACAAATTCTAGGGCAGCTACTTTTAAGATGCTAAAATATAATGTATAAAATATAATATATATGTATGTATTTAATTTACTTGGGAATTTTTTAGGCACAACATAATTCCCATAGTTCTAGTTGTGTTATTGAATAGATATCACAATAAACAGATGATTTTGACACACATTTTGAGTTCGTGTAAATAGTGCTGATTTTTGTGCTGTCTCTACTTTATAAGTGAAGTTTTGCATTAGTCAGCAGCTGCTGCTGTGTGTACTCACAACAGATCAACCAGTGTCACTCTGGCCTCATGTCTGGCCTCCACAGAACACAGATCTTTCTGGAACAAGCTAGAACTGTCTCCTATTGTGTAAAAGATGCCCAGCTGTGATGTGACATCAGAAAAATTCGACTAATCAATGCCATTGTATTAACAGAGTATTTGTCACTTGTGGTGTATTTATTCTCAGAGTGAAAGTCTGATAATAAGGAGAGATAAAATGAGTTCAGCTGGTCATGTGATCTCAACATGGTGGCCACCTTTATTTAGGAATAAACAGGTTTTTCTGGCCCACTGATCTAACCTGTGTCTAAATCTAATGAGATTGTATATTATATCTGTACAAGCTTATAGATAGTGTTATTAATTTCTTTAGGGGTTAAATATTTATTAGTGCATCTTTGATTTATTAGAACAGTTTGTACTTTTACTGGCACTTATTGATTTTCTAAAAATACATCAATGTTTTGACCTCAGTGTCTAGTTATTCTCAGTCCAGTACCATTCAGTCCACTTTTTGAGGTCCATAAAACACTGAAACAAAGGAGTGATAGAAGCAGAAATAAACTGGATTCAGACTGAAGTTTCCTTGAACCGAAACATCAGTTGAGTGATAACACTGTTCTTTCTTTTCATTCAAGTCACAGGTTTTGACTGGCATTTGTGATGCCACCATGAGGATGACCTCTGACCCCTTAAAGAGTCACATGACCTGTTTGGAGGAGGTGAACGTCACTAATATCCAGCCGGACGAGGGTCTGGTGAGTGCCTTCAAAGTTTAACGCAAAACACGACTGGTGTTATTTTAACTCAGTGTTTAACAACTTCATGTTGTGTCTTGTTACAGGGAATGTATATTAAATCCACTTACGACGGGCTGCATGTCATCACCGGAACTACAGAACATGTGAGTCAAATGACTTTAACTGAACCACAGGTCACTGGGATATTTGGTTTGCAGTTAATGCATCAATATTCTGAGCTCAGTGTTCCTGTACTTGCAGCCTAGCGTCATGTAAGCCACTTCGACTAATGGATCTGTAATAAAGCAGATATTTCTCTGAAATGCTTTAATTGATTCATGACGTCTGTTTCTGCTCACACAGTCTCCAGCGGACAGAACTCAGCGGATTCATGCCGGTGATGAGGTGATACAAGTCAACAGACAAACAGTGGTGAGTCTATCCACCTGACAGATCTCGAGTATGTGAGGGATTATGGGTAACACACTGACCTGACAGAGTGAAAGAGGAGGGTTGGTGAGCTTTTGTGTTGGAGGAGTGTAGGCTGAGTAAATGTGATGTGTGGGAAAGCAGGTGAGATGCTTAACCAAACCACTTTCTCAGTGGTTTGGATCAGTGCTGTGTTTTATGTCATGTATTTACAGAGAAACACTGAGCTGGTGGTGACTCAATTGTGTTTGGACTGCATTCAGACTACACATGCTGAACTGGGATCAGCTTTCTCACATTTAAACTTATTGTAGTCACATGACTCTGATGCAGAAGCTGTTACACTCCCCAGTGCTCTGAAACAGCGTCTGATTCAGTGATTCAATCAGTTTTTGCCCTAACAAGCCACAGTTGTTTAAAGCTCCTGCTTCACACACTGTAGCTGTGTATTAAAATCTAATGCGTTTAAGACTTGGATTTGGATTGGTGTTGAAGAACAGGGACAAAGACTAATTGCCATGAAAATGTCAAAATGCCAATAAAACTCTTAATGGTACTAAATACAGACTTCATATTCAGAAAGATCATTTCAAATTTCATGTTTTGGGTAAAATTTGTGAAATATGACCAGCATGTGTGTTGTAACTTTCACCTGCTGTCTTCTAAGGTGGGCTGGCAGTTGAAGAACCTGGTGACAAAGCTCAGGGAAGACCCTCATAATGTGACACTGATGCTGAAGAAAAGACCTTCAGGTACCTGCAGCTTCACTCCAGCACCACTGAAGAACATGCGCTGGAGACCCCCTGTCATGCAGGTACTTCCCTCACTCTTCCAGAGACCAGCAAATGGTGTATGACCCAGTACAGGCTTATTTTATAGTTAAAAAGTTAAGAGACTCTCTTCTGCCTTGTTCTAATGAGCTTTTTTCAACTTATATACTGTGCAAACTGTATATTCACCTTCACCCTTCCCCTCACAGAAACCTTTTCCTGTTTTCTAAAAAAAGCATGATTTAGTATGTTTCATAATCAGTTTCCCTGATGGGGACTGCTGACTGTGTGTGTGACTTTTACCATTCTTTTTGGGACATTTTGGAAAGTAAGAACACACAGATGAACTTGGCTGTAATAATCCAGACTGATGTCACATCCACAGGTGACTCATGTTAACATGGTTTGAGTTCGCTGGAGCAGCAGTGTCAGGATGTGTGTTTCCATCTGATTAAAATGTCACAGCCGTTGATTCTAAAACTAGCTAATGTTAGTCCACACAGCCACTCCTAAAACATCACACTTCCAGACTACAGTCTGAAAAAAGTGGTTGTTGCTCAGTTAAAGGTACATTAATAATTATATTGTTAACATACATGATCATATAATTCTTTATAATGCATGAGTGGTGCTTATACATAATTACACTGTTGATCAGACATTTTGGGATTTAAACAAACTTATAAATCTAGGTATTACATTTCAATATGTAAGTCCTGCTGCTCTATTTGTGCTACAATACTACAGTCAATTTGAGAAATCGTGTAGTACTTTGAGGAGGGACCCAATCTGTAGTTATGTAGCAGGATATCATGGAGACTTGGTGGTGGGCTTTTCTGACTTCAGCTCTAAAACAGCCCCCAAAAAACCCTCACAACCACCTAGCAACGACCCAGAACAACCTAGTTTTGTGTGGGCACTTACATTTTCTTGAGAAAATGTGAAAATCTGTTTTACATACTGTGTTTTATGTTTAAATGAATGAAAAACCTGCATACCATGAATAAAAAACCTGCACGATGTTCCTCTGAATATCTGTTTATGTCGTTCACATAATTCATACAGGATTTATGACATATGCTATTGGTTCTGTTTGGAAACACAGAACTCTGTTGCAATAACGTGGCCTTAACTAGGAACAATAGACATTTGTGCAAGTCCAGTCCTGACCTGGTGAAGTCTGTGATCTGTGTGGCTTTACTCTGAGAAAGTCTGCAACACACTGCAGCACAAAGAGCCTTATTGTAGTAATTACATGTTGAGATCAAAGGTCCATCAATTCAAACATTCAAAGGGAGTGAAAATTATACTGTGCTCAGTTACCCAACTGTAAATCCCACTGAAAAAATATGCAAGGTGTAATTAATCAACATAGAATATCGGTTTATGAATATAGACGTGTGACTGAGTTTCTGCACAGTTATCATGTGTAAACACAAATTAAACGGTGCAGAGTGAAAGACAAATGTGTTTCTTGACTTGTTTGTTTCAGAGCCCGTCACATGTACCTGTTGCCCAGTCATCCAGAAATCCTGAGCAAACGTCCATCAAGCGGCCGACAAAACCTGCAATTTTAGACCTGCATATCCCCCCTCCACCCTCCATTCCATACAGCCCACGGTCAGTTCTCTGATGATCTCCATCTCACACTGTAGCTCTGTTCTAACACCTGCTGAGCTGCTTTCTAAGACAGCATTCTAAATACAAAACCCAAGGTCAATGATTGAACTATATGGCAATTGATTCTAAAAGAATTTTCTGTTAGCATGTGGCTAAGCTAACTCTATTATCTTATAAGCATTATAAAACATAACACATACATATATTGGGAGAATAGTAGCCACTATAGTAATAGTAACAGAACCACTGAGAAATGTTAGAAACAGAGATGGCAACAGAGGCATAATGTTACTAATCGCAGCACCACACTGCCGTGACAAGGCAGGGAACAAAACATGTAGAGTCTAAGAAACTGTACTATAATGTCTCAAACACTAACTCGGTAGCTTGATCTAATGTAACTTGTTTCTCTGTAGGGATGCAGAGACGAGTGAATTTGCAGGTGTGAAGATGAGATCAAAAGGTTCTGGATCACCAAACTCATCATTGGACTTGGCTAGCAGGCGGCGCTCAAACATTCCTGACTGCAACGGCAAATTAAGCATGAGCCCAGCCGAGATTGTCGTCCCGCAGGCACGACTGAGACAGCGCACAGCCTCCAGAGGTTAGTTCCTGTTTGGCCCACCCAACTGATTGTAACAATTCCTAACAATTCACTATATGCACAGTTGCTTCCTGTTTTCCGATAAGCCAGCTCTGGCATTTCCAGTGAACTGTCAGTTGTGAAGATGTGATCGTTGGTCATCGTAGGGAAAAGAGTGAAAACTGATGGTGGAATTGAATTTTGTTATGAGGGACACTGGGAGGTACCAGTTATGAACTGTTGTCCCCTCACGATGCTGAAGTGTAAACAGCTTTATCTTCTTACCTTTGACTAAGTTAATTTTAGGCCTGACTATGTAACTCACTGTATTCTGATTATAATCAATTGTACTGATGATGCTGTTAGAGCTAGCTCAGAAAATTGACACACCAACAAGGGCAATTTACTGGGAATTTCTCAGCTTGTTTTTTTAATTGTGGAAGTTCTTAAGAACATTACATGCATATAGTTAATTGTGTACCAGCCTTTAACAGAAAACTTTTTAATTTCAGTTAGGATATAAATAGATAGCTTAGCCTGCATGGACTGTGAAGGTATTATGGGAATGTTTGATTGTTCAGGTAAGGGTTCAGTCAGACTGATTCTTGCTTTGTCTGTGCTTCAGGAAAGCCACGTCCCATGTCCATGCCGGCAGACACATGCCTGGGCGTGTCAGACTCGTCCTCTAGACCCTGGGCTCTTGGAAGGAAAGGTAAATGCAACACCTGCCTGTGTGTAAACCACCGCTCAAGCGAGTTAATCTCCAGCTGCTAGCACAAACATTTCGCAAGCCAATTACCTGCGCAGGAGCAGACAAAGGTCAGATGACATTGTGCGCTTTGCATTGTTGACGCTGTTTTAATGTAGCTCAGGGGGAAATCTGTGCACACCTGTAGTTCATTTGGATAAAGATCTCTGACATTATTACGTGTGAAACAGACTATGAACACTTTTAGAATTGTTTTGTTTTTTACTGGAGAATTTAGCTTGTTACTATAAATAATCATAGTTGTTAATTTCTATCATGACATTTCTTTTAAATTGTTGCTTAGTCGGTAGTCTCACAGTATACACAACATACAGCATCATACTGTTGTATATATTAACAAAGGTCTGGTCCTCTTTTTAGCTTTCATGCTAAGAAATTTGAAAATATGTCTCATAAATCAAGTAAAATAATTAAGTAAAAGCTAATTAAATCAGAACTTTTTGGAAAACTTTCTCTTTAAACTTTGGAACTGTCAGCTTTGTCAATTTTGTGTGCCACACGCATCAGTCATTGGAGGCTGTCTGAGGCTGGAATTAATCATTAGACTCTAACATGAATGGCCAAAAGTTGGAGAGACTCTTTAATGGTGTTTCTGTCTTTCTGTTAATTATGTGTCACGTTTAACTCCATCTTGTTTGTCCTCAGGTGATGATGTGTTGCACAGGTATCTAAGTAATGAACAGATCCCCACCATCTCTGAAGAGTCGCCCTTTTACCCTCTGCCATACCGCCCGGTGGGTGAACGGCAGCTCGTGCGAGGGGTGGACCATATCCGCGGCAGCCAGTGTTTCATCAACGCAGACCTGCACACCAGCGCCACCATCCCCTACCAGGAAGCCATTGCACGGAAACCCTCCGCATCCAAATCCACAAAGAGACCACCATCAGAGCCCTCACTCCTCAGCAGCTGGATCGCCCGACTCAAGCTGCTCACACGCTGACCGTGTGTGTGTGTTTTCCTCCTGCTGCTGTGTGCTGTGCAGTATTATCACTTCCTGAGGGTTCAGATCCGCTGAGATTCAGTTTGGCCAGTATTACAGACATCCACTGTTTAACACCTGTTACTCTGTGCAGGATTTCAACAGCATTAAAGACACTACTGAAAACTCTCTTTCTTTCAGGTCATTCATAGATTTCACTTGTCTTTTTAAATGACTGTGACAATAAGTTAATTTATTTGTGCAGATATTGTATATCTGGTCTGATTTATTTTCTGCATGCCAAATAGTTTCTATTTACATATGACTTATATGAGACAAGGACAGGCAAGAGAGAGCGAAAATTAATTTTTGTTTAGAAATGCTAATTGACTTAGTTATAAAGAAAGCAATTATATTGCTGTAAAATAATCCCATTGTAATTGTACTGCCTCACAGTGAAATCTGAAGATTTGAAGACCCTTTACTAACATTTCAGAGTGTACATGCCTGTCAGTCTCAGACCTTATAAATGATCTTGTGTCTTATATCATCTTTGATGACATCATTTCAACAGGATCTGTCGCAAACAAAACTGTAAAGCTTGTACAAGTCATACTTTGAAGCAAGACAGAATTTTACTTTGAAATACAATCTTGTCAAACTCCTTTAATAAAGAATTATGATAGTAGTGAAGTTATCACAAGTCTTGCATTTATTTGTGGCCTAATGGCACAACGTTTTCAGAAACATTAAAATCCAGTGACGTAATGTGTATTATTGGAGACATTTTTAATTGAAGCACATTATTTAAACTAGTTCATTTCACAGGCTGATAGCGCTGAAAACAATCATTTGTTTGAGACCGATCACACATGGCTTTAGTGTGTGCTTCAGTTTTCTATGGTTATTCATCTACAGAGTGAAACAGCGCCCCGCAGTGGTCCATAACACGAAGCGCAGGATATTTGACAACAACACAATCAACTTCAACAAGTTCTTCTTCACAACACAACAACTACACACACACGAGTATATAAACTTAAATAAACACACACACACTCAGACACAACACACACGAGTATATAAACTTAAATAAACACACACACTCAGACACAACACACACGAGTATATAAACTTAAATAAACACACACACACTCAGACACAACACACACGAGTATATGAACACACACACACACTCAGACACAACACACACGAGTATATAAACTTAAATAAACACACACACACTCAGACACAACACACACAAGTATATAAACTTAAACACACACTCAGACACAACACACACGAGTATATAAACTTAAACACACACTCAGACACAACACACACGAGTATATAAACTTAAATAAACACACACACACTCAGACACAACACACACGAGTATAAAAACACACACACACACTCAGACACAACACACACGAGTATATAAACTTAAATAAACACACACACACTCAGACACAACACACACGAGTATATAAACTTAAATAAACACACACACACTCAGACACAACACACACGAGTATATAAACTTAAATAAACACACACACACTCAGACACAACACACACGAGTATATAAACTTAAATAAACACACACACACTCAGACACAACACACACGAGTATATAAACTTAAATAAACACACACACACTCAGACACAACACACACACAGTATATAAACTTAAATAAACACACACACACTCAGACACAACACACACGGGTATATAAACTTAAATAAACACACACACACTCAGACACAACACACACAAGTATATAAACTTAAACACACACACACTCAGACACAACACACACGAGTATATAAACTTAAATAAACACACACACACTCAGACACAACACACACAAGTATATAAACAATAAACTTAAACACACACTCAGACACAACACACACGAGTATATAAACTTAAATAAACACACACACACTCAGACACAACACACACGAGTATAAAAAATAAACACACACACACTCAGACACAACACACACGAGTATATAAACTTAAATAAACACACACACACTCAGACACAACACACACAAGTATATAAACTTAAACACACACACTCAGACACAACACACACGAGTATATAAACTTAAACACACACTCAGACACAACACACACGAGTATATAAACTTAAATAAACACACACACACTCAGACACAACACACACGAGTATATGAACACACACACACACTCAGACACAACACACACGAGTATATAAACTTAAATAAACACACACACACTCAGACACAACACACACGAGTATATAAACTTAAATAAACACACACACACTCAGACACAACACACACGGGTATATAAACTTAAATAAACACACACACACTCAGACAAACAACACAACACACACGAGTATATAAACTTAAATAAACACACACACACTCAGACACAACACACACGAGTATATAAACTTAAATAAACACACACACACTCAGACACAACACACACGAGTATATAAACTTAAACACACACACACTCAGACACAACACACACGAGTATATAAACTTAAATAAACACACACACACTCAGACACAACACACACGAGTATATAAACTTAAACACACACACACTCAGACACAACACACACGAGTATATAAACTTAAACACACACTCAGACACAACACACACGAGTATATAAACTTAAATAAACACACACACACTCAGACACAACACACACGAGTATATAAACTTAAAAACACACACACACTCAGACACAACACACACGAGTATATAAACTTAAAACACACACTCAGACACAACACACACGAGTATATAAACTTAAATAAACACACACACACTCAGACACAACACACACGAGTATATAAACTTAAATAAACACACACACACTCAGACACAACACACACGAGTATATAAACTTAAACACACACACACTCAGACACAACACACACGAGTATATAAACTTAAATAAACACACACACACTCAGACACAACACACACGAGTATATAAACTTAAATAAACACACACACACTCAGACACAACACACACAAGTATATAAACTTAATAAACACACACACTCAGACACAACACACACGAGTATATAAACTTAAATAAACACACACACACTCAGACACAACACACACGAGTATATAAACTAAACACACACACACTCAGACACAACACACACGAGTATATAAACTTAAATAAACACACACACACTCAGACACAACACACACGAGTATATAAACTTAAATAACACACACACACTCAGACACAACACACACGAGTATATAAACTTAAATAAACACACACACACTCAGACACAACACACACGAGTATATAAACTTAAATAAACACACACACACTCAGACACAACACACACGAGTATATAAACTTAAATAAACACACACACACTCAGACACAACACACACGAGTATATAAACTTAAACACACACACACTCAGACACAACACACACGAGTATATAAACTTAAATAAACACACACACACTCAGACACAACACACACGAGTATATAAACTTAAACACACACACACTCAGACACAACACACACGAGTATATAAACTTAAACACACACACACTCAGACACAACACACACGAGTATATAAACTTAAATAAACACACACACACTCAGACACAACACACACGAGTATATAAACTTAAACACACACACACTCAGACACAACACACACGAGTATATAAACTTAAAACACACACACTCAGACACAACACACACGAGTATATAAACTTAAATAAACACACACACACTCAGACACAACACACACGAGTATATAAACTTAAACACACACACACTCAGACACAACACACACGAGTATATAAACTTAAATAAACACACACACACTCAGACACAACACACACGAGTATATAAACTTAAATAAACACACACACACTCAGACACAACACACACGAGTATATAAACTTACACACACACACTCAGACACAACACACACGAGTATATAAACTTAAATAAACACACACACACTCAGACACAACACACACGAGTATATAAACTTAAATAAACACACACACACTCAGACACAACACACACGAGTATATAAACTTAAATAAACACACACACACTCAGACACAACACACACGAGTATATAAACTTAAATAAACACACACACACTCAGACACAACACACACGAGTATATAAACTTAAACACACACACACTCAGACACAACACACACGAGTATATAAACTTAAATAAACACACACACACTCAGACACAACACACACGAGTATATAAACTTAAAAACACACACACACTCAGACACAACACACACGAGTATATAAACTTAAATAAACACACACACACTCAGACACAACACACACGAGTATATAAACTTAAATAAACACACACACACTCAGACACAACACACACGAGTATATAAACTTAAATAAACACACACACACTCAGACACAACACACACGAGTATATAAACTACACACACACACTCAGACACAACACACACGAGTATATAAACTTAAATAAACACACACACACTCAGACACAACACACACGAGTATATAAACTTAAATAAACACACACACACTCAGACACAACACACACGAGTATATAAACTTAAATAAACACACACACACTCAGACACAACACACACGAGTATATAAACTTAAACACACACACACTCAGACACAACACACACGAGTATATAAACTTAAATAAACACACACACACTCAGACACAACACACACGAGTATATAAACTAAACACACACACACTCAGACACAACACACACGAGTATATAAACTTAAATAAACCACACACACACTCAGACACAACACACACGAGTATATAAACTTAAAATAAACTTAACACACACACTCAGACACAACACACACGAGTATATAAACTTAAACACACACACACTCAGACACAACACACACGAGTATATAAACTTAAATAAACACACACACACTCAGACACAACACACACGAGTATATAAACTTAAACACACACTCAGACACAACACACACGAGTATATAAACTTAAATAAACACACACACACTCAGACACAACACACACGAGTATATAAACTTAAACACACACACACTCAGACACAACACACACGAGTATATAAACTTAAACACACACACGCTCAGACACAACACACACGAGTATATAAACTTAAACACATCAGACACACACACACTCAGGACACAACACACACCAGTACATAACAACTTAAACACACACACACTCAGACACAACACACACGAGTATATAAACTTAAATAAACACACACACACTCAGACACAACACACACGAGTATATAAACTTAAACACACACACACTCAGACACAACACACACGAGTATATAAACTTAAATAAACACACACACACTCAGACACAACACACACAAGTATATAAACTTAAACACACACACACTCAGACACAACACACACGAGTATATAAACTTAAACACACGCTCAGACACAACACACACGAGTATATAAACTTAAACACACACACACTCAGACACAACACACACGAGTATATAAACTTAAATAAACACACACACACTCAGACACAACACACACGAGTATATAAACTTAAACACACACACACTCAGACACAACACACACGAGTATATAAACTTAAATAAACACACACACACTCAGACACAACACACACGAGTATATAAACTTAAATAAACACACACACACTCAGACACAACACACACGAGTATATAAACTTAAACACACACACACTCAGCAAACGGTATATAAACTTAAACACACACACACTCAGACACAACACACGAGTATATAAACTTACACACACACTCAGACACAACACACACGAGTATATAAACTTAAATAAACACACACACACCAGACACAACACACACGAGTATATAAACTTTAAACACACACACACTCAGACACAACACACACGAGTATATAAACTTAAATAAACACACACACACTCAGACACAACACACACGAGTATATAAACTTAAATAAACACACACACACTCAGACACAAACACACACGAGTATATAAACTTAAATAAACACACACACACTCAGACACAACACACACGAGTATATAAACTTAAACACACACACACTCAGACACAACACACACGAGTATATAAACTTAAATAAACACACACACACTCAGACACAACACACACGAGTATATAAACTTAAATAAACACACACACACTCAGACACAACACACACGAGTATATAAACTTAAATAAACACACACACACTCAGACACAACACACACGAGTATATGAACACACACACACACTCAGACACAACACACACGAGTATATAAACTTAAGTGCAGGACGTCCACAAATGTGCTGAGATCTTCTGCAGGATCTGCGATGTGTGCCAGAGTCGAGCAGCTCCTGCAGCTCCTGCCGTGCTGGATGCAGGTGAGTGTCACAGTGTGTGATGTTTAAACGTCTCTGTGTTTCAGTCTCTGTGCCCTCTGAAGACAGCACAGATGATCCCTCACTCTCACTCAGTAAATGTCACAGTGTGTGATGTTTAAACGTCTCTGTGTTTCAGTCTCTGTGCCCTCTGAAGACAGCACAGATGATCCCTCACTCTCACTCAGTAAGTGTCACAGTGTGTGATGTTTAAACGTCTCTGTGTTTCAGTCTCTGTGCCCTCTGAAGACAGCACAGATGATCCCTCACTCTCACTCAGTAAATGTCACAGTGTGTGATGTTTAAACGTCTCTGTGTTTCAGTCTCTGCGCCCTCTGAAGACAGCACAGATGATCCCTCACACACACTCAGTAAGTGTCACAGTGTGTGATGTTTAAACGTCTCTGTGTTTCAGTCTCTGCGCCCTCTGAAGACAGCACAGATGATCCCTCACACGCACTCAGTAAGTGTCACAGTGTGTGATGTTTAAACGTCTCTGTGTTTCAGTCTCTGTGCCCTCTGAAGACAGCACAGATGATCCCTCACTCTCACTCAGTAAATGTCACAGTGTGTGATGTTTAAACGTCTCTGTGTTTCAGTCTCTGTGCCCTCTGAAGACAGCACAGATGATCCCTCACTCTCACTCAGTAAGTGTCACAGTGTGTGATGTTTAAACGTCTCTGTGTTTCAGTCTCTGTGCCCTCTGAAGACAGCACAGATGATCCCTCACTCGCACTCAGTAAGTGTCACAGTGTGTGATGTTTAAACGTCTCTGTGTTTCAGTCTCTGTGCCCTCTGAAGACAGCACAGATGATCCCTCACTCTCACTCAGTAAATGTCACAGTGTGTGATGTTTAAACGTCTCTGTGTTTCAGTCTCTGTGCCCTCTGAAGACAGCACAGATGATCCCTCACTCTCACTCAGTAAATGTCACAGTGTGTGATGTTTAAACGTCTCTGTGTTTCAGTCTCTGTGCCCTCTGAAGACAGCACAGATGATCCCTCACTCACACTCAGTAAGTGTCACAGTGTGTGATGTTTAAACGTCTCTGTGTTTCAGTCTCTGTGCCCTCTGAAGACAGCACAGATGATCCCTCACTCGCACTCAGTAAGTGTCACAGTGTGTGATGTTTAAACGTCTCTGTGTTTCAGTCTCTGTGCCCTCTGAAGACAGCACAGATGATCCCTCACTCTCACTCAGTAAGTGTCACAGTGTGTGATGTTTAAACGTCTCTGTGTTTCAGTCTCTGTTCCCTCTGAAGACAGCACAGATGATCCCTCACTCTCACTCAGTAAGTGTCACAGTGTGTGATGTTTAAACGTCTCTGTGTTTCAGTCTCTGTTCCCTCTGAAGACAGCACAGATGATCCCTCACTCTCACTCAGTAAGTGTCACAGTGTGTGATGTTTAAACGTCTCTGTGTTTCAGTCTCTGTGCCCTCTGAAGACAGCACAGATGATCCCTCACTCTCACTCAGTAAGTGTCACAGTGTGTGATGTTTAAACGTCTCTGTGTTTCAGTCTCTGTTCCCTCTGAAGACAGCACAGATGATCCCTCACTCTCACTCAGTAAGTGTCACAGTGTGTGATGTTTAAACGTCTCTGTGTTTCAGTCTCTGTGCCCTCTGAAGACAGCACAGATGATCCCTCACTCTCACTCAGTAAGTGTCACAGTGTGTGATGTTTAAACGTCTCTGTGTTTCAGTCTCTGTGCCCTCTGAAGACAGCACAGATGATCCCTCACACACACTCAGTAAGTGTCACAGTGTGTGATGTTTAAACGTCTCTGTGTTTCAGTCTCTGTGCCCTCTGAAGACAGCACAGATGATCCCTCACTCTCACTCAGTAAGTGTCACAGTGTGTGATGTTTAAACGTCTCTGTGTTTCAGTCTCTGTGCCCTCTGAAGACAGCACAGATGATCCCTCACTCTCACTCAGTAAGTGTCACAGTGTGTGATGTTTAAACGTCTCTGTGTTTCAGTCTCTGTTCCCTCTGAAGACAGCACAGATGATCCCTCACTCTCACTCAGTAAGTGTCACAGTGTGTGATGTTTAAACGTCTCTGTGTTTCAGTCTCTGTGCCCTCTGAAGACAGCACAGATGATCCCTCACTCTCACTCAGTAAGTGTCACAGTGTGTGATGTTTAAACGTCTCTGTGTTTCAGTCTCTGTGCCCTCTGAAGACAGCACAGATGATCCCTCACACACACTCAGTAAGTGTCACAGTGTGTGATGTTTAAACGTCTCTGTGTTTCAGTCTCTGTGCCCTCTGAAGACAGCACAGATGATCCCTCACTCTCACTCAGTAAGTGTCACAGTGTGTGATGTTTAAACGTCTCTGTGTTTCAGTCTCTGTGCCCTCTGAAGACAGCACAGATGATCCCTCACTCTCACTCAGTAAGTGTCACAGTGTGTGATGTTTAAACGTCTCTGTGTTTCAGTCTCTGTGCCCTCTGAAGACAGCACAGATGATCCCTCACTCTCACTCAGTAAGTGTCACAGTGTGTGATGTTTAAACGTCTCTGTGTTTCAGTCTCTGTGCCCTCTGAAGACAGCACAGATGATCCCTCACTCTCACTCAGTAAGTGTCACAGTGTGTGATGTTTAAACGTCTCTGTGTTTCAGTCTCTGTTCCTCTGAAGACAGCACAGATGATCCCTCACTCTCACTCAGTAAATGTCACAGTGTGTGATGTTTAAACGTCTCTGTGTTTCAGTCTCTGTTCCCTCTGAAGACAGCACAGATGATCCCTCACTCTCACTCAGTAAGTGTCACAGTGTGTGATGTTTAAACGTCTCTGTGTTTCAGTCTCTGTTCCCTCTGAAGACAGCACAGATGATCCCTCACTCTCACTCAGTAAATGTCACAGTGTGTGATGTTTAAACGTCTCTGTGTTTCAGTCTCTGTGCCCTCTGAAGACAGCACAGATGATCCCTCACTTTCACTCAGTAAGTGTCACAGTGTGTGATGTTTAAACGTCTCTGTGTTTCAGTCTCTGTGCCCTCTGAAGACAGCACAGATGATCCCTCACTCGCACTCAGTAAGTGTCACAGTGTGTGATGTTTAAACGTCTCTGTGTTTCAGTCTCTGTGCCCTCTGAAGACAGCACAGATGATCCCTCACTCGCACTCAGTAAGTGTCACAGTGTGTGATGTTTAAACGTCTCTGTGTTTCAGTCTCTGTGCCCTCTGAAGACAGCACAGATGATCCCTCACTCTCACTCAGTAAATGTCACAGTGTGTGATGTTTAAACGTCTCTGTGTTTCAGTCTCTGTTCCCTCTGAAGACAGCACAGATGATCCCTCACTCTCACTCAGTAAGTGTCACAGTGTGTGATGTTTAAACGTCTCTGTGTTTCAGTCTCTGTTCCCTCTGAAGACAGCACAGATGATCCCTCACTCTCACTCAGTAAGTGTCACAGTGTGTGATGTTTAAACGTCTCTGTGTTTCAGTCTCTGTTCCCTCTGAAGACAGCACAGATGATCCCTCACTCTCACTCAGTAAGTGTCACAGTGTGTGATGTTTAAACGTCTCTGTGTTTCAGTCTCTGTGCCCTCTGAAGACAGCACAGATGATCCCTCACTTTCACTCAGTAAGTGTCACAGTGTGTGATGTTTAAACGTCTCTGTGTTTCAGTCTCTGTTCCCTCTGAAGACAGCACAGATGATCCCTCACTCTCACTCAGTAAGTGTCACAGTGTGTGATGTTTAAACGTCTCTGTGTTTCAGTCTCTGTTCCCTCTGAAGACAGCACAGATGATCCCTCACTCTCACTCAGTAAATGTCACAGTGTGTGATGTTTAAACGTCTCTGTGTTTCAGTCTCTGTGCCCTCTGAAGACAGCACAGATGATCCCTCACTCTCACTCAGTAAATGTCACAGTGTGTGATGTTTAAACGTCTCTGTGTTTCAGTCTCTGTGCCCTCTGAAGACAGCACAGATGATCCCTCACTCTCACTCAGTAAATGTCACAGTGTGTGATGTTTAAACGTCTCTGTGTTTCAGTCTCTGCGCCCTCTGAAGACAGCACAGATGATCCCTCACTCTCACTCAGTAAATGTCACAGTGTGTGATGTTTAAACGTCTCTGTGTTTCAGTCTCTGTGCCCTCTGAAGACAGCACAGATGATCCCTCACTCACACTCAGTAAGTGTCACAGTGTGTGATGTTTAAACGTCTCTGTGTTTCAGTCTCTGTGCCCTCTGAAGACAGCACAGATGATCCCTCACTTTCATTCAGTAAGTGTCACAGTGTGTGATGTTTAAACGTCTCTGTGTTTCAGTCTCTGTTCCCTCTGAAGACAGCACAGATGATCCATCACACGCACTCAGTAAGTGTCACAGTGTGTGATGTTTAAACGTCTCTGTGTTTCAGTCTCTGTGCCCTCTGAAGACAGCACAGATGATCCCTCACTCTCACTCAGTAAATGTCACAGTGTGTGATGTTTAAACGTCTCTGTGTTTCAGTCTCTGTTCCCTCTGAAGACAGCACAGATGATCCCTCACTCTCACTCAGTAAATGTCACAGTGTGTGATGTTTAAACGTCTCTGTGTTTCAGTCTCTGTGCCCTCTGAAGACAGCACAGATGATCCCTCACTCTCACTCAGTAAATGTCACAGTGTGTGATGTTTAAACGTCTCTGTGTTTCAGTCTCTGTGCCCTCTGAAGACAGCACAGATGATCCCTCACTCTCACTCAGTAAATGTCACAGTGTGTGATGTTTAAACGTCTCTGTGTTTCAGTCTCTGTTCCCTCTGAAGACAGCACAGATGATCCCTCACTCTCACTCAGTAAATGTCACAGTGTGTGATGTTTAAACGTCTCTGTGTTTCAGTCTCTGTGCCCTCTGAAGACAGCACAGATGATCCCTCACTCTCACTCAGTAAATGTCACAGTGTGTGATGTTTAAACGTCTCTGTGTTTCAGTCTCTGTGCCCTCTGAAGACAGCACAGATGATCCCTCACACACACTCAGTAAGTGTCACAGTGTGTGATGTTTAAACGTCTCTGTGTTTCAGTCTCTGTGCCCTCTGAAGACAGCACAGATGATCCCTCACACTCACTCAGTAAATGTCACAGTGTGTGATGTTTAAACGTCTCTGTGTTTCAGTCTCTGTGCCCTCTGAAGACAGCACAGATGATCCCTCACTCTCACTCAGTAAATGTCACAGTGCAGCTTTATTGTGGCTGTTGTGTATGAGCTCAGATCTGCATCAAATGTAGAAGTGGCTGTAAATAAATACAGTCACATACAGATGCAGATATTAGGAGTAGTGTAATTATACATGGGTAGTTGACAATTCATATTTTATATTAATAATTTATAACAATCTATGTGACCATGCAAAAAATAATAATAAATCTAAAAACGGGCCTTCTTATTTGCAAAATATAATTTGTTTTAGCAAATATTGTTTAGCACTAGGCCATTGTCGTAATGCCTTAGTGTCCAGTAAGCTTTTAAAAGTAAAGATCTTAGTACTGTTTTTAATTTTAATTAAGTAGTATTCATTTAAGAGTAAAAATGTTTTAATAATGCTAAATTATAGTTTGCACTATTAAAGCAGATTTATACAGAAGTGCCCAGTCAGCTTTAATGTCTGAAATGTGTATTAAAAGGTCCCATGTACACAGTTAATGAGCATGTATATGTTTATGTGATGAGAGAGAGGGAGGATATGGTTATTAGTGTGCAGCGCTCTCTCTCTCTCTCTTACTGGCATATGTGTGTGTTGAGGGGAAGTGGAGTCTCTTTACAGACAGCTTGTGTTATGAGTGCTGTCGCTCTGAGATCACTGCTTCATTTACATCTCATTTCTCTGCTTGCTCGTTCAGTATCCTCTTCAAGACTTTGCTGCTGACAGATTTCAAGGTAAGAGGAAAGATTTGGGTTGATGTACCTGATTATCCAGTGAAACGACCAGCTTTACAGTTTTAAACTTATGAAAGAGTCAAACAATCATGTTTTGTACACAGTGTACGAGAAGAAAAGATAAATTCTGACTGTGTCGACGTAATCATAGAGACTTTGAGCTATTATCTGAGGCATTGATGTTCCAAAGTACCGTAAAGAACCCAGTGAGAACCTTAACCCTTACATGCGGGTGCTTGTTTGTGACAGGCAATGGTGAGATGAGTCGCAGGAGGGTCTCTGTGAAGGACCTGGGGCAGGGCGACTGTCATGGCTGGTTGTACAAAAGGAAAGAAAGTAAAGGGTTCTTGGGCTGGAGGTGGAAGAAGTTCTGGTTTGTGCTCAAGAACTGTTCTCTCTACTGGTACACATCCGAGACAGTAAGTCTTGTGGTTTCCCCCGGGTAAAGTGTGGCTGTGATGTGTAAAATGTGAACAACTATGGCAGTGTGAACTGAGCATCAATTGTAATTTGTTATTGTTGAGAATGAGGCTCAGGTTTGTTTACTGTTTGCCTCCAGGCAGAAAAAGCCGAGGGCTACATCAGTCTGAGAGACTTCACTGTGGATCAGGCCACCGAATGCAGAAAGAAGTTGTGAGTCCATTTTCCTTCTTTAGAAAGATTTCAGTTTTGTGGTCAGAATACATGTAGATGATTTTGTAGGCGTCACCTACAACTGTTTGCTCCATGTTACTGCATGACAGCAGGTTGACAAGACTATAGTACCTGCTAAGGCTAGAATTACTGTAACTTCTGTTTATACTATGATTACATACTGTTGAAGTATCAAACAGTATTAAACTGAGATATGCTTTTACTTTTGAAAGTTATCAGACATACAAGACAATAAAACGGATTAAATAAACCCTATAGTTTACAGCATTAAAGGAAGTGATCTAGGAAAATCTACATACCTACCAAAATATTATAGGAACTTTGTAGTGTGTTAGCTGTTCTCATGGCAGTCCTAAGCCACCAGCCATAACCACCATAGCAACTGCCCAGAGCATCATAGCAACCACTGACAAAACCTTAGAAAATCCATAACAACCCCTCTGAACACTGTAGCAACT
Source organism: Chromobotia macracanthus (assembly GCA_036877525.1). NCBI lineage: Eukaryota > Metazoa > Chordata > Actinopteri > Cypriniformes > Botiidae > Chromobotia > Chromobotia macracanthus. The sequence goes on from JAZGTH010000087.1 coordinate 944,842, forward strand.
GCAAAGCAACACCCTGACAACCAGCAGCAACACCTTAACACTGTGTCAGTTAACACGGGTGAGCAGCGCTTTAATTTTTTAAAAAATTTTATTAAATTCCAAAATCGAATCATATGATTGTCATTTGATGTATTTAGAACATACAATATAAAGTTAAAATTGGGTGCTGTACCAGATTTTATCTGATAAAACAGATTAAAACCGTCTCATCTATAAGCTCTTTTAGCACAGGAAACTGTCTGTCTTAAAGTGTGTGGTCTGAGCTATAGTGTTTATTCACAGGCTTCCTTTCTAAAGACATACAATAAAACTGCTTTACTGAAAAGAGCTGAAATAAGACCAGAGAAAGACATTGTTTTCGTATTTTGCTTTGGCTACGTCATCTACACACAAAGATACTGTTCCACAGAACTGCCTGGTTGGTGTATGTTTAATGTGCATTGAATTAATATTTTTCAGTGCGATGAAAGCGAGTCGCCTTCACATGCTGACAGTATACTTCGCAGCAGAGAGTCTGAAAGACATGAACAAGTGAGTGTGGAGAAGACTGAAGTGCGCATGTGTGTCACTGTGGTCAGAGATTCATGCTGACGGTAAAGTCTCATGTTCTCTGCAAAAACAACCCATTTTATTCCTGTTGCACTCACGCATTGATGTGAAGGGTGAAGGTCTTGGGTTTAGTTTGATGCAACCTGTTGGCATTTTAGTTGCAACTTCTAGTCCGCTTTGACTTCTGCTGTAGCCGACATCAAAGACCTCTGCAGACCACACTGCATTTAAACATTGTGTGAGGAGACATTGTAGTGTTACGCTTCTGATGTGGTCAGTTTAAATATGTGCAAACACCTATAAGATCTGAGAGCTGCATTACAGGGGAAGATTTTCAGCTATGACATTTTAGCCTGTTCCTCCCACTAAGGTATTACATAAAAAGATTGTTTTTGTATTTTTTCATTTTATGAAATAGAGGTGCTCAGAGTTAACTTTCTGTGTTCCACAGAGGAAAGTAATACAGTTTTGACTGACATGTAAATCTTTATTTCGGTAAATTTTCCCTTTAAGACTGAGATAAATCGTACTGAGATAAAGCTGTGGGCGTGCCGCCATGAAGCTGTGTGGGCAAAGGATACAGATTCTGAAATGATCCATGACATAATTCTCCAGATCTGATGAGTTATGGTAATGAATCTTCTTGTTAATCTCAGATGGCTGACTAAACTCACCCAAGCTTCAAATGCACCCGAGCCCACAGATTCAACCAACGGAGGTAAACTCACACCACACACTCATAAAGAAACTGGGTTACTATTTCAGTCCACATGACATCTCACTGCAGACCTCAGCCTGACAGACACTATAATAGCTGCAGACTGAGAGTGTTTGTGTATGTTTGTGTGTGTAGAGTGTTACAGTGAGGAAAGTGATGATGATGATGGTGATGAAGGACACACATCAGAGTTGTGTGCTGAGGACATAGATCAGCTGACCCCGGGCTCTCTGCATGTGAGTATCACATAGTCAGGGGCCTCTGAAGCAAACAGGAGGGGTGGCAGAATTGTGTATAATTACTCTATAGATACACAAAGAAAGGCAAGTGGGTAGATTTAAGTAGGTTATAAATTAGTACACCACACACACATACTCTGAATTTAATACACAAACATATCTGTTTCCTTTATAACGTGTTTGTGTGGTTAGGCCGCGAGGTTCTCAGCAGTGCAGGCTGCTGAATTTCAGAAAATAACCACACAACATAAAGACACAATTACAAATGCCTATATGTACAACATATTAAACTATATGTACAACATATTAAAAAAACATATTAAAAAAATATTTTTGACTGCATCCAATGAGGTCATGTAACAGAATGCACTAATGCCATAATTTTAAACTAAATTGTGGTAAAGAACTGTGTTAATTACCAGACGTAAATGTACTGTGTTTGTATGTCTTATGGATGTTTCAGGGCGGTCTCCCACACTCCTCCTCGTCCCCGTGTCAGGACATGGTACAGCTGCTGTCTCTGGTGTCTAACTGCACAGAGACTCTGAGTGCAGACAGCGAGACATGGCAGGAGCTCAGCTCAGAGGACAGCACCATCATTCGCATACAGGAGTGCAAAGGAAATGACCGTGAGTGGCCACTGCAGTGAGATTCATTCATCAGCACGGTTTCGTCTGGTTTAATTCAAAGAGAAGCTCATGATTTGCAATTTCTGTCTGTCATTCTAATTTAGCATTAGTATGTGTCTGTTATAATGGCACAAGTTATATAAATACACAGCACATACAAATGTTGAGTAAAATCTGCACAGTTTTGCAAACTCAGATAAATAATTACTTTAAATAAACTCCTTTCAGGTGCATTGTAAGACAACATCCTGATTAACTTGGTACTCAAGAATCTTTATCTAGGGCATTAGTGACATTTAAAAACAAAGGTCTTAAAGGCGGGTCATGCTGGTTGAAAGTCTCTTTACATTCTGATAGCAATCAAGTAAAATTGTCTAAATAGAATGTTTGTCCAATCATTGCAATAGGTCTGAATGCAATGATAGGATGTGCTACTTGCCTGTCACACTATGTATGCCTTCATGTGTTAGAGAAGGCATGGCTTTGAAAAGCTCTGAAGTGTGGGTGAGCTACAGCTGAAATTGCCTATCCTACCTTTAAGTGAATATACATTTCCTAGTTATGTTCAGTTCAAAACTTCAAAACTACTTTGAACATACGCTACATTTTTTTCTTTGTAAGTGCAAGATCGTTGAATAGCTGCAGGGGAATCCTGTGAATAAAAGCCCTTAATACTGTTCCACCAGGTCTACCATCTGATGAGATGGAAATGCTGTATCTTCACCTCAAGCAGGCCAGTCTGTCTCCTACAGGAGCTCTGCAGCCCTCCACCAAACGTGACTTCAGGTCCTCCTTTATCACACGCTGTAAAGATGAGAGAGTCAACGAGAAACTGCACCTGATCCGAGCACTGAACAGCACACTGAAGGTGAGTGCCGCATCTCAGAGAATATTCTGCATTCTGTACTGTATGACTGTTTCATTTGTAAAATTTTGTTTGCACATAGTTTTGCTTTGAATATAAATGAGTAATTGCAATTGTGGTAATCAATATATGCTTGTATAATATATATGCCAACAATAAATGCTGTTGGTCTAGCTTGCACACAGTACATTGCTGTAAATGTTTTTAAGTGTACAAACACTAGATGGCGGTGTTAACACAAACACATAACCATTGACACTGACTGCAGGGAAGGGATACTTCACCCAATCATGAAAATGTATTCATCTTTTACTCACCCTCGTGTTATTCCAAACCTGTATGATTTGTTTGTTTCAGATGAACACTGAAGCAAATAGATAAAGCAAATAGAGATATTGTGTAGCATGTTTTATGAGCCATTTATCAGAATATCTTTGTGTTCCATAAAAGAAATAAAAGTCATACAGGTTTGGAATGAGGGTGAGTAATGTTTTTTTGGGTGAACTGTCCCTTCTAATTTTTTGTGATGTTAACATAATTTAATTTCCCTGAACAAAGCTGAAATCTGTTGTATGTTCTGTCTTGTTTTAGGCTAAAGAGGCGGATCTGCAGGTCATAGAGCAGCTGTTGAGTGAACCGTCTCTGAACGCATCCAGATACAGACAGTGGCGAGATGCTAATGTCCTTCTTCTGCAGGACATCAATGAGAAACACAACACGTCTGTGGAGCTGCAGATCCAAAATGCTGTGGTTCAGACTGAACCCCAGCACCAGCCTGAACTCTCCGGCCCACAGTCCACCATCCCTGCCGTCCCTGTGTATACAGAGACCAGCCTGTGAAGATGAAGGCCTTCTGATTATAGAGGATAACAAACACTGGAACTTGTGTGAAGACCACAGACAAGCACCAACAGGAACCTACTGGAGCATGAAACTTCTTTGTGATCTCCACTCAACTGTGTGTGTGTGTGTGTGGTATGTGTATATATAATATATATATATACATTATATATTGTGTGTGTGGAAACAGCTTTGCCTGTGTTTTTTGTACTAATCTTTTCTGTTAATTTGTATATATGCTGTAATGCTCTAACCTAGTTAGACTGGTTAATGTAACAATGAACCTGTTAAATTTGTGCATTTTGTTGAGTCTTTAGTATGGTTTATAAATATTGCTCACTAATGGACTGATAATCGGATTGAAACACAATGTATGTTATAGTTTGTGCATTTTATAAGCAGTGTAAAGGTTTCATCATATTCTGGACTCCAGACAGACACACACTCTTGTTTACACACAGTCTAGTTCAGTCCTTGAGTTGCCAGATCACAGCTCAATCCCTTGCTCAAAAGCTTCTTCCTTTTTTGTCTGTTGGTTACATAATTTTTAATATGACAGTCTCTTTTAAATGAACATATTTTGATGTCTATAAAGGGATGTCTTTATGTACCTTGTTTAATTATCTGTAATTTAACCATATAGACATTTACTAATTTTTGTTTTAATACATGGCTGCCTAATAAATTGTTTTCTATCAAAATCTTACATTTACTTACATGTCTACTTTTGTGAATCTGAATAATAGTGTGTCATCAGAATGTGCTTCTTTTTCTTTTTGAACATTTATGATTTTGTGACCATGTGGATTGATCCTGAAAACCTATTTTATCACATCAAATGTCAGCTTCAGTGAAAGAGGAAACGGGGCCTTTTTGAAAATCTTAAACCTGAAACAACTTATTTAAAAACTGAACATGATAAAGAAACACAAATGCAAACGTATCAATCGGTACGTGTTGTGAGATGTAGCAGTAGTGTTGTGTCATGCTGTCTGTGAGAGATGTTGTATGAATGTTTCTATACAGAAACTCCTCTAGTTTCATTAACAGGCGCTTGAGAGAACTCCAGCACACACTTGACCATCTGCTGCCGCCTTTGTACCGCAGCACAAAGAGAGTTCATCCGGCTGCTGCCCTGACCCCCAACACTGATTAACATGAGAGTAAGAAGAGTCTAGGCGCTTTTAACTGTTCCTCTATAGGGGGCACTGTAGAGTGCTTCTATATCCATGGAGAAGCAAGCAGAGAATATAGTTGCTCAGTTACCATATGGCAAACCCATGACCCTGCTAACGCAATACTAATTCATCTACAGGAACACTCGTGAGCCCCATCACCTGAGCCTTCAGTGGAGCCATAGAAAAACATTCAAAAGTTAGCAGATAACCACCTTAACCTGGCATCCACATGTGTGTACTTACAATACTCATAAAAGTATTTGCTTTTCTACATACTTTTGAGTGTGTGGAGTTTGTACTAAAATATTATGTCAGTATTGGGCTATACCACCACCATTAAATTCTGTCCTGATATCACAGACCTCCTTGTATCATACTGTGTGTGTTTGCATTAACATCTAGTAAAATTCGTTATTTATTTCTTTATTAACACGAAAGAGAACCGCCAAAAACTCCTGCACCAAACATTGAACCCTTAGAAAACAGAAGTTTACCTGGACACCTTTGACTATTTCTAATCTTGCATGCTATGAAGGATGGATAATATGCAAAATTCTGAACATTGCTACTGTAGCTGATCTCAGACCAGTGTTAAAAGGCTTGTCTCAGGACAACAATCAAAGGTCCTGGTATTGTTGCTTGTTTATTGTTTGTTGTTGCTTGTGAAGAGGCGGTAAACTCTGAATGTCTCCACGCTCAAAATAACAGCAGGACTGAGTCTGTCTGTTTACACCATGTAAAGTCGCCCAAGGCTAACAGATAACTGCTAACACTAATAAACATCACATAATGCATTACAGGTCACACAGAAGGCAGGACAAACACTGAGTGTAAACAGTGTGTGTGTGGAATACTACATCTACATTTTATGCTTCCTATGAGACCAGATTTGACCAGAGCGGTCACGTATGTCTAGCCCAGTGAAACATAATGATAGTTTACTTTCCATTCTTTAACAATAACCACCCGGAACATGGTGCTCTTTACTGAATATATGACATATTTATAAAAAGAAATATTAAATCCAAGATCTAAAACGATGGACAGATATGGGGATAGATGAGATTATTCAAGTTAGATCACACACTGCTCCATGTGTCGGCCATTAGACATATAAACTACATACTTATATATAGTTTTGTATATTAATAATGGATGTAGAATTCTTTGGGTTGGTGTTGGGTGCTCGCTAGTGTTTTCAAACACATACCTGTGTGTATTAACATGATCTGGGATCAGTGGTGTTTGTTAAGGCAGGGTGAGGCTATCACTACAGCTCTTTCTTAGGCCAGAAACATCTGTGAAAGCAGGCACACACAAATGTTTGGTCAGCCCATTGCAAGTGGAGGGTCCCAGTGTATGTAACTGACATGTTGTCTTATGTTACTATGGCAATAACAAACCTCAAGAAGGTAAAAGAGTGTAGGATCGCCCTGGCAACCACCCACAACAACCTAACACAGGAACAGAGACTTTCCGAATGGTCAATACTAATTATGTGACTGTCTTCATCTGAATAGGTCAGAGAAATGTATCGAATAAACACTTTCAGACATGTTCAGTTGTTATTTGCAAATCTCCACCCAGTGAACCACAGAATCTAATCCAGAGTTTCAGATACAATATCAGCGCACATGGCTGTGACATGGGCCTCTTCATTGGCACACTTGAGGTTGCTGGCCATTCCACAGAGGAACTGCGGTTGTGAGCTGTGACTGGCTGTAAACCACAGCAACAAACTCACCACTCATTCTTACCGCCTGACTCATAACAGCAGAGAAGAAAATACTTCTTTGACTTGACTAAGTCAAATATACAAGCCTGTGACAGGTTTGTTGAATTGCTGTTGAATCTCTGTAATTATATGAGAAGAGTTTCATGGTGAAGAGTGAGACTTTATATTCTTATAACATTCACTGTTATTCATCGACACAAACATCACCTCCAGCTCTGTGTGACTGCCATTGGCTTCATAACTCTTCACTCCCTCAAAGTGTACATATCATCTCCTCTATTTCTGTGTTTAAATTTATTACATTTGAACTCTTTTTGCAGTGTTATTTACACAATTCTGATTGCGGTTATTTTTCATGATTTTGTGTTGTCTGTTTTTACCTCTGGTTGTATGTATTATTTACATCTTTTAGACTTTTTTTCAGATTTTTTGAACCATCTCACATAAGGACTGAATTGCACCAGCTGCTCTGCATGTCAGTGTATTGTAATAGGGAGAAGTCAGATGTTCAAGTACCGAATTTAATAAAAATAATTTAATTCCAGTATTTTTTCAAAAATGGAACCAGCTTTAAGAAACATGGTTCTTGATTCCCAGCTTTCCTAAGGCCTTTATTAAAGTTCCCTGAAGGCTCCTCCTTTAATCCATCGCCAAATCCCACTGTGCAAACTTTAACCTTCCTTTATCCTCCGTGTCAATAAGACTCATGATGAGTTTTTTCTGCCTCAGTGGAGTGAAATGAATAATAATGCTCATCGGTTGTATCTACTGCAGGCAGTTTGTATCTCTTGTGTTTTCTGATGTTGTTTCATTGCATGATATGATTCTCGAACTCTTGTTCCCCTCAGCGACGATTCAGTGGTGCAACTTGTAGCTCTTCTCAATATTAAGAAACCATGAGATGTGAAATGCTGGATTGTGACGGGGTAAATCAGCAGGGAGACTGGGGTAATGATGATGGGTGTAATGATGTTTGTGTGATCAGAACCCACTGCTAGAGCTGCAGGCTGGAGGCAGGAAACACGTGTTTCTGTGAATGAGGACGTCCATCTAAACAAACGAGACTGCAACAGAGACGGAGAGAAGGGGGAGGAACATTACCAGCAGAGCTTAAACAGTCAACAACATGCGCTCCAATAGTCTGGAGGGCTGACTGGGTTTGAGTCTGTATGAGATGAGAAGTCAAAGGGTCAGTGGAGAACTGAACTGCGTATGAAAACTAAAGGATGAGGGGAGACATAATATTATGAAATGTAATACATATGTGTGTATGTGTTTGTGACTGCATATTTCCCTTACAAAAAGTAATGCGGTGCTACCATAATACAATGATGCTCTCAGATGGTAATACTGTGGTACTGTTTATTAACACATTCATACACCATTACAAAGTGCAGGTACTTCAAAGAATACCATGGTATTACCATAACAACATTCTTCTTTAGACAGATCATCTTACCACTGATAATACTGTTCAGGTCTAATGGCACAATAAACAAAACCCACTTTTTCCATCTTTATATGACTTATCTGAGATGTCTACAATGCTGAAAGAATGTTTCATTAACATTCTTTAAATAACATCTCATGCCTGGAAGATGTTTGCGACTAAAGTGTCTTACAGAAATTAAGATAAGGCTTTTCTTGTGAACACATTGTCTTAATGTGTGTTCACAAGCATGTGCAGAAGATTCAGTCTCTACACCGTCTCAGACAGAAAAACACAAGACATTCAAGGAAAAGTTCATCCAAAAATAAAAATTCTGTCATCACGTTCTCATTCGCATCTTGTTTCATACCACAATGACTTTCATTTTTAAATGGACCAGAATCTGTTGGCAGCTCCATTTCACAGAGGTGATACTTCATGGAAGCAGATTGTGAGTTATACTGTCAAAAATCATCTTAGATGTACGAAAGTCAGGAGCTTGAAAACAAAATAAGAAAAACTACAGAAGGACAAATCTGAAAACAAATCATAAATCCATAAAAATCATAAATCCATGTGTTTGCATTCGTAAAGTGCGCATCTGTTGTGTGATATCTGCCATCACATCATTTAAAAATCAATGATCATCTTGCCTCATTGACTGGCAATTTCTTTACTTTCTTTATTCAATAACACATTACATTATGTAAGAGTAAATATATATTTTAATTATTCTTGAAAGGTTTTACACAAGTATAATTGATTCACTTATGCGCTCATTATTAGAGTAACTCTGTTACTGTAATGCTACACTGTTACTGTAACGCTACCCTGTTACTGATTGTAATTACTTTGTCTTGATTGACAGTTGACTGTCCAATCAGTGAGAAGTATTCTGTTCTCGGGCTACACCTACCGTTTCCGTTTGACAGGCTTGTCATTGTTTTCTGAATGATTTACTTTTCACATTTGGTGTTGTGTTTTCTGAATGATTTACTTTACAGATTTGGTGTTGTGTTTTCTGAATGATTTACTTTTCACATTTGGTGTTTTGGGACTGTGTTTTTAGACCTGGATACTTTCTGTTTGTTACTTGACTACTTTTTTGTTTCTTCGTGATGTTTCTTGTTTTTTGGGACATTCCTCACAATATTTGCTTTGTCATGGTCGGCTCTGATAACTGGATGAACTGCAGCATTATCTTCAGGAGAACTGAACGCAAACATGAGGAGGATCTTCTCTGCTTTCAGAGGCTGGAGGTGTGGTCTCAGTCCATGATGCTGCCCTGATCTCCTGATCGAGGAGAAGACATGCACTTCATGTCTGAAGTGAGGGATATGATACAAGACTTATAAGAATAACGGGATGCGCAGGTTGTCGGTGAGTGAAATCTTCTGCAGGGCTTTACTGGCTCTTTGCTTTGTAAGGGTCGGAGTAACGGTGGTGAATCTGACACTGAAACAGTGCCAAACTTATTTACGTCGACTATGGATTACATTACATTGTACATATCATAGAAACATGACCATTTGTGTGGATACAAGTATAACTTGTGCGTACTGCATGCATAATATTATGAAACAACGTGCGTCAGCCACCACTGGGTCTCTCTGACTTTCATTTGTAATTGTATTTGTATTGTGTTAATATTGCGCTGTATGTCTTTCTGTTGTACTGTAGGAATAAGGGGCAGTAATGACAGTGGTCACAAATAAGTGCTTAAATGTAAAATGAAGTATAAATGAAATAGATATGACAGTAAATGGGAGCAGCTGATGTGCTGGACTCCATCTGAGACACTTCTGGTTTCTAATGCACACTGTGTCAAGTGACAGAAATACTGAAAACTGTCTTAGAGAAACCCGGGCTCAGGTTATAGTGTCATTGGTCTTCTCTCAGCTGTCTCAGTATTAAATAATAATGTATTATTCTTGATTTCTTTCCATTTGTTTTTAGTGATTAGGGTTTAATTAGCAATACTGAGCAGTATAATGTTCAGCCATATGTTCAGTAATAGCAGAGCCATAACATACAAACCCATCAATGACTGACGCTATGCAAAGTCCAGCTCCTGTTGAGTCCTCTAGCCTCCTTACTGTGTCTTTAAAGTCTCAGCCACACCCACCCCTCTTTTTGTGTCTGTGTGTGTGTGTCTGTGAGTGTGTGTGTGTGTCTGTCTGTGTGTGTGTGTCTGTCTGTGTGTGTGTGTGTCTGTGTGTGTGTGTGTGTGTCTGTGTGTGTGTGTGTCTGTGTGTGTGTCTGTCTGTGTGTGTGTGTGTGTCTGTCTGTGTGTGTGTGTGTGTGAGTGTGTGTGTGAGTATGTCTGTGTGTGTGTGTGTGTGTGTGTCTGTGTGTGTGTGTCTGTGAGTGTGTGTGTGTGTGTGTCTGTGAGTGTGTGTGTTGTGAGTGTGTGTGTGTGTGAGTGTGTCTGTGTGTGTGTCTGTGTGTGTGTGTGTGTCTGTGTGTCTGTGAGTGTGTGTGTGAGTGTGTGTGTGTGTGTCTGTCTGTGTGTGTGTGTGTGTGTGTGTGTGTCTGTGAGTGTGTGTGTGTCTGTGAGTGTGTGTGTGTGTATCTGTGAGTGTGTGTGTGTGTGTCTGTGAGTGTGTGTGTGAGTGTGTGTCTGTGAGTATCTGTGAGTGTGTGTGTTTGTGTGTGTCTGTGTGTGTCTGTGAGTATCTGTGAGTGTGAGTGTGTGTGTGTGTGTGTGTGTCTGTGAGTGTGTGTGCGTGTGAGTGTGTGTGTGTGTGAGTGTGTGTCTGTGTGTGTGGGTGTGAGTATCTGTGAGTATCTGTGAGTGTGTGTTTGTCTGTGTGTGTGTGTGTGTATGTGTGTGTGTGTCTGTGTGTGTGTGTGTCTGTGAGTATCTGTGAGTGTGAGTGTGTCTGTGAGATTGTGTGTGTGTGTGTGTGTGTGTCTGTGAGTGTGTGTGTGTGTGTGTGTGTCTGTGTGTGTGTGTGTGAGTATCTGTGAGTATCTGTGAGTGTGTGTTTGTCTGTGAGTGTGTGTGTGTGTGTCTGTGAGTGTGTGTGTGTCTGTGAGTATCTGTGTGTGTGTGTCTGTGAGTATCTGTGTGTGTGTGTGTTTGTGTGTGTCTGTGAGTATCTGTGAGTGTGTGTGTGTCTGTGAGTGTGTGTGTGTCTGTGTGTGTGTATGTGAGTATCTGTGAGTGTGTAATTGTCTGTGAGTGTGTGTGTGTGTGTGTGTGTGTGTGTGTGTGTGTGTGTGTGTCTGTGTGTGTGTGTGTGTGTGTGTGTCTGTGAGTATCTGTGAGTGTGTGTGTGAGTGTCTGTGAGTATCTGTGTGTGTGTGAGTATCTGTGTGTGTGTGTGTGTGTGTGTGTGTCTGTGAGTATGTGTGTGTGTGGGTGTCTGTGTGTGTGTGTCTGTGAGTATCTGTGAGTGTGTTTGTGTGTGTCTGTGAGTATCTGTGAGTGTGTTTGTGTGTCTGTGAGTATCTGTGTGTGTGTGTTTGTGTGTGTCTGTTAGTGTGTGTGTGTCTGTGCATGCGTGTGTGTCTCTGTGTGTGTGTCTGTGCATGCGTGTGTGTGTGCGTCTTTGTTATTGTCTTAGAGTGTTTGTATGGATCTCAAAGAGCTTACAAAGACCAGCTGGATTCCCAGAGTGCAGCTGAGGTGAACAGGGCTCAAAGCATCAGCTGTGGTGCTTCTATCATGGATAAATCAATGGATTTGAGTGAAGTTCATCTCACAGCAGCAGAAATATATCAGAGTGTGTGGCACAAAGACGACTCTGTCGTGGAAACTCTACCCCATAATCATCATCACACACTCCACCAACATCTAGCCACACCAGCTTCTGACCAGAGCGCCGCATCGTAATGGAACGCACACACTGATGTATTTTAGTCTGTAGTTGGAGTTTTGCCTACATCTGAAATGCTAGATTTGAAGTTGTTATACAAAAACTGTTAGTTTAGCGGGCCTGTGTTGTTTTCAGTCCTAAAGGTTTGACAGGTAAAAAAAAACAGGGATAAAGAAGGATTTTCCTGCGAGTCACATGCTGCACGATTAAAGGAAAATTTAAAAATAAAATTCTGTCATCATTTCCTCACCATCATGTCATTCCAAACCCAAAAATATTTTCTTTCTTGCATGTAACACATTTTTCCATGCAGTGAAAGCAGACAGTAACCAGGAACTGTCCTGCCTTATAAAAGTATAAACCCTCTATTGTCAAAAACAGCTAGTTTTAATTAAAAGATTGTTTTCTCAATTCACTCACTGGTGCTAGTTGCAACTTCAAGCTAATTCTGCACCTTGAACAGAAGCCGTATGCTACTGCAGTCCCTACACAAGGAATTTAGTGCTGACAAGCAGTTAGATCGTCTTGATTGTGATAAATGTGCATTGTTGTTTGATTCCAATTGAGCGTAAGAGTCAGCTATCTGCCAGTGTGGCCACCGCATGCCAAGTTTATTCAGTGACGCTAATGCACCTGATAATTATCGTTAGATTGTAAGCACATGTAGCTGCAGCGTAGCAACATAATGTCTAATGTTTCAGAGGTTGAATTCAGTCCAGGCGTCTTTAGGGCTTGTAATGTCTTTGCACGGCTGATCTACAGCCAGAGTTTGTTTTCAAAGAGCCCATGTTTTCCACTAAGTGCCAACCAAGCAAGTGCCACGTATGGTAATGATTATTACTGTGTAAAAAATCTTGCATCCTCACTTATTACACTATTGCACATATTATATGTAAACAATGTGGCATTTATCAGAATTCTTTGAGGTGGAGTGCTGCCCTTTCCAATTGTAATGAACTATTGTGAGCTCTGTTACAAAGGTCACATCACAGTGAGCACAAGAGCAGGATTTATTTTCATTTGCTTATTGATTGTGTAGCACACACATAATTAGGCTTTGTTTGAAAAAGATTAAATTAGGAAATGATTTTAAAGTAAACCCTGACTGTTCAGGAATCCTTCAACAGTGTTTGAAGATTAGAGAAGAGCAGCTGAGAGTTCTGCATGGGCAGACACCAGCACATTTTAAGCAGAAAATGTTTAAATCTTGTTAAATAAATTGCATTGATTTGTGCAGTATAGTTTCATTTTCTTCTGAGCAGTTTGGAAATAAACCATATAAAAATGTGTTAACGATACAAGGCACAACACATACTGTTCCTTTTCAGTAAGACAGGGAAGAAATATGGAAATCTGAATGCAGATCAGAGTGATGTGTGGCTGTCTTTATTGGCTAGGCTACATCGCCAGATGTCCATCAAATGAACATTTGAGCATTAGTGACTGCTGTCTTTTTGTGTGCAGTGTTTGCTGAACGAGTTAGCAAGCTGTTTGTGTTTGTTTTGCTTGGCAGAGGTGATTAGTGCCGTACTGTTTGACATTTATTTGACAGAGAGAAACAGAGGAGAGTAATCTACACTGAGAGAATAAGTAAGGACATGGCAATGAGTCATGTTTCTCCTGTTTTCATTTTTCCTCCACTAGTCACTGCGGGCTCTCTCCCGTAATCTGTCCTCTGAAGTGCTTGATGACTCCGTGCTGTGGGATGGAAGGAGTCTCTGTTCCCAGCTGTCTGATCTGCTGCCGTATGGAATTTGTAGCTGGATTTTCTCCCTAATTAACCTCCATTATCGTCTGCTGAGACTCACGTTCTTTGTGATGGAGGAATGCGATAGGATTGGTGCTCCTTGAGTTCTGTTGTTTTTCTCTAAGCTCTGGCTCAAACTCAACACTGGGTCGCTTGTTGGGGCCCAGCAGAAGCGTGTAATTGCACAAAAGCCACAGAGAGGGTGCAGCGCAGGAGAGGGCGTGATAACATCTTCACAGCTTATTTTAGCCCATTTCAACTCAATTAGTCTCACTGCATACCCTTGGACCAGTGCTGTCAACATTTATAGAGCATGTTACAAGAACAGATCGGCTTTGTGCATTATGATCTCTTAAAGTGATCTGTTGTTTGCACACAGCAACACATCTTAACACTAGATTTGAATTTCCTGACATAAATGAAGAGGCATTTTTCCACTGTCAATACACTCAGAACACGTCTCTGTTTCTTTCGGCTGTGTATGACAATCGGCACATTTACACTGTTCATAAAGATGGCTACAGATAGTTAAATATATGCGGGCAAGGCAAGACCTATCACAGTTTAATTTGCAAATAGATAGTACTATAATGCCAATTTATCATGGAAATATTATGAGGCTATTGCTGATGGCTTACCCACGTACAGCTCATTCTCTTGATTCTAGAATGTTCAGGGTGGTTGGCCCACCATTGTTATGTAGTTGCAAAGGGATTCTGAGTGATTGTGCGCTTTTGTTAGTGTGGTTGCTTACTGGCCCAAATAAAGGTCATGATTTTCTGCTCCCTTGAGCTATTTTTCATGGTGGGTTTTATTAGGTTAAAAGTTACAATAAACCAAAGTTGTTTTTAAAACAACTTTTCATTTCAATTCAGCTGCCGTTCCAAACTAAAGCTGCATTTACAGAAAGCCAGAGATCTTAGCCGTTGTTCTCCTTCAGCACCAGTGAGAAACTGATTCCAGCTCAAGCACGTGCCTGCTGCTCAGCTGAACACCCACAGCTCTCGAAACCAAAGAGCCATTGAGCATCCAGACAGGGATCAGATGTGGAACATCAACATATGGTGAAACGGAACTTACCTTAATCCAAATCAAACAAGGCCAACATTGTCCTTGGAAAACCCAAGCCCCCTTTCTGACGTGCCGATTGAGCTGATTATGCTGAGTCGAGCTCTGGACAGAACCCAGTTTTAGCACTGAAATGGTGCAAATGTGACAGAAAGTAAGATTAATTTGAGGAGTCAGTATGTTTGCTTCTGTGCAACCTCCTAGCCAACAAATGCAGTGTGTTGTCCTTTTTTTTGTGCAAGAAATAGTTAAAAATTGTACTCGTCCTCAGACATTCCAAACCAATATATACTTCTTTCGTCTGTAAACCATCAAAAAATAAGTTAGGCAGGAAGTTGGGCTTTTCCATTCATCAAACAAGATGGAATGGCAGCGATTTGGTATGACACGAGGTTGGGTAAACAATGACAAAATTGCCATTTGGGGGGAGCTATTCTTATTTTTGTTGTTATCAGGGTCAGAAATCAGGACTGAATCTGTTGATATCTTCAGTGCATTAACTGATAAGTAGTTATGCATGGCAAATTTCTGTAACTATTTTCTTTTAAACAACAATACTTGGTTTGTTTAAGGCAGTATTCATTGTAAAGATGATTTGAAACAACACATCTTGCGAAAAACACATACAAGTACTTTGAATTGAGTGAAGTAGCTTCCCCTAAAAAACAGAGATAAGGAGTGAATCCCCTCATTTGAATTTCAGGCCCTTGTCATTATGATAAAGACAAAGTATCATCATCATCATCATATATATAAATGCTGTAACCATGTCTGTCTCCAGTGCTGACACAGCTTTAAGATAATGAGGAAGTTTAGTCATATAGTATATGGTAATGTGTGCCCGTGGCTGTAGGTTGGGGAGCCTTTGGTCTGTGTTTTGGCGTCCGTTTGGGTGAGGGGGGCACCAAGAGGTTTGGGGGCCCATTGTGGTCACACCACACTGGAGACTTCAAGACCTCATCAGAACAGCCGCTCTGCTATTTAACAGTAAATTTGATCTTATCAACATCCCGCTTCTGTGTTAATAACAGTCTTCGGGAAAGCTGTGCGCCGGAGTGTCGTCTTCGCGCCGCTCATTATCAAGTGATCTCAGAGACACGGTTTTACTTCCAACTAGCAGTTTGTTTTCTCTGGTTCCATCACAGAGTTGGTTTTGTTCCCAGCATGCTTTAACCCTCTGGCAGAAAACGGTAACGTTTTCCCATCACTGTTACAGTAAAACACTAAGCACTAAATAGAACTGTTTATAAGATGGGCTCCTCATGACATCATAGACTTTTCCCAGGCCTTCCCTCCGTATAATGAACAGCCTTCAGCTGCAGTTAATTACACACACATGTGTCTCCTGTACACTTCTTCTCAGTTCCCAAAACAGACAATCCTTATTCTTTCCCTCTTCCAGACAACCGTTTATCAGGGCTTTTGAGGTAGAGAGCCTGCACTCTGTACAGTCAACTGAAAAATGTGCAGGGTGTGAATTATGCAGTTGGGGTGATGCTGTTGGGTCTGACACCCGCAGGCTAAACCTCTCACAGAGGAAGCCATGATGGGAGGTTTGTCCCATCTGTTTGGTTTGGAAGTGCATAAACAGTTTTAATTGGATATGTTGCATAAGGAACTTTTTTAACAGTGTTTTTAAGCAGCATTTACATAACTAAGTGTACATAACCTAATAAGTATTGTCTTTATTTGTGAAATGCCATTCATGTTTAGAGCTAGAGCAAGTTGTCAAGCTTTGATTAAAAATGACGAAAGGTCTTTTATTATTTAATATAACGTGCACTGATAAAGTGTATACAAAAGGTGCAAGGATGTGCATTGAAAGTATTGTTTTGATTGTTAAGTTTTGTTGATGTTCAGCGGACTGTTCTACAGTTTGAATGATGTGAATAATTTTATAGATGATAGTTTTGCAGCTGAATCTTGTTTTGATTCCTTTTCTCAAGGGTCTGAGTTGTCTCAAAATCCTAGTGAAGAAACTGTTTTGTGTTCTTGATACGTCTGGACTGTGTGGTTCCCCAGAGATTTGTCAGCTGAGGGAAAGAGTCTTGCTGAGTGGAACAGTTAACTGGGAACTCTGAAATCCTGCAAGATTAGGGGTTTAATGTTCAATGAACAGATCTGCTTTTCCCACAAAGATTTTCTGTGAGCCGCTAGGAACCATAATTCACTTCACCTCTTCGCCTCTGAGCTGATGATTACTGGAACAATGGACTGAAACTATATTTTCCTTACTGTGACATGCGCACATTAGTCTGTGTCCTGTTTGCTGCATTTTAAATCCTGTCAGAATGGAGCTCTGTTATTTCTTATGTGCGCTGCCTTCATATAAAGTGTTGCTCCTGATTATAAAATTATAAAAAACACGTTCAGTTTCTGCGTCTAATCATTGCGTCAATAATCTTGGAAGGTGGCAGGAAGTGCACTATTCAGGGTGCAAACCTCTGTTTAAAATAAAAAATGATGTGTTGTCACTTTGCAGAAGACACAGCAGACCGTTATGTTCTGTTTACTGTGGGAAATTTTGTAACTATAGCAAACATTTCACTATTAATGTGTTTTTGACAGAAACCATAGCAAAATCACTTACAGAAGAGTGACAGTATAATGCAACGCTCATAAAGAAATCTTATCCCTCAGGCATTTTCTTCCACTAGTAGGAGCAATCATAATAGTAATGCTTGCTTTAGCAAACACTGTTAACTCATGATGCATTACTAGGTTTTGGAATGTGTCCTCTGATGATGTCTTCAAACAAAGTCAATCTCCAATAATATTTTACATTCTGTCCAGCGCTCATTCTGTGTTGTGTAAGAGGAACGCCTCTTCATTTCCCGGTGGTGACATCAGATTTTTGGTGTAGACAGGAACTACAATATGCAGCCCTATTATGTAACAGTGAAGGGTCTTATGGGTCTGTTTACATGTTCCTTTCAGCCCAGAGTAGGTTCTTCTGCAGTTGAGAATGATGGAGTGTGAAAACTATTTCTACATAATGTTAGAACCAAAGCATTCAATGTACTGTTGTTCTGAGGGTCTTGTTCTGTGTGACGGATAGAGACAGATGCATTTTAGCGGTGTTGTGAGTACGATGAGATTTCTCACAATAGACCTTCACAGTTTCAGAAGTTGCTGTTCTTTTCCCCATCTTAAACCACAATAAACTTTAGGCAGGATGACCAATATACAATAACAACATGAGAGCAGGTTAACTAGAATTGAATTTGTTACAGAAATCACACTTTAAAGGGGTGACGTTTGCTGTGTAGACTGTCTCATGTAACTGTAATTGTGTTTGTCAAATTTCGTATATACTTAGACATACTTGGACAATAAAGTTCTTGATCACTTTTGATGAAGACGGATGTTACCAGGTGTGAATGAGGCCTTCCGCTGTTCTGTACATCAAACAGTTAAAACAAATGATGCATTTCCAGTTGTAGTTTTAAGTTATTCTCAAGTATTACATTCCAATATGTAAATTACAGCACGCATTATTTATTTTATAAAAACATAAAATTTGTCCCTGCTAACATGCCAATTGAAACCTAAGCAAAACTCTTTTTAAGAAGCGTGATTTGGAGCCGTGTTAATGTTGTGTGTGCAGTTTGACTGCAGGTGTTGAGCTGCTGTGTTTGCTCTGGCTTCAAACCGCAGCATCCCCTCATTAGCAGTCAGCAGCTGTGTGTTTGTGTGAATAGCTGATGTAGTCAGGAGCTCAGACAGAGCAGTGGTCCTGCTTGAAAGTGTCGTGTTAAAGTGCCATGCAGTGTCACGTCACTTCCAACGAACACTCGCGAGATGCAAAATGTGTGATGAGTGCCATGCAGTGTCACATCACTGCCAACGAACACTCGCGAGATGCAAAATGTGTGATGAGTGCCATGCAGTGTCACGTCACTTCCAACGACACTCGCTGCAATGTGATAGTGCGCAGTGTCACGTCAGATGCAAAATGTGTGATGAGTGCCATGCAGTGTCACGTCACTTCCAACGAACACTCGCGAGATGCAAAATGTGTGATGAGTGCCATGCAGTGTCACGTCACTTCCAACGAACACTCGCAAGATGCAAAATGTGTGATGAGTGCCATGCAGTGTCACGTCACTTCCAACGAACACTCGCAAGATGCAAAATGTGTGATGAGTGCCATGCAGTGTCACGTCACTTCCACAATAACGCATGCAAAATGGATGAGTGCCTTTGCATGCAAGATGCAAAATGTGTGATGAGTGCCATGCAGTGTCACGTCACTTCCAACGAACACTCGCAAGATGCAAGATGTGTGATGAGTGCCATGCAGTGTCACGTCATTTCCAACGAATACTCGCAAGATGCAAAATGTGTGATAATACCACTGAAGACTTTTATACATGATGATCCTGCACTAGTAGATTAGACCAGTAAGAGACTAAAGTAATTGCCTGGATGAGAAACAAGATGGCCGTTGAGTGGACTGACTTTAAAAAGGACCTTCAGAATGCCCATAGACCTCAAACAAGTCATATGTACTTCAGAAACAAATACACCAAAGCTCCTCCTCCATGTTGTTTGGTTGGTCGTGAGTAATCAATGACCATGACAGAGCAGAAAAACAGAAGAAGCAGATGGAAGGGCACACCCATCAGTGCTGACTCTGAGTGCCGAGCAGCTATAAGAGAAAACAGGAGCAATCAGGTCCAGCCTGGTTTCCTGCATCTTAACATTCCCTTAAAATCGGACTTATTCAAACACTACTGCATTTTCCCATGAGAAGTGGCCCGGTGACCCTCTATCTTTATTCACGTTCTTTCAGCGTGAACTTCCTGTGAGCCGCCTCACAGCGGCCCGCAGTGCTTTCCTTCCGCTATGGATTATTCTGTGACGCAAACAGCAGCTTTCCTGTCAGGAAGAAATGTATGCCTGCAACACACCTTTTACCACTTTTGACACATAACATATTCAGTTTTCTGTCTAATGTCATGCCTATACAGTATATTGTCAGGTTTGAGGCCATGCTGGTGTAGTCCTAGTAGACAAAAATAGCTTTTAGCAGATATGCAAGAAACAGACAGTCTTTCTCCTTTGGGAAACAGACTAAAAATATGGCTAATTCATCTTGGAGATTGCAGGTGGATAAAAAAATATTGTCAGTACTCTTATACAAAATATTCCACCTATCTGAAATTGTGCCATGCACCAACATAAATTTAGAGTTTCAAACAGCACATTACAACCAATACCACACATTATACTACCAAATATTTGTTAAAATGTATTTATTTTTTTTTGCTGTAGCAACAGTTACTGTGGTATTTTGACAGACGTGTGTGATTTATAATAAATAATCTACAAGAAAAATAGACCTTTCAAAATGTTTTTTCTGAAATTGTAAAATTCACTTTTTACTTTAAACAAGCAGAAGAAACAGGAGGGAAACTGGCATACTCACTTTTGCCAGCATTGTCTGCAGCCTCATCTGAACTCAAATGCCAACACAAACAGTTTGCTGGAAACTGTCAGTTTACTGTACTGTTGTGTTCAGTTGGTACTGATGATGTTATAACACTATAAACACTCGGTCTGTGTCTGACAACACATAGACCTTGACCCATCATATCTCATCAACAATTACTGTTGATATGTTGACAAAACAGCCAAAGCAAATAGAAAAGCCATGTCCTGTATTGCCCAGTGTTGCATGAGCTTTGTGCTGTTACCGCATATTCCAGAAAAATCGTCTCGGATTGAAACCGTGTTTTTTGTGTCGTGCTCAACTCCACACTTCCTGTCTGGTTCTTTGATCCAGCCCATGACTTTTATCAGACGATCACACCCTTTAACCAACACCTGGAATCAACAAAGGTCTCTCTCTCTCTCTCTCTCTCTCTCTCTCGCTCTCTCTCTCTTTCTCTCTGTGCTGTGTGTTGTCATTGGTGTGGTGATTTGTCTCAAAAGTGGTGTGCTGGTAGTTAAAGCATGCAGCGTCAAACAAGAGACTCAGTCATGCTGGGCTTCCAGGCGGCCAGCTGCCTCCACCACCCAAAACCACTGAGCTCCATCCGTTATAAAAATACATACTTTCATAATGCTTTCATTCTTAGAGCCAGGCAGACATAATCACTGTTTGCTGGGTGTAATGTGTGTGTGCATGCATTGTGTGCTAGGCTGCCAATGTAATGCTAGGCATTAACTCTCTTATTAGTTCAATGTGGCAGGATTCGCTGTTTCAATGTGTATGTGCGCTTGAAAGCCTGTAAAATTATGACTATTAGAATGAATAAAACTGCCCGCATGTGGTGTCATGGCGGGTGCAATATTAAGTGTTAAAGTGAGTTATCATGTACTGCCATTGTTTACAATCCATCAAGACAGATATTTATGAAATCGTCTTTTGAGTTTACAAAGAGGAATTGGAGGTATTGAAAGACATGAGTAAATGACACAAGTCTGAAGTTTCATTCTTGTATTGTTTCAGTATTTCTTTAAGAGTGAGCAGTAATAGTGATTCTTGCCCTTGTTTAGTGCCACCGATCTCCTGAATTTCAGTGTCTGAACAGTCTGACGTTCAGTGTTAAGAGCAGATGGAAATACCGATACCCCCCCCCAAGCATCCTTTAACAAGTGTCTTTGACTTCACACAGGCATCTTGTCAGGTTCTAGTAAAATCTGCACTGCACACTTGTGTTTCTTTCAGGCTGGGTGAATCACTTGGGTCGGGGGGGACTAATCTCACTCTGTGGGGCAGCAGATGGCCTGTGTGACACAAAGAAAGATGCACAATGTGAGCGACTGCCATTCAGATCTTCTTTTTTGAATGGGACGGCACACACATCCCACAATGCCCTGGTTCAGCCCTCTGCAGCCCAGCGTCTGGAACCAGTGAAGCTCACTGGCTGCTTCTGTGTTCCATTTTTTACAAAGCTGCAGTGTTTGAAGCGTAACATCGCACCGCCTGCTGGTGCTTATCATAATGAAGCAGCCATCCGACTCCTGCTGCGTCTCAGCCGTGCTGTTCCTTGTCTCATTCACACTTTGCAGTGTGCATGAAAATGGTCTTGGCAGCATTCAGCACTCACTCCAGGGTCAAAGGGCACGTCTTAGGCTGCTGTGTTTTTTGTCCTCCCCCAACCAATGTAAGAATAACTGAAAACATTTTTGTTAACAGAAAACAAAAAACAGAAAAAACAATTAGAAAAAAAACTATACTAAAAACTATATTACTTATAAAATATAATTATTTTACAACCTGCCTTCGTTGAACGTTAGTTCACAATAACAAAAAAGGGTCCTGGAAAATTAAACACGGTTAAACATATTCAAATAACAGTGTTTTAGTAAACAGTTAGAAAACAGTTAATAAATAAACTAAATCTAGCAGTTGTGGAGTAAACTCTCACATAAAGTAGGCCAAAACAAGTTAAACAAACTAAGTAGAAATATAATAAGTAAGACAATAAGTATAATTATAAGATGTATAAAACTTGCCACCAACCACTAATTTTCTGAGATACTGAATTTGGCTGCTTCTGAAGCCCAAAGTCCCGTCTCACCCCTAACCCCTCAATAAAGTTTACAGGATATGAGAACTCCCAAGCAGCCAAGAGCACCTCATCCCAGCACCAATGAAATACTGCTCATTACACATTTTTTCCAGAAATCTCTCAGGGCTTTCAGATAAAACAATTTCACCGACATCAAATTCAGAAGTGTTCACGTACAGTCCAAACACGTTGCTCTGATGGATTGAGTTACGAAGTCATTATGGTTCAGACCATAAAAAAGGAAGAAAATTGTGAAGAATTTCCTAGTCTGATAATAAACAGTGTGGTTGTATGAAGTCTGCTCGGGTAAAGCCTTGCAGCACTACGTCATGGAATGTGGCAGCAGGGCAGAAGCGTGAGGCTTGTTTAGGTTGGGGGTGGGAGTGGGGCTTCCCACTGCAGACTGCCCTCCACACAAGAGCTGGCTGTGTTCCTGACACATGCTCCTCCCTTCCTCTGTTTCTCCACAGATGAGCGATGGAGAGTGGGAGCAACAGCTGTGTTAGGGGAGGAGGCTCTCAGTGAGGGGCAGATGCTGAACTGGGCAGAAGCAGAGAGAAGCCGACTGTAGAGAGCAGCAGGAAAGGAGGACGTCCACTGTGAGCGTCTAAACGGAATATGACAGAATATATTCTGCTCTGAGAACTCTTTCTAACAGGTCACTAAATAATACTTTGGTCTGAATAATACTTTTAAACATGATGGATAGAAATGTTCTGCACTGTGGTACTACTATGACAAAGGTGTAATATTTAACTGTCACATTTTCTGTTTTTTCTTCACAGATCAGAATGGGCAACACAGACAGCCAGTACAGCAATTTCATCATCCCAGGTAAGAGCAAGTCCAGCTCGGTGAAGCTGCACTTGTGTAAAGAAGACGTCCTGTCTCCACACTCTTGGTGGAGAAACTCTAAGAGCCCATCTGGATACAAGACCAAAAATGGCATCTCCTCACACAAGAACAGTCAACCCTATATCTCTCGCCACTATGACTGCATTAAGGGCGGGACTAGCGACAAAGTGCATGCAGAGAGCCACCGGGACTATGACAGCCTTTTATTCCAGGGAGATGGTTTCTTTGTAGGCTACACACAGCAGACTGAAGGTTGCAGCCTCCGTGCTCCTATAAAGAGCACCAGCTCTGAGCTCCCTCACAGTAAGAACAGCCCCAAAGTACTTTTCAGAGAGGATGGAAGTGTGAGAGTAGAGTTTACTAAGCCACAAAGGGAGCTGGACGTCGAGCTGCAACTGGGTGGTCGTTCCAGCGGACCTGTTGATGCAACCCAGAGAGCCAGTAATGGTAGTTCTCTCAGCTCCGAGGGCTCATGGTATGACTCCCCTTGGGGGAATGGGAAGGAGCTTTGCGACAATGTCTTTGCCAGCACGCAGCCTTCAGACAACAGTAGCGGATATACCACACTCTCATCTACCCGTACGGTGGACTTAGGATCTTTCAATGGCTATGTTACAGAGCAGCCTGAGAACCATATGGGTGGACTCACCTGCCAAACCACAGTGCATGGCGGCCTGTACGCAAGCAGTGACTGCAATAGTAACGGATACAACATCTACCGCACTGAGGAGGACAGTGGAATTGGAGATTCCGTCCTTCTTCATTTAGAACATAATGACCTCTACACAAATCCCAACGTGACCGTGCCATTCCCTACCGCTGGCATTCTAACCACAAATTATCTCCAGGATGCTCCTCACCTACGAGCTTCACAGGCCGTTTCCCTGGGTGTGAGTTTCCCAAAGGCCAGTCAGGACACTCAGCAATACACCTCGCTCACTCTGCCCTGCAGAAAGTCACTGCCTGATGGCAAATCAAGGAAGGACTCGCTCAAGAGCCGCATCTGCCGTCTCAGTGATTGGACGGGAAGTCTGAGCAGGAAAAAGCGGAGGCTGCAGGTGAGAAAACGATTGTGGTTTTGTAGGCAGGTTGGGCGCGAGGCTGTCACCTCACAGACCTTCCTGTCTGACTGCTCTCTGTTATTACCATGCAGATGTTTATGTTTACACTTCTATGTTTTGCAGACTCTTTTATTTAAAGCGACTTACTGTGGGTTCATTTCATCATGCATGTGTTTCCAGGGATTAAACCTATGAACAATGCTAACACAATGCTCTAGCAATTGAGCTACAGGACCAGTGAACAGATGTTACTATAGATAACATATCATATTTAATTAAAGTGCATCTTTGCTTCAGTTTTTGCATGTGAATGATGCTTTAGTGGACAAAGTGGAATATAACATGTTCCCAGTTGAAAAACCTGTCTGGAGGTACAGAGGTTTTGAAATGGTCTACTTGATGTACTGACTCTGATTTGTAGAGATGTTCGGAAGAGTAAAGACATGAGAAGAAAGGTGTGAAAATCTTCTTTTCAATCTCTTCATCTTCAGGAACCAAATACTCTGAACTTCAACTACTCTGAGGTTTTCAGCTGTGGAGCCGAGGGTACGCTGGAAGAATCCAGGCCATGTTGGAACCCCATGTCCTCCCAGACACAGCTAGACAGCTCTGGGTCTTCAACAGAACCGTTTGGGCAGGTGAACCAGAGTGCAGTTATAAGACAGAACATCTACGAGAACTTCATGCAGGGGCTAGAGACTGGCAGCAGCAGTGGAACTGCTGATGGACTTCAGGTCTGGGAGGGTGAGGGGGAACATGGCGAGAGCAGTAGTGGCTCAATGGGCTCTTTGGAGCAAATGGACTTCCTGTTTGAGCAGGAGCAGGGTGCTGTGCGGAGGGCTGGTTGGTTGGGCTTCAAGCACCTAATTACAATCCACAAGGACCGCAAACTGGAGCTGGTAGCGCGACGCAAGTGGAGGCGGTATTGGGTCACACTCAAAGGTAGGAGTGTTGACCAGGGGTGTAGCAGTATACCAATGCCACAGTTCGGTTTGGCTCTATTTGCTGTGGGTTTAGAGTTCATAGAGACACCAGCACTAGAACACTAGATTCACTTTTAACTTCATAATAATAATACTTGAAGACAGTAACTTTAGTATAAAGGATGAAATTCCCCATCAGAAGCTCATATGGGGGTCGTGAAATTTGTGGGAAAGAAAAACTTCAGGGCTGAATTTCAGGCCTGTTTGGTGTATAATATTTAGATAAAAAATACAGCTCCTACTAGGTGTTAAAAGTGTACTAATTACTAAACATCAAATGTCAAGAAAGTAAAGGTGAACCTCAACAATGGGCCAGTGCATATTCACACCAACTTCAGTTTTCTTATTCATTTTCACATTCTTTTTTCAACAATTTTGAAATGAAAATTTAAACTCTGTGAACTCCGCCCTAACCAGCCACAAGTCCAAAATATCACCACTTATGATTTGGTACAAATCTATTTGGAGTCACTTTTTATTTAGGCTAAGTCATATTTTTGGATGCCAAACATTTAATTTAGTGTCCAAACTTTTGTCAGAGAACATGGAAAATTTGTCATTGGAGTCTGTGTGAATAACCCAGTAGGAGAAAATTTGGAAATTGTATATTTTGTACTATTATATTTCAAAACCTTAATTGCACATGCTAATGTAAGCTGTGGTGGTTTTCTTGTCTCCTGTAGGCTGTACACTTTTATTAGGTGAATCCAATGAAAGGGTCTCTCCAGAACAGGAATACACCCCACGTTACGCCGTGCTTGCTGAAGACAGTATTGTGCAGGCAGTCCCTGAACATCCCAAGAAGGAGTATGTCTTCTGTCTCAGCAGTGCGTATGGAGACGTCTACCTCTTTCAGGTATGAGGCGCTTCTCATATGACAGAGTTTTGCAGACATTCAGGAGCATCTTGGGGCATGTGCAGCATGTTGTGGTCAGTTTAGTTTTCATGTCTGCAGTATATCACAGTGAGAACGTGCAGAAAAACTTCCACAGAACATTCAGGAGCATGTTCTTCCTGCAGTCAGTTCTGCATTAAGAAATGCTGAGTATGTTTCATGTTCAAACTGTTGTTTCTCTGACTCAGAATAGCCGTTTGTGGTAAGACTGCTACTTATATATCCAGACTCTTTTTACCAAAGTCATGTTTAAAAAAAGCTTGTCCTCACGTGTCACATTGAGACGTTTTAGTATTCGTCTGTTTTTCCAGCTTTGTGATGTCACAATAATATTTTAATAGAGTGAAGGTAATGTTTTCATAATGTTTTGTAGGAATATATTTCTTCTCAGTGGATGTTACTCACACTGTCTACTCACACTAGTCTCAATGGACTATCCTAAAAATAGCTTAAACCTGAGGTTTGCTGGGCTCCCTGTCTAACAAGTTGCCTCTCTAAAACCATCAAAACAGACCAGCCTGACTATTTTGGGCAGGCTTGGAGAATGGCTTAACACGTTGGGCTGGTTTAAGCTGTTTTGTGAATTTACAGAACACATTTAGCAAGCCATGACCCACCTCTCATCTGCAGGCTGCAAACCAGACAGACCTGGAGAACTGGGTGACGGCCATCCACTCGGCCAGCGCCTCACATTTAGCTAAACGTCAGGGGAAGGACAACACTCTGCGTCTGCTGGAGAGCCAGAGCAGATCCCTGCTGCAGAAGATTGACATGGACGGTAAAATGAAGAAGATGGCTGAGCTGCAGCTGTCCGTCATCAGTGACCAGAAGAACAGGAAGGCTGTTGAGAGCCAGGTGAGGCCCGAGCAGATGTAGATGTGTGTGGATGTTTATGTGCAAGTGTGCGGTTTGTTTTTAAAGATTAAAGGGCACTGCTGAGCAGATAATTGGTTTAGTCAATTGGCCAATTACTGTAATTGATGTCAGTTTTTGACTGGAATCAGGCCACTGTAGTTTCAGAGGCCCGTACCTCCATCTAAACGTGATTTGCACAAATTTCCCATCTGTGATAGGATTGCATGACAGCTGTTTCAGACTGGTATGTGTGCTACACTAGCATGCATTCTTGTTTATGTTTATTTCTCCATATCATACGTAAAATGTCTTTAGTTTTCTCAGTTGTACTTTTGTGTTCAAGAATCAGTGACATTTCCTCACTTTGGCCCACAGATCCTGCAGTGGGAGCAGAACCTGGAAAAGTTCAACCTAGAGCTCTTCCGTATGCGCTGTTATCTGGCTAGTCTACAGGGCACTGAGCTGCCCAACCCTAAAGGCCTGCTAGCCACTGTCGGGCGCCTGTCCAAAACGGTGCTGAACCGTCTGGGAATCTTCTCTGTCTCATCCTTCCATGCGCTGGTGAGAAACAGTCATGTCTGCCTTTCAGACGTTCCATGAAAATAAAATTTTACAACAGATCATTGATGTTCTGATAAATGTTTTAAATGTGTGAGTGTGTGTTTGGGCAGATATGCACTCGTGACGAGGCGACCCTGAAGAGACACTCTCGCTCTCAGACTGGTGTACGAAGCAAACGTGGACTCCTCTTTTCCTCACAGAAGGGATTGGACAATCTGACCAAACACAACCGTGAGAAGAGACAGTCCCTGTCCCAGGTAAGACTGACGACATTAACTTCTTCCACAGCTGTAAGGCCGTTTAGCTTTGCTTCACACCACCAAACGGTTTTGTAGTGGTGTGAAAAAAGGCAAGTTGGTTTTTCTGTTTATTTACCTTGTCACATGATAAACATTTGAGGGACCTTTGAGGTCAAAATGTTTTTGGCCCCTCTGTGTTTTTAGGCTCCTGTATAAAAAGATAAATAAAAAATGGACCCAAAATGTTTTTTTCTGCTCTGAACTAAATAAGAAAAAGGGCACTTTTAATTTCAGATTTAAGCTACTTACTAAAATGTACAGTATTGAAGGAAGTGTGATCTTAGATTGGGAGTCTGTGATTGGCTGGCAGTTGCAGGCAGGTGGGGAACTTGTTTACGACACGAGCCTGTTTTACTCATTGAGTTTTACAACAGCATGTTAATGCTGCCCACAGGTGTCAGGGTGGGAAACACTGTCACATTCCCCCTGAATAAAACAAACAGACACAGACTCACTCTTCAACACTGTCTCTAGAGGTCAAATGGCAGGAAAACACACTGGCCCGGTTCCTTTCACCTGTCATAGTGGTTGTGACTGTATTGGCAGTACTGATTCTGGATCAGTTCTTATAATTTGGCCAAGATCAGCATTCTTTCTTTTAATCCAAGCGCGTGATTGTGTAGACCAGCTCCCATGAGATCGGAGGCAGTCGCTCAGTGGTTCCAGTCTCATAATGATCCATCCTTAAATGGACCTAATCTGGTCAAAACAGCCTGGAATCGCTCTTTGCTTCCAAAGACGGGAATTACCATGAGCTGCATGTGGTTGATTGTTGCAAGCTGGGAGCAGTTTGAGAGGAGAGACAGCTGGCGATGTGAGGGTGCGAGGCTTCCTCTACGGGGGGGCAGGGTGATTGTTTCCAGAGGGTTAAATGTTTTTGAATACTATAGATTGTCATGACCATAGCTCTGCTGCAAAAGCTGCAAAAGTGAGGTGCCTACTTAGACAGCAGAGTAAGACACCACACTTATGCAGCCTTATTTGATATCTAACTTTGGCCAGATTCTAAGGAGCGTTGCATATATTGTTTGCAGTTTGGTTAACCCCAGAATACATTGCAACAAGCTTAATGAAAAACATGGTAAAAATATGTATAAATAATTGCATTCATCACTGAAAAAATATGGATTATATTTGTGTGTACTTAGTAAATTGCTTAGACTATTATTAGACTTTTATCACAATTGAGGTTATGTTTAGATTAGGACTGTTTTGGAAGGTAGCACTGATGTGTCAGCATCTTGAGGTGTATGGGTGAAACGGTGTCTGTATAATTTCAGCATCACGCAGACCTCTCATTATTTCTAAGACATAAAGATAGAATCGTGCTGCTATTTTAACACTGATGCACACTGTACTGTATGTCCTCTGATGTGCATTTAATGTTTCTGTGTGTGTGTGTGTGTTTGAGATACAGATATTTGAAGGATATTCTACTGGATCATTTGGTCATCCATCCACACAGAGCAGCTCAGAGGTAATGAAACTCTAAAACAACATTAAAATGAGACCAGGCTTCAAATCACATCACAAATCACATGGTAATCAGAGTTTGTGTCTTAGCCACAACAAGCAACATGTGATTAGAAATTGTTTCGGTTGTTTGGAAGCTGTGATTTTGGGAACATTGGGAACTGTGCCTTGTTAAGGAAACACTATTAATGTACGTTCACAGCAGCTCTGTTGATGGCAAAAGCAGTTCACGCACCAGACTTTGTTCTGGGCTCAGTCCCAGCTATCACAGCACTAAGATGGATCTTTAGGTCCATTACTCAACTCACAGCTGTCTAAACAACCTACCAAGCTGTTGACACTGTGCAGTTCAAACAGGCCGGAGGGGTGGAGAAATCATCAGAAATAGGGGAGGGTCTTTAATTCAGTATAATTCTATTGACATTCAACAGCAAGATTAGAAATAAAGACAGACCTGTTGCACCCATGTAGAATAACATTAGGTGTCTTAGTATTGGGAAGGTAATTTAAAACTGTAGCTTGTAAAGATACAAGCTACTCATAATTAAAAATAGCTAAACTACAGTATACTACTGTATACAGTAACTACAGTAAAATATTTAACATGTATCATGAGGTGAATTAATGATGTAGGGTCATTTCATTATTTTGACTTTAATATTGCAGCCTTTAAATCACAACTAGAGTTAATTAAAGGAATTCTGTCTCTTTTACTCATTGATTTCATCAGCAGAAGCTGGACGTCTTTACCAAATATCATTCCACAGCGCCACCTGAAGGCCACCTGTGGGACTGCAGCCTGCAGAGCCAGGCGTGTGTGCGGATGCCAGACAGTGAGGTCATCAGGGTGTCAATCAGACCGGACTCACTGGTCACTGATGTTCTCCTGTCCGCATGCAAGGTGATTCAGAAGTTCCCTCACACACAAACACACAAACAACGTGAATGTGAACGTGAATGTGAATGTGATGGCACTGAGGACATTGAGGTGTTGTAGGTGAAGCAGCTGGATCCTGCTCAGCACTGTCTGCACATGACCAGACATTTGAGAGAAGATGTGGAGAGAAGCTCTCCAGCACCCACAGAGCTGCTGAGAAACCTGGTGAGACTACGACACAGAATAAAACTGTTACTGCTGTTTCCAGCTTCAGTGTCCAGTTAAAACCCTCTATAGACCAGTATGTTCTGAGCATTTTTATGCATGCTGGTTAAAGGGATAGTTCAAAATTAAAATTTTTCCTTTATTTACTCACCCTCATGTCATTCCAAACGTGCAACTTTTATCTTGAGGAACACAGAAGAAGATAAATAATAAAGATCTATAGATTTAAGCTAGTCTACCTTCAGTAATAAACATCCTAACCAGCTTGTTTGGGTAACAGGGTAGCATTTGCTAAAACCAGAAAATCTCATAGAATTTAAACTGGTAGAAAGACGGTTTTTCAATTACATACATGTATCACACTAAAATGTTTTTGTTGTTTTCATACACTGGTGTTGTAAAGTCACCTGTCTGCTCTGGTTTAACAGGTCTATGATGAACTTGAAGTTTGGCCTGTCAGTGTGTTTATCTTAAACATGTCCCGTCCTGACACAACCATTGACTTCGGTGAGTCACAAAAAATGACACTGAGTATGTCATGTTTCTGTCGCAATTAAAGCAATATTTCACCATGTTTTGTCATCATTTATCCAGAAGCCTTTTTCAGCTAGTAAGTGTTGACACATTTGGCATTTTTGAGAGAATTCTTAAGGTGCAGTAACTTTCTTGCTGAACAGATTTCTGGGAAACACTGTTAAAAGGTCGACACCTAAACAAAGAATTTTGTGAATATTTGCTACATGTCTGTTCTGTTTGTGTTAAAAAATTGGAATATTGGCAGTGTAAATAAGAGAAAAAGTGAACTGGATCGGACCGATCCGCACAATGCCATAACACTCCCAAAGCCAATCAGCAATAGGGGGCATGCGAGGCAGCTGTGAGTCATTTTACTGTGTTGCATAGTGTGTTTGTTATTTTGAGGATGGAGCAATGAAGGAAGGGGTGTTTATTTGGGTGTCAATCTTAAATATCAGTGTCTTTCAGAAATCGTTTACTGCACTATTTAAATATATTCATTTGTTAAGGGGGATAAAGGATTCTGTCTTTTGCTGTGTGATAATCTAACGTCTCTCTGCAGGTTTTGCAGTTACAGGCCACTTGGATGGTGCCGGAAGAAGTCGTGTGTATGTAAGCGAGGTGCTTCCTGACAGCCGGGCATTTGCTGAAGGTATTTCATTATTACAGTTAGATTAATACGGTTCTGAATGATTGAGGGTTTTGGATTTGTATGATGTGGGTTGTCTTTGCAGGTCTCAGAGCAGGAGACGAGATTTTGGTTCTTAATGGCACAAGTGTGGCGTCTCTCGATCTTGGCCACATGCAGAGCTTCTTCTGCCAGCAGGAACTTCATCTGATCCTCAGACGTGAGGAGAACAACTCAGACAACCAGAGCTCTGTCTGGCCGGACTGTGACCTCATTGACCCTGATCACGCCCCACCCTCTCAGGGCGTCACCGTTCACCTGGACCAGTTGACCACAGGTAGGACAGCAACTGCTTTTATAATGGGCATTTATAATGACACATTTATAATGTGCTTTTTATAATGAAATACTGCACACACATTCCTGTGCCCAGCTCTTCTGCAGTAACCTTACACAACCTGCAGAGGGAGCTTCACACCTCAGAGTCTTACTCGGGGTCTGAGTGTATATCAATATACATTCACTTGTTTAAAGCAAACAAGTCAATCAGATTTAGACGTGGGTAATTTCTACTCCTGTGTTTCAGATAAACACATTTTTCTAGAAGTTTCAGAATTCAAAATTGGAGAAAGTGTGTGCCCCATTCACTTTAAATGAACGTGACTCTTCTGACCCTTTACAGACTAATGAAGGACCAACTGCCTGTAATTGTTCAAAATAATTTCATATTAAAAAGGCATTCTTAAGTCTGCAGCAGTGAAGAACCTGTGAGCAGTCGCTTGCCTCTTCAGACAGACTGTAAACTTAGTTTATGGTCTTTTTTGGTTTGTCTTCTGGCTCGTCCACCAGAAGTTATAATCATTGCTTTTTAAAAGCAACGTTTCATCAATGTCCACAATACAGATGCTGCTGTCCCTAATTCAGTGACATTATGTATAAAGTGACACTTGCCTTATCAAACATCTTTAATAAACAGATTTGGCCCTGGAGTCACACCAGGCTTAAAAATCAGGAGACCGTCGGAAGTTCTCCAGCATGAAGAGATGTTAGTGAGATCAGATCAGTAGCAGTTAATTAAGGTCAAATGCACACACAGGTCAGTCTGCAGCGAGCGTGTCTCCAGGGAGCATGTGGAGTTAATGAGTCTCCACCGCACATCTCACTTCAGTACACAAAACACTCTTTCAACAACATCTCTCTCTCTGTCAGACACATGTGAGGAGCAGGACGGTCTCGAGGGCTGTGTGGTACCTGCTGTGGAGGAGGTGAATGATAAGGCCGAGCGGGGCAGAAAGGTAAGTGAGGGGAATGTGGCTGTGCTGTCTGAGATTTGGGAGGTGTGAGCTGCTTGTGTTGAGAGAGGATCAGGATCACACTGTTGTGAGTCACGTGGAGAATTCCAGTGCTTTTATCATATAGCCTTTGTAACACTTCCAGGTTTTCAGCTTCAGGATTGGCTGATGCAGAGTAATACTATTTCCGGTAACAATAATAGCCAGCAAGAGTCTTTGTATGTAATTATGAATGTAAATGGGCTTGATGCTTTATCGACAACTATACAAAACTCGAATTAAGAAAATAATGTGAAAACAGCCCATGACTAAATAGGAGTCCTGGAAATACTTTTATGAGTTTGTGAGACAGTCATTACAAAACATGAACTACACCCATATTATAAATGCAGTGATGGGGACTTCCTTAAAGTGACTGTTAAAAATTGAGCATGCAGAAATGTTTATTGTTGACATATTACCTCTTTAATGACAGGAAGATAAAAATACCTCTTAAAAAGTTATTTGGTGTTGTTTTCTAACAGATTAGGAAATAACATACTGTCATGTCAAGTTATTATTAAAATGATTGCTTTTGTATTTTATTGTTGTGGTTTGTTTCCCCTGAGGTTTATTGCCTGTTTAGTGTTTACATGAGTTATTCTTGGAAATAAAAAAGATTTTAGAATTAGTTTGTTAAAATGACACTTTTTTAATTTGTGTGGTGTTGTTTTGTAAGTAGAAAGAACAGAAGAAAATTAAATATACATTATATAACATGAGTAGTTATATAGTACCGTGTATTATTAATATTTTTCATAAGCTATGGCTCCTTTATTGTTTTTCCCCTCAGCCTCTCAGACTGTCATATCACTCAGTATACAGAGAGAATTCAGTACAAAGTATTACGAGTGTTGCCTGTATGGTTATATAACCTGTTTATGCCTGTTGTGTCTCTTATATCTAAAGGAAAGTATGCATACAGAGACCTTGGGCCATGTTAGCACATTTTGTTATGTTCTAGTGGTGTGTTATTACACTGTGGCCCTTGAAATGATCCACCGCATAATGTTTTGTAATAGGAGATACACGTGTAGCCTAAAACACATGCACACACACTCATCTGTAACCTTACAACACTTTTAACGCATTTCACTATGATTATTCACAAAATCACACCGCTCTACACACTAATGCTTTTAGAAACGAATGAATATTTTATGTAGGTTTATGTAGTTCTTTCCTCTGTTGTCTGTGTGTTGAGAACAGCTCTGCAGAGCGGCCCAGAGGGATTTATCACTTTGTCAGCACTTTATTACACTGTGACAGAACAGATTACGATGACAAATGGCTCAGATGTCCAGCGTTGGTGATGTGTTTTATGCAGTGTGCTGAGGGCGCACCACATGTGCTCTGGAGATAAAGCATTCTGGAGAGCGCTTGCATTTCTAGATTCTACATTTAGCATACAGTCTAGATTTCTCACCCTCAGGCCTGACTGACTCCTGGACCTCATGCTTCTGTTGTTTTATTCGTCAGTAGTGATTTTTAAATATGGTGCTTAGTGTTAAATATGCTGCTTTTTTAAATATGCTGCTTATATACCAGCTCAGTGATACTGAGAATGAGAGTTTAGTGAACAAGAAGGTTACAAGGGTTTGTATGAAGACCCAGTTATCCAACGCAGGCTCTGTGAACCAGAAGTGAGGAATTGTTCACCTGAAAATCTAAATTTGGCCATCATTCCCTCTCATGGTCATCCAGACCGGCATGATTTGTGAAAGACAAAAGATATTTTAAAGAGTCTTCCAGCTGCTCTGTGTGAGCTGACCCTGACGATGGCCCTGCCTGTGGTCACTGAACACTTTTACTGTTTAGTAAAGAGCAGGGTGCAAATTCTTTTTTAAATGTCTCTGTTTGGTAGTCAAAGGCCTGAAAAGACTGAAATGGCATTTTAGAAAATAATTTTCAAAGGAACTCAAAATCTCTTAATATACAGATTAATTACAAGTAAAGCAGCATGGAATTTCAGTTACAGATGTATTTGTTTTTCCTGTAGAATCCGGAGATGATGTGTAACCTCTACCAGACATTCCCTGAAACCTCCATGTCTGTGCCGGAGAGTCACAGGAACCCTTACTCCACTGAAAACATCCACACCAGATCCTCCCCCAGACACATGTCCACCACAGAGCGACTGCGCATGGTCATTCAAGAGCTGGTGGACACAGAGAAATCCTATGTGAAGGTACAAATCACAGCTGTGCTCTTTTACACGCAGAATGCTGCAGATATGAGCATGTGTTTATTGTTCACATGTTCACATGTGAGTGATAATTGAATGTCATGCATCGTTCTGTACTGACAGTGTCATCTGACTTGTTTAGGACCTTGGATCTCTATTTGACATCTACCTGAATCCATTACAAACAGAAACTTTCCTTAGTCATGATGAGGTATGTTTGGGGTTTATTATTGCTGTTTGATGATTATTGAATGGTTTGATATTTTCATTTATTTTAAAATTCAGTTGATTTCACTGAGTTGAGTGTAATTTAGTTGATTTGACATTGATTTAATTTAGGGTCATCTTTAAATTGGCATCATGTCATAATTTTTCTCCTCCTCTTGTAGATGGAGTCTCTGTTCGGCAGTCTACCGGAGATGTTGGACTTCCAGAAGGTTTTCCTCCAAACTCTAGAGGAGAGGACGACTTCCTCACCGGACCACCACACACTGGAGACCCCAGAGAAGCTCAAGGTAACATATGCTGCTGAAACAGATTGTTATGATTAATTTGATTCGCATTTTAATACATTTTTCAGTTTAAAGGCCATTTTGAATCTTTCTCGTCCCCTCTCACTTCCAGAAGCTTCTCTTCTCCCTGAGTGGATCCTTCCTGTACTACGCAGATCACTTTAAGCTTTACAGCGGCTTCTGTGCCAATCATATCAAGGTCCAGAAAGTTCTAGAACGAGGTAAAATAATCATAATCAAACTCGCCTGACGTTTGGTGTGGTGTTTTTTTAATCATATCCAGTGTATTTCATTTTTCATTTGTCTTCTCTGACACAGCAAAAACAGACTGGGCTTTTAAGGAGTTCCTGGAGGCGAGGAACCCCACCAAGCAGCACTCGTCCACGCTGGAGTCGTACCTCATCAAACCCGTGCAGAGGGTCCTGAAGTACCCACTGCTGCTGAGAGAGCTAGTGTGTCTCACCAGCCCTGACAGTGATGAGCACAAACATCTCACGGGTGTGTGAACTCACTCACCCTGACGTCATCTCACTTCCGGCCGTCCCAACCTGTGTGACATTCTTTCTTCTGTACACTAGTGCTGTCGCAATATCAGATTTTCACTACATGATTATCATGACCAAAAGAATTCACAGTAATGATATTATCACAATATCTGTTGATATTTTTAAAAAGGAGTCATCTTAAAATTCTGTTTAATTTGTTTTTGTTCTGTTTGGTCAATGTGTTTCTGGCACAGAGGCATTAAAGGCTATGGAGAAGGTGGCCCTTCACATCAATGAGATGCAGAAGATCTATGAGGATTATGGGACAGTGTTTGACCAGCTCGTGTCAGAGCAGAGCGGCATAGACAAGGAGGTGAGGACAGTTCTGGTGCTTAAAAGCATCATGTTCTAAATTTTTGAGGGCCAATTTATTTATTTTGTCTTGTCTTAGTGAAGGTTTCTTTTATCTGAAACAGTCATTTTATTTTCACATGAACATTCTTTATCTCTCTGACTCAGAGTGATCTCATCATCTCTTCTATGTTTCACATCTAGTGTTTTACTGACTAGCCATCATGTGACAGAAAAGCGATTTCTGTAACTAAATGGTCTGTGTTATGATTGGCTAAGCTCCTCACATACTTAATAAGTAACAGCTGTAGTAAAAATGAGATGTGGGCAATATTATGTTGAAGCTCTCATGGTTGTGATGTCAATCTAATTCTTAATGAAAAAGAGTTGAATATCCAGACAGAACTGCTCATGTCTCCTGTTAAAAATTAATGATAATATTCAATATGTGAATCAAGTTTTCCGTGTGCTGTGTCAGGTAACAGAGATCTCTATGGGCGAGTTCATCATTCACAGCTCAGCACGCTGGCTGAAT
This sequence comes from Chromobotia macracanthus, assembly GCA_036877525.1. Lineage (NCBI taxonomy): Eukaryota > Metazoa > Chordata > Actinopteri > Cypriniformes > Botiidae > Chromobotia > Chromobotia macracanthus. Next base: position 981,810 of record JAZGTH010000087.1, read on the forward strand.
CCTCTGCCCTCACTGGGCCGGATGAGAAGAGAGCCAGCACTCACCCTCTTCTGTAAGTCTCTAAACAGCTGAAACCTTTCATTTCTGCCAGTGTGTTAAAACATTCAGTGCCGGTCATGTTTTTCTGTGCTTCAGTGTTTAAGAGAGCTCTCATTCTGGTGTATCGGGAGAGCAGCAAGCTGAAGAAGAGAGTGGTGAGGATTTCCTGGCTAATATCAATCTAACGCTGTCGTTACGTTTGTGTTGATTGCTAATATAAGAGTCTTTGTGGTTTTATTGATCTAGACTGCTTCAAGACCCAGCGATCTGGATCCATTTAAATTCCGCTGGCTCATTCCTGTATCGTCCCTTCAGGTCCGACCTGGTAATCCAGCAGGTTAGTGTGAAAAATGATCTTCCAGTGTAAACTAACTTATTATCCCTTTAAACATGAGGTTGATACTGATAAAGTCAGCAGTTCAGTTCGAGAGAGAGAGAAAATATGTCTCTCTTGCCTCATTCAGGGTCGGAGAGCGCTTGTGTTTGGGAAGTTATTCACACTAAATCTGAACTGGAGGGACGACCAGAGATGCTCTTTCACCTCTGCAGCAGGTAAACACATGCTGAAGATTTAAAAACATGAACTTAAAAACTGAACTGAAACCGGTTTCCCATGAACCATGTCTTCTAAAGTTCAGTGAATTTGTTCATATTTATAAAACAAACACTTCACATCAGTTTAACTGAGTAACAGTTAATACATCAAGTTGCTTTGCAGAATAGTTACATCAATGAACTATTTTACCTATTTTATAATTAATTTATATATTAATTATAATATATAATTATATTATAATTAAATGTAATACACTTCTGTATTCACTCATTTCTGTTTCTATCATTAAATAAAAGAATAAGAGATGATTTACTCACATCACTTCTTGTGTTAAATCTGACTAGTCTGTGACTGAAAGGTATTACAAGACTAGTGTTTACGAGTGCTGTAATCCAAATATTCTCCTGAATCCATGTGTCAGCTAAAATGTACATTAGCATCTCAAACCTTTCCCCCTTTACATCAGCTTAACCAAACAAATCACATTAAGCTCAGTCTTCATGATTGGTCACCAGACAAGTGAGAAAAGATGAGAAAAGATTGTTTTCATTTTTGGGTGAACTGTTCCTTTAAGGAAGTTTCTCTGGTTTACATTGTGGTACCATTTTGTAAATATTTGTGAAAATATTTTCAAATGTAATTGACATTGCCTCTCATCCTTTAATTCTGTCTTAATATACACAGTAATCTAGAAAACAAGGCCAGTGTGGTGAGGGCCATCCGCTCTCTCTTAAGAGAGAACGCCAAGCGGACTGCTCCAGCTGAGAGAAGATTCAAAGATTCAACTTCTACCTTCACCTTGCCCAGGAGAAACCACACAGGAGCCCTTAGAACAAACTGCTGGCAGAGGCCACCACCACAGTCAGATGGACCCAAAACTAGTTCATTAGACTCAGATGAGGCCAGACTGGTTGATGGAGACTCTCATTCAGAACCTCCTCTCCCGAGCCACGTGTTTAGACCTGTCAGTGTGGAGAACTCGACCCAGAGCAGGAGATCCCTGACCAGCGCCCTGGAGGCCCAACTTCAGAGACTGAACTTTGCAGAAGAACCGCACGAAATGGGCAAAAGAAGCAGCAGCAGCCTTCAGGGCAGTCAAGTGACGCTGTTAGACGACACATTTAACACCCTGCTGGCCAGGGATTACAGTGTGCAGAGTCTGGGCTCTGTAGTTAATGAGGATTGCTTTTATGACACAGTCATGGACATCCATAAAGCTGCCATCCCCACCCTGTAGAGGAACTGATGGTATAAACATTAAAATGCACTAAAACGTGATTATTGTGCGCTGGATTGAAAAGCTCTAGTCTGTGATACCTGGAGCGCATCGTGGCCGCACACTATAATTATACTGCCGGCTAAGATACCTTGTTTTACCACAGATGCAATCTCAGAATGCAGACTGGCAGCCATCTTAGGATTCATCCAAAATGGCAGACATGATGTAGAGAAATGTCTATTATTATACCTGTTTCATTCAATAATGAAAAATTCCTTTGCTGTTTCATTTTGGTTGCGATGCTGCCTATGTAGACAGCAAGGGAGCTCAGCAGGGTTTAGAACAGAGCTGCTATGTGGATGATGATCCTGCCTTATAACTGTCTGTCCGTCTGTCTGTCCTGAACATTTCACATGTGCTGACACGTGTGCTCTTAGTACACGAGCAAAAATTCTTTCACTGTATGTGAATACTGTAGCTTTGAGTTTGTGTTGCTTGTTCGACAAAAGCGTTTCTCAGCTCTGTACTGAAAGGGCTTGATTTCACAGTGAATAGGGCGAATTTTCATAAAATCTAAAGTATGAAGTCTAAATCATGCGTATATACCTTTATTTTTGTGCACATTTTAATGTGTTTTAATTCAAAGGCATTTTAAATTCCTTAAGTTATAAACCTAGTTTAAGCTATTGAAAATCTCACTATTACAGATAAGACAAACATGTCAATATGTTCTTTTGTTAGTTTTGGCATTTGTAATTTATTTGTAAAAATGTCTTTTAACTGAGCATTGTGAAAACTGTTTAATATTTAATAAAGACTTTCTTCTATAATACTCCATTAACATGAACATCTTGCATATGTCGAACTGTTATAACTAATCAGTTTTCCATGACTAGTGGAGTTTATTTTATTCCTCCCATGGAGGTCTATAATACGTGAAGAAATGTATTCATTAGCGTTTCCATTCATCTCAATGTCATTAGCTTGTCATTTTGATCAATGTCATGTGACTATTGAAAACGATGTCCTCACATGCTGACTGGCTGAAACTACCAGAACCTGCCCAGTCTCAAGCCCTGAGCTCTGACATCACAGACAGTCGACAGGAGGTTTCATGTCACTGTAGGCATTGTGGGGCCTCCAGCACAAAGCTACAGAAATGCAAACCAAGTGACCCACAAACCCTCCTGTTGCCTGTGACTTCTGTAACAGGTTCTGACAAACATTTATGGACAGCTTTATCAGCTCACTGAACACATGATTCATGTTTTAGTAATGTTTAAAAAATTCTTTCTATAGGCAGATAAAACACTGAATTATTAGGGTCTCTCTGGATCTTTCTAACTGGGTCCCTCAGAAATACCAACTAGAGAAAATAAAATGAAATGGGGAAAAAAATAAGCTGAAATGAGTCATAATTACGAGCCTTTTCTCAGGCTTTGTTCAGGACTTTTGTGGGAGATGTTAATTGTGTACGTGGGCTTTGATGGCAGATTTCTTTGTCTCTCAGACTGAAGTGTGGGATGGGGGTGTTACATACCAAAAAAAAACCTAGATTTGCATTTTCAGATGTATGAGTGCTTGTGGCAAAATAATAGTGTTAAAGTTGGAGGTCTTTACAGTGTAAATAGAACTATAGCTGTTTTAAGTGGATGCAAGAAAGAGCAAAACAATCTTAAGTATGCAAATAAATGTGAAGTGCAAGTACACAAGAATTCTGTATGAAAATGCTGTAATGACATAACTGTACATTTTTTAAATATCAATTTTACATTTTTCAAAGGGAAAGTGTTTTTAAATTTTAAAATGCTTCTTTCTGTCCCTTCTTTGTATGCAGAGACATCTATAAGGAAGCCATTTGTAGGTCAACTTCCTGTAAGGTGCAACCAATGCAGTTCTGCTAAAACATTAAAACACTCAGTGTGAGCATCCCAACCAGTTTTATATGCTGGTTTAGGGCGCTTTGATTAAACCGCACAATGAATTACAACAGTCAATTTCATCTCTTATTAGATGGATAGAATGCAAAGAGTGCAAGACAAAAAAACAATGTTGGTGAAACTGTTGCCACGGTAACACCTGTGTGAAGGACCATAAAGACGGCCCACCTCTCCAGCACATAAACTGTGACTGAGACCCCAATCCTTATCAACAGAGGCAGGCAGAGGAGGTGAACTAACAGCTCTCTGGAGAGAGATCTTTACAAGCATGAGTGTCACTGATGGAGGAGCGTGGGAAGTGGAGAGAGCACTACACACTGGATCCTGAAACTGGGCTTCCCCTGCCCTCTGCCTGCTCTGAAAAGCACTAACAGAGTGTTGAGCTGACCAGGCACTGCCTAGATCTGCCTCACTGCCTCTGAGCTCTTCTGGACACGGTGAACTGCAACATGATCAGCTGGATCCAGAAGTGAAGATATTCAAGGGAGAGTTGTAGTCCAGAGTCTGACTTCAGAACAGTTTGGACCAGTGCGCTTAAAGTGGTGGGAACATGTCAGGCCAGGCATTGTGGGATTGGTTGGTGCTGACTGCCTTTGTGGGGCTTGTGGAATGTGACGTCCACCCTCAGTCATGTTTAGGGTGTCCCCTTATCTGGACGTCACACACTTTGTGTGTTTTATCTTACTGACTTCATGTGTGTAGGTGTGCACTTGTGAGCATCCGATGATAAATCCGGAGAACTGGGTTTAGCTATCAAGACTGTACAACATACAGGTTAGTGGAAATGCTTCCTTTTACCACTTCTTACTTGAATTATTTCCATATAGTAAGATGAATTAGTTATATTTCCAGAGAAATATTTCCAGAGGAAATATTATGCTCTGTCTTATGATCTATATTGATATTATATTGATATAAAGTTGATATTAAAGTATCAACTTTGATTTTCCTACTAAAATTCCTGAAGACAACATAAATGAGAATTGTTGTCATACAGTAAAAATGTACTGAATGTATCATTCATATGGAGAGCAAAGATACTGTAATTTGATTGTGGGAGAATCTGATGAGAAATTTTTAAGTTCATGCTGAACTTTTAAAGACAGACTTCATCAGGTTCACCAGAACAGAGAACAGTTTGAGACATTGTTGAGATCTATGTATGTGAACGTTATTTAGAGTATGTTAGCTGAAGTGATATTTATTTACATTATCACTAGAGTTGTTTGTTTGTCGGTGCATAACTCGTGGATAAAAAACAGGCAAGAAAAATTCCATAGCCTTACATTGAAGGAGGGAGTTGAGCCGCATCTATGGCTCTTTAGCTTAAAACTCGGGCCAGCAATTAACCTAGCAACCATGAAGCAACAATCTAAAAATCACTCTCAACACCTTAGCAACCACAAAGTAACGTGACAAAAAGCTCTCAGAAAGCTAGCATTGCATGAGCATCATACAGAAATATATATTTATATTAATACATATTTATGACTGTGAGTGACATTTCTTGGTCAATTATGAGGGTATTTTGAGGGGGTTTGTCACAATTCACAGCACAACACTTAATAGTGAGTGAAAATAATGCTGCCTCATCTACTGACTGGTGTGAGTGGAAGCAGAATTTGATGGCGGAAGTAAAGCAGTTGCTTTCACTCAGATGGAGAGTGATGGTGCAGGGCCGTACAGACGTGATTGTGCCACCGGCTGGAACAAGCAGTCCTCATTGTTTAATGACAGATATACAGTCTGTGCTGCTGTCAGTGGAGCTCTGTTGTGTTTCTGACCTTTGATTTCAAAATGTGGGAAAGCTTTAGTTTAACTCCTTATTATTGTAACTATGACTATAAAGTACAGAACAGGCACTGAACGAATCCTGATAAATCAGTTTTATTTATCAAAAGCAACGGGGAAAAATTTTTTTTGGAAAAAAAAAAAAAAAAAAAAAAAAATTTTTTTTAAAAAAAAAAGGGGTTTATAAAAAAAAAAAAAAAAAAAAAAAAAAAAAAAAAAAAAAAAAAAAAAATTATTTTAATGACCAACTTTTTTTTTATCCCCACAACTTTGTATTTTTGAATGGTGTTTAATTTACAGATAAAAACAGTAGATACAGTACTGCTGAAAAAATGTTTTATTCCTCCAAACTCTTCTCAGTATCACCATCTCCATCAGTTCTCTGTTTCTTTAATTCAGTCTTAAACTTTAGTAGTGCTGAAATCATGTATTCTAGCTTACAGGAATTATATGATGACCGTATTAAAGTATTTATGCGCTGTAAGCAGTGAGTTGTGAGTGAAAGCTGTTCCCTCTGAGAAAAATGAGTTTTCTTTTCCCACTTTCTGCAAACTGCAGGAAGCTAAACACACTCAGTCATGTGACTCAAGAGTCAATCATTCTGCGCATGTGCTTAGACACAAAGAGTGCAAATGAAAAGCAGCATTTCTGAGCCTGACATTAAATCTAAAGATCTCACAGTTTGCATTTGTGTGCTTTCACCCCAAGCTTCACAAAAATCATTTTCTCAGTCAGTATTTTTTCTAGTAAAATTATCTGAACATCTCTAAAACAAGATAAATGCAAATTTTTGTCACATACCACGGAGTCTGAATGGCCCACAGCTAAAACACAAAGTTGAAGAAACGTTAACGTTATGCAAATTAACATACAGATAATGTGTGGAGTATTAGAGGAACACTGGAGTAACCCATCTGCTGTTTAACTGTGATTTCAGTCTTCTATATCATTTGTCTTTGGCCACTAAGATGTTAGGATTTTTATTATTTTATTATTACAAAAATAAAATAATAAAAAATATATATAATCAATAACAAAAAATATGCCTGAAAAACTGTCAATCATTTTTGGTAGCAAGCTTATTGGCAATGTAATCCTGTTTGTGATCCGATATAATACCAGCTATATGGCCAGTTGTGCAGCTGGCCAATCATTTAAGGGCGTCCTGCAGCGGAAACGCCCACCAGCACTCTGCAACCTCAAGAGATAAATTCAGTGTTGGTGTGAACGGGGCATTTCACAGGTCTTTGTCTATATAAACGTTTTCTGTGGGTTCCATTACGAACTTCATCCATTTAGCACTTTCATGCTTCTCTGAGAGAGGTGCAAAGAAAAACAAACATTCTTCCATGTAGCAATTTCCTGTTTGCAATTTTCTCCATTAATACTTGAATCAAATTAAAATGAATCAAACAACATTCTCTGTCTGCAGCATTTCACTCCACACTGCATGTGCAGACCCTGCCTGGCTGCATGACTGCGCAGCCAGAGATAATTGCCTGCGGCACATAATAGGAATTGATTTCCAGCTGCACATTGTGTTTATTACACTGAACCAAATGAAAATTAGCTTATCATCATTTTTATTAACTGTTTGTTTTGTCCTAAAGGGACATTTGTTTTACCTCTGAATACTGAATGACCTTCAGGTGAGGAGTCCGGCTTTCAGTGCGTGAAGAACAGTCACTCGCTCCAGGAACATGTGAGCTTCTGTTATACACTGAAAAGCTTTGAGAAATAAACTGTGTTGCCAAGGAGATGTTATTTGAGAAGAAAAAGGCAGTTTTACACTAGTTTCTTCTTTTTTAGTAATTCTCTTTTTTGTTTTTTGCAGCTAGAAGAAATCACTTAGAATTGGCTGACATACTGTAGTGCACATTGCGCACCAGCAAGGGGGTAAGTAGAGCTTTCTGTTTGTTCTGACTGAATTATAATGCACTCCAACAATGCGTTTGTCTCCACTTATTCATCAGATTTGCCACCATTTGAAGGACAACAAAAGACAGGAGTGATTTTTTCTCCCTTTCTAATTTCCAAGCTGTCAAATGGTTTGGAGAGATAAGGAAAAAATCAATTAATTCTGACAAAGCAGTCATGCCTGCCCAGATAGTTGGCGAAATTTCTACCTTACCAGGGTTATGTGCCATTTTTATGCAAGAGTGTAGAGTCCCCTGCAAGAGGGTGATTCTGCAGAGTCAAAAAATATTTAGCCTTTCAACAACAAAGTCACTGCCCCCTTCCTCAAAACGGGAATGTTGTCAAAATGCTGACTGGCTGCAGGTGTATTAAAACATAGGATGTCCCAAAAAAGGATAGGTTGGAGAAAAAAACGCAGTTTTCCCTTCCAGTCATTAGAGTCTTTGGCTCATCTGTCAGACCGTCACGCTTCTTTGCTCAGTTCAATTTTCGTTCCGTTTTAATCGCAGCCCACCAGAGCCAATGTGGAGGAATTATCTGCTGTCAGGACCTGCGCTGGGCTGATAGGGAGACGCAGAGCGTGCAGGGCCACCGCAAGGTGAACGAGGCGTCGACAGGGGGAAGGGAGCGAAAAGTCAGGGACCGATGATGCCGTCCTCCACCATGCAGATGTTTGCCTTCATTCTGGCATTACTGGGGGTCCTGAGCGCCACGGTGGCCACTCTGCTACCCAACTGGAAGGTGAGTGCGGATGTGGGCAACAATATCATGACGGCCATCTCGCAGATGCAGGGACTCTGGATGGACTGCACCTGGTACAGCACTGGAGTTTTCAGCTGCTCGCTCAAGTACTCTGTGCTGGCGTTGCCTGCTTACCTGCAGACTGCACGCACCACCATGGTGCTTTCCTGCATGATGGCGACAGTGGGGCTCTGCCTGGCTGCCCTGGGGCTGAAATGCACTCGCTGGGGTGGGAGTTATCGCTCTAAGGGACACACTGCCATTTCCGCAGGGGCTTGCTTTGTCATTGCAGGGGTTCTGTGCCTGGTACCTGCATCCTGGTTCACCAATGAGGTCATCACTACGTTTCTGGACTCCAAAGTGCCCAAGAGCAGCAAGTATGAGCCGGGTGCCGCCGTGTATGTGGCGTTCGTGTCGGCAGGATTCCTGTTAGCTGCAGGCGTGATCTTTTGCTTATCATGCCCTGGAAAAAGAGGCGGTTCACTCGATTCAGGCTCATCCCACCCCGACAAGCCAAAAGAGAAGCAAGCGCACCAAGAGCAGCCGACCCGCAACCCACAGAAACAGCAGCTTCAGGAACAGCAGAGTCAGACCGAGCCGACAGAAGGAGAGCAGTCGCAGAGAGAGAAACTACAACAGGAGAAGCTTCAAGCAGATGATCGACCACGAGACAAGCCAGAAAGACTGAACTTGGAGAAGGACAAGCAGTACCACTCTCCATCTCGAACCCGCAACCAAGACATCAAGGCCGTCTACAGTTTCCATGATTACGTGTAAACAACTGGTCTACTCATGTCGGGTGTTCGTCATCAGACTGCCTTTCTTTGTGGCCAGCAAAAAGAGGAGGGGAAAACCGATGGACCAGCAGGAGGAATAATGACTTTGATGGTGTTATCAGCCCCTCTCATCTGTGCTTTCACTTACAGCAAGCGAAACGGTGGAGGCATTTCCAAAACCCCGGAACAGACAAACTGCGGATCGTGAATTGGCGAGTAAACTGGTTTTACGGCAACCACAAGCAAAAGATGGGGTTGACTTTGTGACGTATTATAAAAAGGCAACATTTAAGGAATTCCTAAGCTGGCTGATGTAAGGGGGGTTTTGAAGACTAGATGCTTTTGCTTACCAAAGGTTAAAAAAAATAAGTGCTTTTATTCTTGGCTTATAGTCATTTCTTCACTTTGTCCAAGTAACAAGCAAAAAAACTCCTGCCAGAAATTCTTATCAGACTTTTGTTGGCTGGAACGGTGTGTGAATAGCAAGTAATCACAGCTTTAATCCAGAGCTTGTAGATTTATCATTAGGTACAATGCGTATGCTTGTTTGTAGATAACAGTGTTAATAATACAGCAAAATGGCTTGTGGTTATGAAAACACTGCGGGGAATAGTCAGCCGGCACCTGAGGTTGCTTCTCACCATCAGCTGTCCATTAAATGCTGCGTGTCCTTCACAAAAGAGACTTTGACACTTCCAGTCCATATTTTTGAAGGTGTGTGTGGGGGAGGCAGCACAGATCATCTGAGGTAATGATGCTCTTTGCTTTTCCATTAGGTTTGCTATGGATGGGTGCACGCTGCTCATTTATTGCGAGCAGGCACAGATACACAGAGCACACACACATAAGGTTTCCTTCACTCCCTCATACTCTTGCTAGAAGGCTAATAGGGTCTCGCACCCAATCATCATGATGCTGCGTGTCCGTGTGTCCTGCCCGCAGGAAATGCGCTCACTGCTGTTCTAGGGCAAACAGGACGCTGTAACACGGTGTTCTGTGGCTTGTGGAAAAGTAGAACCGAGGTGACGCAAATCTCAACGGTGGCCTTAGCATTGACAACACTCCCCTGCTGGGCAACAATTACACCTTTGGTCCATGTCTCAATTCAACAGAACCGTTCTGCAGTATTTCCTGATTGTGCTGTGCCGTTTGCTTTACAGTCAGGCCATTGAATGTGTTATTGGCATTTAAAAGAATCAGCTAAAGTGTGTGATCTCTGACTCAAGCTAACATGAGTGTGCTGCTCTCATTGTAACGATGCTGCTGTTGTCTTCAGAAAAGCCATTTACAGGACAATTCTGTCTTCATTTCTGCCTCATGTACAAACACACTTACTGCACTTTGTCTTATGCATGTACAGCAACAAAACCGGCACGATGAGTGAAAGTGTGAATGACAGAGAGAAACAAAACCATGATGAATGTCAATAAACTTCATCTTGTCCTCCTGCTTTATTGTGCTGTATGTAAACATGATATGATGTCTACAGTGAGCTCTAAATGTCTGAGACCACCAGAGAAAAAGCTTCTGTTTTACCTTCTCTTTAAAATACTCATCATAATTTAAGAACAATTTAACGCAACACATGTATGTGAATTCTGATGTTATAAAGAACATCTTTTTTGTGCTTTAACAGGAGAAGCATGTCTTTTGATTTGCTTATATTTAGTAACTTATAATAGTACTATAAGTTAAAATATTGTGAGTCTTAAAATATTGTGTTTATTTCCAAGTTTAAATGACAAAAAACAGATTATGAATGTTGTCTTTGGCATTTGGACTGTAAGAATTCTAATCACACTGCTAAAATTACAAAATCACAGACTCACATTTCTGATCTGTAAAATAATATTAATATCAATAAAATAGCATAATAATATTTAATAAATATCTATAATGGATATATAAATACAATATATAAATAGGAAGAATGAGTAATATTCATAAATATGAATGTATTTTATAGATTTCAGAGGTTGTGACATTTGCTTTACGCAGTGACACCAGATATAAAAATTTAAAAGATTTCAAAGTAGTTGGAATTTCTGACTTCTGATTGTATATAGTAACAAAAGAGAAATCATATTAAAGGAATGTAAACCGAGATGTCGGTTTGACATGTATGTTTTATTTTGTTAAGAGCTTCGACACAGTGAATGTTGACTGTATTTAAGTTTTGTAAGATTGCTTTAAAAAAAACTTTAAATTAAATTATAAATCCAGAAGAAGCTGCTTGCTTTAGTTTTGGGTTATTTATTCTGAATTCTCTTGATAAAATAAGGGCTTCATGTTGACAGACTGACAGTGTGTGAACAGTCATCATGTGCAACTATTAAAGTCTATATTAAAGCACGTCTGTACATTTGTGATTGTCGTCCATTATAAAAAAGAAATGATTTCTGCCCATTCAGAGCTAATCCACACATCAAGGGCTTTTTGTTTAACAGCCCCTCACAACACAACATTTCCTCTTTGTTGTGTGTTCGTGATGTGACTGCAAACGTCTCCTCATAATGGGGGTGTTCGGTACGAGGAGTCTTGGTTGGCTGCATTGGCCAGGAGTCGACCAGACGAGTGAGAATCTGCATACTTCCTCTGTGAGTGAATCCAAGCATCAAATAAGCTCCATTTACACAGCTGACTGCCCAGTGCACAGAGAAACCACATTGTCACTGAGTATTCATGACTGAGCCGGGCACACTTCACATCCCCCCTTACTGAGCAGACTGAGGTTAAATCTGCAGTTCATCTGCTGCTTTACATGGGCTTTGTTTACACAGATGGAGACGTTCTTAATTCTCATTGATGATCATAAAAATTGATTCTACAATTCAAATGTTGAGAGCAGGAGATTCATCAGAGGATCAGAAGCTGCTGCGCTGTGTTGATGAGCTCTTGAGATCAACAGAAGTGTCATCTGAATGTATTTATGTTTAATAACCTGCAGACGTTTCCAAAATAACCCATAAAATACACAACTTAGATATTCAGTATATATAATTTATCTGTTAGCAACAGTGGATGTACATTAATAAAAGGAGAAATTTTATTCTCAATTAATTTAATCTCAAATCAGGTCAGTGCTACTGAACAAGGAAGCCAAAGAAAGATCACAAAATCAGACCATTCAGTCACAGTATGGTGCCGTGAACACTCGTGTAAAGCTCAGCTGGACAGACAGACATGAGAACTGTTTCTTCCATCTGTCTCACATAATGAGTTAAATGATCTAACACCTTTAAAAGGGGTCACTTTGCAGGTGTGCCATTTTGAAGTGGCTCTTTTGGTGTATTTTTAGTGCTCAGCTTGACATAATGACAAATGGAGTTGAAGTTCCCTGCAGGCAAAAACAGAATCAATTCCTGCGTGTATTTAAGTGACAGATTTTTAATGTTTTTTCACATATTGCTGTATTACGAGGTATGTGGGTGTGAGCTGAAATAAACCTGAGCTATTTGTCATGTTTTACTCTCTACCACCCTTGAAACACTTGAAAGCAGATGTTAATTGATACACTGAGAAAAATCTGTCCTCATTATATAGTCAGTTTTGCTGGTGTGGTTTTATTGTGGTTAAAAGTTGAATTACATTTCTTTTTAAAAGCTTTCTTTCAATTCTTGCAAAAAGTGTAACTACATTAAACATGCTATAATATAATGTACTTTTGATTTTTGAGGTCATTTGTGTTATTCAAAATGTGTATGTTTCTACAATTATTCATTTACAGATATTTAAGATCAGAGTGATGTTCTCCTAAGAAAAAAAACTTACATAACAAACGCGATCGTTTTTAACTTAATGCCCTGGAAAATGTTGGTGGATAGTTTATAGTTTATGGATAGTTTGGTGGATAATAAGACAGTATTCTTGGTTTCTTTCTCCTCAGATGTGTTTGTTTGTTGTCCCCTGCTGGAAACATGGGTTAATGTTAGTTTAGGTTATTGATCCAGTTAATAGTTTGGTGTTTGATTGTGGATGGTGAAGATGGAGCTGCATACATGAATCCGCTAGAGGGCGCAGCTGAACTCTTAACAGTTTCCTACAGACACAACAAACTAGATCAAGACGGATAATCAGTGAAATCAGACAAACATCAGATAAACAGACAATAATGGACGCAGAGCTGACTGTGTAAGAATAGCTAAAAAACCTGACAAGTTCACTTTACATAAGATGACGTGGGCTTTGAGATGTATGAGTAAATACTGCCTCCTTGTGCATGTGAAATATAGAAAGAAATGCTGGTCTGTTGGGACACCAATGCAACCAGTTCATTCATTCATTCATTCATTCATTTTAATCGTGTATATGCATTCATTGTATGTGATGTTTATTTTTTCAAAAGTTCCTTGTTCTTCCTTGTCCTCTTAAACCTCTGCTGACACCGCACAAATAAATCAGTTTATTTATCATAAACCACAATACAGGATAAAAACAAATACTGTTTCTGACAAATACAATATCCAAAAATTCATTACAGTCAGTCATGAAGCAAATACTCATCTGGAGCACTTCATGTATAGCCTTTAGATTCACTTTCAGGTTTATTTCTGTAATTTCATCATTTTAGGTGTCAGTTTTACACTTTCAGAAACATTTTCAGAGAAATCAATTGGCCTTGTTTTGACGTGGGGGCGTGGCTATTGCAACTGGGCGTGGTAACTGGCCTGGTAATTGGGTGACGTCACCCCCTCCGGTGATTCCACATGGTGGCGCAGAAGAGCCGATGATACGAGCGGGCTGTACCAGGATCAGTGAAACAAACGAGCAGAAAAGCATTCACAACTAAAGCTGTGCAGAAAGACACTTCAGGATATAAATAGCGGACAAGTAATAGGATGGACGTGATAAAACTGAGAAATGTTAGTAATATCGTTGCTTTTACATTACTAAGTGTAATAATGATTGCCTGAAGAATTGTAATGGAGTCGTATTGAAAGTGATATCAGAAGTGTCTCACGTTCAGCCACATACATTAAAAAGCCCAAATCTGCAGCATTGACGCTGTCTGTCCTCCTGTCTGTCGGCAGAGGGCAGCACTGAGGCGCAGCGCTGCAGGCTTTCTTCAGGTGTGCACTACACTGCCATCACATCTTTACTGCATTTGTTGCTTTGATGAAAAGATCATGATGCATCTCAGAGTTTACAAGGTCTCAGATAGTGTTGTAGTGATTTCTGTTAGATGCAAAACTGCTTGTTTTTCCCACAACACATAAAATATGCCCGCGCTTGTAATAGGTAAGTGAAATCTTTAACACCACACAGAAATTTCTAATAATTATAAACATTCATTTTTTATCTTGACTCTGTTCTAAGACTGAGTATATGTAGAAAATAAATTCAATCATATCAACAGCATACCTGTAGTGTCTTTATATCAGTATGATGCAACAATTTACACTGATTCTAAATTTACAGAGAGCCATTTCTTATCAGCTTGTGAAGAAGACCTCTTTACTTTCGTTTCTCTTGATTTGGGCACATTGTACATGTTGTATATAAAGGAATTTTGTATTTATTTACAGTAATGTTATCAAACAAGAATATGTCAGCTGTTAAAATTACATTCTAACAATAACAGATGTTATGATTTTAATGCATGAGTGGTTGGTTGAGCTCCTCACTGACAATGTTATAAACTAATTCAATTGCTTGTTTTTTCTGCAATTTTCATGAGAAAGGATCCAAAGAACACAATAACAACACTCCAGATTTGAAACTAATTCCTGTCTGATTAATGACTCGGTCAGAGTAAAGACAGAGAGTGTACACCCTGACAAACGTGTGAGCAGCCATTAAACACAGGTTTACATCACTGTCACTGCCGTGACTTACTCTGAGTATAAGCCCATTAAGGGTAAACCTGACCAACTTAACCCAAGACTAGACCCAGTACTCTGCTGGTTAAATGATTAATGATGATCCATAATGCATTGAAGATCATGTCTGACCTATTAAACTTGAACGTTTAACAATATAATGTCTGTGTCTGCGCTCAGCAACATGCTCAGCTCATTTCACATTAAAGAACCAGTCGCTTGACTATCACACTTTTCTTTTGCCTGTCTTTCTTTTCTGTTGAAACAGAAAGGTGGGCAGGGACATACACAACAACAAACAAAAACTAGCCTTGAGTTTACATCACAGCTGTGAACCGTGATTTGCTGCTTGATATTGTTATTGTTGTTGTCACCGGCTGGTGGTGGGACTTTCTCATTCTAAGGATAGTTTTATTGGACAAAAAACTGCACATGATTGTAAGTGCAGGATTAGTCATAGATATTAGTTTATGATAGCCACACAGTCCTCATTTTAATTGTTTAAAGTGTGGAAGATATGTCTGCAGTCAGATTTAAATGTACACTTTGGTCCTGCTTTTTATAAGAACAGCCATTTTAAACTAGTGACACAAGTGTAACAGTTTATTTTTAACTAACATTTCCTTGTCGGTACCACAAAGACTTTTTTATATTGGCAAATATAATATGGAAAACAACATTTTCTGATCACAGCCCAGTTTCAGTTTTGCATGTTAATGAAATCAGTGTTTTGAATAGCACCTTACAAATGTAGCATTGGTTGCTAGGTAACCATTCATTAGCAAATGAGGACAGTCAGGTTATTACTTAATAGTAGTAATTAATAATGATTCCTGTAATTTAGTGATTATGCTCCCATTAAACTCTGTCCTCTGCAAGTGAACAAAGCAGCTAAACTATCTCTCCATAATGTTGCCAAAATACACACTTAAACTAAACGCTTGTTGCAATATGAATAGCTTTTATAGGCGAAGAATTCTATTCTTCAAACATATTCTGTGAGCCTAAATTAGAGAGTCATTTATGTGATCATATTCACAGACAAAATGACTTAATCTCACTGTAAAGTCAAGTCCTCTTGTAAACAACATAAGAGAAGCTTATAGAGCAGCCTGATCGCAGACAGAGACCCAGCGGAGTACAAGCGCTGCGTGTGATTATTAAAATGGGAGTCTAATGATTTGCTTCTGCCAAGGTCAGCCGAGGCTTAATTAGAAAAAAAATGCAATCAGCGACATCCGTGCCTTGTTTTAAATGCTGTTTGGGCCTGTGCCAGCTTTGGTTTAAAACGCTCTCAGAGTTGGTTACTGAAGGATAGTAGCTGTTTGAAAGGCAGTCATAAAGGGCAACATGTTCAGTGTGATTCTGATCAAGAGTGGACACATGCTGTACGCTATTGCAGCACCCTCACACATTTAAAGAAATAGTTCATTCAAAAAAGAAAATTCTGTCAATAATGTATTTGTGCACATTGTGCTCCTGACCCACAGGGTTTTCATTTTCTTTTGAAAACAAAAAGAAATGTAGTAGAATGTTACCAGTGCCCCTTTACATATAACGTAAATGAACACAGGCTATCGTCAGCAAGTATTGTGGTAACCATTTCAGAATTCATTTATAGAGTAGCCCAGGTCTTGTTGTCACATAGAGAAGCTGTCACAAGGGCTGTATCATAAATGTGTTTTTTCTCCAGCAGTGATTTTGTATGTTGGTTTCCAACACCCAGTTTTATTTATTTCAATAATTTCCTCTAAACTAAACTAAAATTCCAGCAGCATCATGTTTTTGCCAATCACGTTAAAATGTTATAAATTGATTTAATTGACTAATTACAATATTTGTTTAACAAAACACTTTTCATAACATTTTAAATGTTATCTTTTGCTGTATAATGGATGTTTTGTGGGTCATAATTTTTATTTGTTTATATGTAAGCATCATCATGTGCTCAGTACAGTTTATAAGTGGACATGTTTAATATATTTATTTTGCAGCAGAACTTCAAAGTACTTGCTTTTTGAAGAAATGTACTTATAAAAATAAACTGGCCCTGAGAAATATTCACCGGAGAAAAAAATGTGAGATATAAAAAATAGTCCAGCTTTATACTTCAAATGCCTAAATCTAAATTTACATGACAAACACTTCTTTTGAAATCCACAGTGTGTCTGTCTGAATACATAATGCTTGTTTATAAACATTAATACTAATAGAACAAATAGCTTTAGCATGGTTTACTATCAGCCCATTCTGAACGGTTCTGTTCAGTATTTTCTGGACCTTAAAAGCCCTTCAGGTGTTCTGCAGGAGTGTTTTCTAAGCGACTGGGAAGAGAAAGCTTTAGTGTCACAGGCTGTGGATGTGAGTCTGGCTGCCTCAGTGGAGGTTTTTTTATCTGACCCAGTTTCTGTGCTTGTGCCTCAGCTGAGGGGGGCGGGGGTCCCCAGAGGAGCTGTCCATCCACACATTATTCTGGGATGTCATGATAGTGTAGAGATACATCAGCCTGAAAACTGTGTTATTCTGGACGTGTAATCATATATATTCTGTGGTTGTAGGGAATAGCTGTTGATGATGGTGAGGATGAGACACAAATCTCAGCAGAATTGCATTAAACTGGCTGCTGGCGCCGTGTGAATAAGACACAATAAAACTTTATTAGCAACACTAAAATGAGACAGTACACAATAATGTTTAATCCGTGACTCGTCTGGAGCGCAAAATGAAACGATTCAGTCCATTTCCACAGCGCTCACGAACATCCGGCCTGGACTCCCCAATCCCGACTCCAGTATTGAGGGAGAAGTTGTCCGTGACTGTCCCCACAGCGTATGATGTTCCACACCTGACCCAAGATGAGCTTAAAACATTCAGTGACTAGATGAAATCTAAACTGTTTTTAAATACGTCCATAAAGTATTTACAAGTATGATGGAGGGGGGATACAGTTTAGTGACAGCACAAATCCCGCGCCCTGAAGTCCAGCCCGAGGTTTCTGTGGAGATGCTGGAGTGAAGGTCTCCGGTGAGGGTCTTATTTACATCTCAGTCGCTTCTGTACTGCAGAAGATCTTGTTTAGTGTGTGTGGACATGTGAAGTGACACATGAAGCACAAATGTGCCCATATAAACACCCGCATACTGCAGTCAGCTGCGTCAGTTTAATGCATTAGTTACTGAATTCAGAGCATGCACCCAGTACAGCAACATCTGCTCACAGGTCAGCGGCATGGCTCCGTCCACGAGTCACAAGCCCAGATCTGAGAGAAGAATACGTGTGATGTGGGTTGATGCAGATCTGGGTACAGCGCCATGAATAATGTACGCGGACGTCGGCGTCTGTCGTGTCTGGAAATCAACCCGCATCGCCTTTTCTCACATTAAAGTCGCACTTTGAGCATGGAAACGAGTCCGGTCGCGAACGGCCGAGTGAAAAATGTTGGACGCGGAGATCCTCCTCCTCCGCCTCATCATCTCACACCTCCACAGCAACAGTCGCAACCATTGCTCCATCAGCACCCACAGCACCACCAGCGAGCTGTCCACAACACCACCGTCCGCCCGACGCCCGTGCGCGGCGATCCCGCTCAGCGTCAGCATGGAGGCAGAGAAGACGCGCTGGAGGAACAGGTCGAGCACCATTTACTGAACCCGAGCGACGAGCAGGACCGGCCGTGCAGAACCGGCGGGGATCGGATGGGCAGCAGGTACGAGCACTCCAACTTTGGACCGACGAGTAACAACAACAACGACGACAGCAGGAGCGGCGGCGGAAACAACGCGTCCCAAAGCGGCGACAGCTCCGTTTCGGAGTTTAATCATTATTACGGGAATGGAAGAGGAGGGCCTTGCTTCGATCAACATGGCGGACAACAAAGCCCAGTGACGGCTTTAATGCATTCGGCACAGGGCAACATGGATCAAGTGCAGAACTCCCACGAAGGCTACCATAACAACCCGTACAACCACTACCCCAACTACCGGCCGGGGTACGGTGGGGCTGGATACGGTATGATGAGCCCGTCACGGCAGGGGAACATGATGGGCCCTGGTACCAACTCGCCTACCGCTGCTGCTACTCATGGCAAAGCTGCCCTGGCCTCCGCCGCCCCGGCTCCCGGTGCCGGTGTCGGGGGCTTTCAGAGGTTTCCAGCACAGAATCAGCAGCACCCGTCTGGAGCGACACCCACCCTGAACCAGCTGCTGACATCCCCGAGCCCGATGATGCGGGGATACGGCAGCGGTTATCAAGACTACGGTAACCCGCAGCAGCAGCAGCCCGCCATGGTTCTGGGGAAAGACATGGGCTCTCCGTACGGCCACGGCTGGGGAACGCAACAACGGAACCACCCGGCCATGAGCCCCGGGAATAACGGGAGCAGCAGAGCTCAGGTGAAGCTGTCCGCCCGCTTGAGTGCGTGCGTGCGGCGCGGGTTTCAGACAGGTCGCGCTGTGGCCCGGCGCTGCTCGTAGTGTGAGCGGGGAGCGCGTCATTGTTCACGCCGGGCTGAGAGGGTGATGTGCGGCGTCACGGCGGGGCTGACCGGCGCTTCTCCCGGGCGCTTCTCCCGGGCGCTGCTCGGGGCTCGTGTGTTGTTTGCGCGCGGAGTGACGGACGCGTCACGATCGGTCCAAGGTGACTGACTGCGCTAACGGCGTTAGCACGAGTGTTAGCCTGCGCGGCGCGCTTCACTTCAGCCCCCGTAAATGCGAACCGCCGCGGGCACTTCTGCTGGCCGGTGTGTTGTGTACGGTATACCGATTTAACACCGGTAACAAACAGTCGGTGTCGTGATATTGACGAAATAATCGCTTTAGTAACCGTGACACGACGAACCTTCTAGCACCGCGCAGCTGCTAAATGAGATCCCGCAAGATCAGCGGCGCAAATTAATGAAGAAGGATTTCTTTTTATTTGAAGGATTTCTTTTTATTTGAAGGATTTCTTTTTATTTGAAGGATTTCTTTTCGTCTTGTTTTCACAGTGAGGTGAGCTGTACACTTTCTGAGGGCTAATGTTTAGCTTTGTTAGCTGCTGTTAGCGCCATTGCGCCTCGTCTACACATCACATCACTACAGAAAGATGTAGCCTAATGAGAAGAGATAGCGACTGAGGCTGTTTCAACAACATGCCTGCATGTCTCACTGGCGTTTTGTGACAATAACACCCGAAAGTTTGGCCGAAACTGCTGTCTGGGTAGGACTGTGTTTCCTGGGTTTTGATATTTTGAAGCCCCCCATAAATGCTCCCCAGGTCTTTTAGACTTGGTGCTAAACATGCTTTTCCCCGGTTTTGACACTAAATGTTCAAAGTGCAGTCTAGTTAGCACGCTCAGTAGGGTTTAAATGAACTGCTTGTACAAAGCTGTCCAGGTAGGCAGGCAGATGACTAGGTTTTGACACTGACTTTTAAGAACCTTGAATTGGCCTGGCCAGCTGGACAAAATACAGTTTTTCAAACTCTGGTACCGTTTTAAAAGGAAAGCTGGTGAATGATTTAGAATAGTTTTGCATATAATAACAGGCATCCAGAGTTGCTGTTTCCTGGAGGAGTCAGCTCCTCTCCAGTCCTGCATCTTCTGTGATCAGATGCTTTTTGGCTGCAGGCCCTTCTGTGTGTGGATGAGCTGCCCTGACCTTCACACATGCAGATTAGCCATGTGCACACTCCCGTCCCTGCTTTCATACTGGCACATGAAGAATGTTTGTGTTGTATTGCCCAGGGTAATTCCAGGGCTTGCCCGCACAACATGACTGGAACAGATGCCAGGACACCTGACACCCCTTATGCGCTCCATTCATCTTTGAGAAATTTAGCAGGAGACACTTAAAGGGTTTTGGATGCAACTTGGCAAGAGATTTTACATTTGGTGCTTTCACATTTTAGATAAATACAGTTTATAATAAAGGTTAATGTAATCAGTAATTAAGCAGATTACTGGTTTGCCTACAATTAATTCTGTGAAACAATGCTCAGTGGTCAACTACTGTTGTGTGCCCCGTAAACTTAAACATAAACTTATGCACTACTAAATACTATTTGCTCCATAAATTGGAATTGAATATGTAACCCCTTGTAGTTACTAAATATATTCGGAAACTTCTGATTTAACTGAGTGGATTACATCAGTGTGCACATGTTTTGCCATACAAATGTAATGTACGTCATGTTCATATTTACAGTCATTTATGTTTTAATAGGGAGAGCTTTATAATAATATGCTGAGTGATGTGTGAAGTTGAGCATGCCCTGTGTTTTTCCTCAGTTTTTTTTGTGTATGTTTTCTCAATACTTATTTACATATTGAAATATACTCTTTATTACGTTATATTTCACGGTTTTTAATCCAGTGTATTTCACATTTTTCTATACGTGTATCAGTGCATAAGTCGAGTTTTTAGGAGTAAATTAGAAAGGGAAGGTTCTTATGATTATATAATGATGATAATATTAATACTGGGTATGGCCTAATGATACACAAACTCATTATGTTTAAAACTAGAGCAGGTCTTCTCATAAAGGAACTATACTTTGACACTGTAGTCAGTGAAAATGTGTGTGTGTCTGTGGATCTCTCTGGCATGACTGCTGATGTTTAAACCGTTCATTTATAGTGCATTCCCAGCCTTTCTCAAATTGGTCACATTTTCTGTAAGTGCTGCTTCAGTTGGCCTGAATTTGGCAGTGACATGAGAAGATTAGCTTGGATGGCTCTCAGTCTTTCTGGCAAAGATGAGACACTTGAGAGTAAACCTGACTCCACTCCCCCCCCCAATCTCCATTTACTGAACTGCGGAGCCTTAAGATTGCTGTTAGTGTTGCAGTCTGGTCAGGCTAATAGTCATATGAATTTGCAGACTGCTGCACAGTGCAGTTGCTATTCTGTCATGCTAAAGTGTTGACACTTCCCTCAATAGGTGGCACCTATGGATCCTATGGCCATGAAGCGTTCTCAGATGTATGGGATGGGCAACAGTCCTTATTCTCAGCCAGGTGGATCTTATCCAGGACAGCCATACGGATCACCGACTCCTCATCGATACCCAATAGGAATTCAGGGGCGTGGCCAAGTTGGCATGGGAGGGATGCAATATCCTCAGCAACAGGTAAAGCTGTTATTTAACACTTAATGTTAACAATGGGATGTATGTAAATAAGCCAAAAAAGCGTCTCTAAAACCCTCTATTATGTGGAACAACTTTCTAACGCCACAGTTTCAGGATATGCTGCTGCTAGTAAATCTTATTACTCATTTTAAAACTTTGTTACGTTGTTACATTACAACTAGCAATGATGATTTTTGGGATGAGTTGTAGGTTTTTTTTTGGGTTTGTGAGTAGTTTTTGCAGTAACAAGGAAACAGGACGTATATGAGAGACAGAGATGACTGGAACTAACTGTTGCATAAAATGCTTTTATCTTTTATAACTGGCTATAATATCAGTTATAATAATATGGCCTCCTGAGAATCCAGCATGAATGCCTGTCATTTACATATTTCAACATATCTCCTGCCCCCCGCATGTTCATTTTTCAAAGCCGCAGTGTCTTTTCTGTGTTGAAGTGTTTTTTTTAAACAGGAAGTTGGGCAGGATGTGTCAGGTTTTTAATAGCCAATAGGCATTTAGCAAATTGGATACACCATGATTGCAAAATTAGTCATGAATATTTTAGGGCTGTTTTCCCTAAAAGGATATACTGTAAAGTCTAAATGCATATAGTATTTGTACATAGTGTAATTTTAAGTGTGCCCCTGCATATAGATGTTCTGAGAGCTAACAGACATAAGCTGAAAATCAACATGCAGTTTTGTATTTCATGCAATCTTTAAATGTTTGTGTTAATGTGTACCAAGAAATTACAAATGCTCTCAGCTTCGTTTAACACATTCTACTGTATTTAAATGCGTTTTCTCTCACAGAAGACTTAAATAATCTGTGCAGGATAAGTTATATTGCTTGTCTGATGGTTCTTCATTTTTACCATGCCAGAATGTTTTTACCCACCCCAGTTGGCTGCTACACAGGGGGCTGCCCGTCTACAATATCTGCTTTCTCTGCACAGCAATCCCAGACTATCAGAATTAGCTGCATTGACTCATAGCTTTCAAACAGAGATAGCAACTGGGCTCTGTATGCTATCGAGTCAACGGAAAACTGAAATGTCCCACAGGCTGGTGGTCTAAACATTGACAGCCCAAGGGGGAACGCAGAGTGTGCTGCAGCAGAACAGCTCTGTTCAGTCTGTCAGCATGCAGCGACACTGCTCCCACTGTACCAGAGATGTTGACAGTCGAATGCTGCGTGTCTGTCAGTGGAGGTTGGCAGGCTGTCTGCTCGGGCTGGGCTGACTATTCTGGGTACAGACTGCACTACTAAATTTAGTTTTGACTTCTTGACTGAGTTAAGTTCAGCACTGCACGCTGACTGGCCGATGTGTGTGTTAAAAAACGGTTGATCAGCCCTGTTCAAACACACCTCAGTCACCATTTACTTTCATTATATGTGTGAAAAGAGCAGTGTGAGGATTCTTCAGAATTTCTCCCTCCATGGTATAAAGACAGACATACAAATTTGAAATAACATGCGAAAATAGTGTCGTAAGGCTAAAATAATCCTTTAATATTTTGATACATTAATCTTGTAATATTAACACATCATAGAAATCAAAATTGATTAATAAATGGCCTCATCATGTTGTGTGATTCGTAAGTGCATGTTATAATCAGTGCGAGAAAAATGTTTTTTTTGGCAACTTTCTCCACCTCCGAAATGACTGTAACCATGTCATTTCTTGCGTGGGTGAGTAAAAATATAATAACCAGTAACATGGCCTAACCTGTTTCAATTTTCACCCTCCAATTAAATTGTGACAGTTAAAATCAAGTCCCATCCTACACCAAATATTCTTTCAGTTGGAAATATGTCACATTACAGAAGTGAAATATGTGAGTTCTTGTTAGACAGTTAGCTATAAACATGGATATTTTAAATAGTCTAATTCAGCCAGATAGTTTCGCTATGATAACTAGTGCCCCTCGTGGCAGTACTGAGTAGGCAACGTGTTTTTGCATTGTATTACAAATTGTGCTCATGTTTAACACTTCTGAACGCAGCAGTGTGGGAAATCAAGGTTGCGTAGCTAGAAGCGTTCGTGTACACATACTTGAGCATGTTTCAGACCTGCTATCAGCCGCTTTATTACCCCCAGATCCCACTGCACTGATCTTTGGTCAGCTATACTGACACAAAATGAGCAGTGCAGCCATCCTGTGCAGTTTACGCCCGTGATTGCCCCTGGGCGAAGACGTGACCTTTTAGAACTAAAGATCAGATTCAGCAATCTCCTCTCGGTGGATGGAATGTAGGAGAGGTGCTAATCAAGGAAGACATCACCGAATGCGGCCAGCACATAATGAGATCATTACAGGAGAGAGGTTTTGGGTAATCTCTAACCCAAGGGTTGTGCGGTGCGTCTGTATAGCTGTTAGTTGCTGGCGTACCGAACCGTGAGGGGTTCTGTAATGACTTTTATCTACCAGGGGGCCCTAGATGGCCAGAGGACAGTGTTTTTCAACAACTCTACCTGAAATTGGATGTTTCATCTGCTCTGATATCAGGGGAACCTGCTGTGTTGTTTATATTGATCTTCTGACCACTTTTGTTTTAGTGGTATAACTTACTTACAAAAATATAGAAGAAGAGAAAGCTTAAAAAACTAATAACAGCACCAATTTACAACAGAAGCAAATGTGCAAATCGTACCCAGTATATCTCTTTTGAATTTACTTTTGTAACAGCTTAAATGTGTTGTGTTTAATTGTCTGGATATACACTACGTAATCAAAAATATGCGGGCCACCATTTGTAATTAGTGGGTTTTATCTTTGAATTTAATGTGACTGGATGTAGTATATGACCAGTTATGCTATAACATGCTTAATGTATGTGAAAAGGGTGTGTGTGTGTGTGCAAAGTGCGGCCCTGTACAGATAGTGTTTTGATAAACTGGATTGTGATTGGTTAGTGAACCCAACTCATCAAAAGTGTTGCAGACATGTTTTCTGCACTCTGGTGCATCAGACTCACATCACAGACTGTGATTAAAAAGGTGGATGTGTTTTAATGCAAGTGTGAAGGTGGAGCAGCTGCGTGACGGGCTGCAGGTCCTGACAGGTGTTTTGAGGAGGACAGTGTGTCCTGTCAGGTCACAGTCAGCAGAAACCATCAACTCCCCTGAGACACCGTGCCGGCCATCTGACCATCCCCTACTCACCTGCCCTGTCAGGATGAAAAACAGATCGCCTGCGCTGCTCCAGACTGCACAACATCCCTGTTTCTGGATTTTGTGCTGTCTAATTAAATCCTGTTTTTAATTTTTGAGAGTGTTGGAAGACTGGAAAGGTGGGCCAGTTATCCTGTTACAGTTTTCTTTAAGGACCTCAAGAGGGTGAGAGAATCCTTGAGAAATGAGTTTAAATATATGCCGATGTATGTGAAATGGTTAGATTGAATCAGACCCTTTCCTTCGTATTTTTAACTTGTATCTTTTCGTGAGGATGTTAAGACTTTTTTACATTTATTTGAGAAGCAAATTTGTTAAAGATAATAAGACTACTGAAAATCAGTGCTTAACCCTTTGACTAATTGTTTCTTTCTTGTTTAAAAGTGTAAACTTGATTACATTCAGTTTAGATGTATTCTGAACTAAATAACTCTGTTTTCAAAGAATAGATTTTGAATTAAGTTTATCTCGCACACTTCTGTTTTCTTTTTGTAGATGTTTAGGTGTTTTTACTGAGAAATGGGACGAAACACTAATTAATGATTTTTTGCAGTGTGCTTTTGGGTCTGTCCTCACTTGACTCAAGTTTCCTCATTAAAGCAGCTTTAAAAAGCGCTCGCAGAAGACAGCTCCACATTCAGTTCCCATCTGAGCCCTGCGTGTGTATGCTGGCTGACACACTTCTGCATATATTAGAGAGACAAGCAAGAAGCATCATCATGCTTCGTGGATTTGTTTTCTGTTTGGTGTGAATGACAAATGAGAATTACAGCGGATGGGGGCAGCGTGCCAGTGACAGCTGTTGCCTTGAAAGTCTCTTACGTAAGAGCGTCACAATAACAGCTTGTCGCCAATCAAAGGAGGGTGAACAGTTGTGGATTACCGAAGCTCTAACACACCTCACTACGCTCCCTCAATACCCTCAATGGTTCTGTTTAGATCCTTTAACATGCTTCTTTTCATGCACAGTTCTGAGATTGATAATCATGTTCTGTAACCAAAGTGATTTCTCTAAATTTTCAGAACTCATAGCTGAATTTTGAAAGCGAGTTTTGTTGGTGTGCGCTGTGTGAATTGGATTTGCAGTTGATAACTAATATCTCGCTTCATGGGTCGTTGAATGAATTACTAATGTTCAGGGCTGCCAGCCTCTCTTGGATTATAAACATGGCAGAAATAGGGATGTTGTGCGGTTGGAAAGCAATATAAGACTCTTGCTACGTGTTTGGATGGAAAAGAAAGACAAAAAACGAATTGGACAGGAACTGAAAGTTTTTGGCTGCATATCTGAGAGCATGAAAGTAGTTCAGATTATATCTGCACATTTTTCAGCCCTTTGACAATATCCAGCTTGTATTTTGATTGTATTTGCTTTTAAAGTCGATCAAAATGTGATCTAAATATTTAATGTAAGGATGATATTTAATCATTTTCTTTTGTATGTGCTAGTTTATTTCTTTTGTGTTCTTTTGTGTGCTCTACTGTATCCAAAATATTTTTCTACATATTTTTTACTGAAACATTTTAATAGTTGACAAATGCCATATGGGGACTTTTACTAGATGATGTAGCAAATGAATCCGAGAAACAGAGTTTTGAAATGAATCATTGAGACAGTTTGAACCGATTCATATTAAAGAACCAGAATCATTCTGACTGAAGTTTACTGCTGTTTACTGTGAAGGATCACAGTTTACCATACTTGGATTAATAATAATAGTCCACTCTGCCTTGGCATGCAGTGTGAAGCCTTTGAGAATGTTTGGGTGTGTGAGGTCGAGTCTCGTGTTTGTCCTCTTCTCTCACCAGATGCCGTCGCAGTATGGGCCGCAGGGAATGGGCGGCTACTGTCAACAGGGGCAGCCCCCGTACTTTAGCCCCCCGCAGCAGCAGCCCGCAGCCCCCTCTCAACCCCCCTACATGCAGCAACGGGGTCCATCACAACAGGTGAGTGTTTTTACCTACACTTAAGGGAGACCCCTAAAATTCAGAACTGTAGAATTTGCGTAACATATTGTGGAACTTTAGTTGGACAAAAACCTCACCAACCAATGAGGTGTCAGCTTTTAAGTAACAAGTAGCTTCATAATAACTACATTTGCTTGGGACATGTATGTGATGTGAATAGTTTTAGTGCAAAAAACGTTAAGTGTGCAATTTGCATTGTGTTGTTTTGAATTTCAGTATAGAGGTGAATAATTTGCATGCATTTGCAAAAAACAGTTATTAGCTCCACCCTTCCTCTCTCTATTTCTCTCTTTCTCTCTCTATCTCACCACAGACTCATACACACACACACACACACACACACACACACACACACACACACACACACACACACATGGTTGAGTATGGAGAGGCATGAAATGCCCACATCTTTTCTCGTTTTTTGTATTTCACACAGCTTTTGCGTAACACACACACACAGCACACACAGCTTGGAGATGGCAGTATAGCCAGAAAACTGGCTTTGAGTGAATCTCTCAGGGGTCTGTGTGTAATATCAGTGTGGACATCACTGCTGTGAGTCTCATATTGCTATCAGACTCTCTGTGTATTCCCTGGACCTTAAAGGCATTATTTTCATTTCTCTTATATGACACTGAAGCTGATTGAGAGAAAACGCTTTCATTTTCTTCCTCTGTGCTGTGGTTTCCAATGTCTCTGACAGGAGAGATTGTACAGTATATTGTGCTACAGTGCACTGTGCCATTTGTTGACCAGTGAGAATTTCAGACAGTTTGGGTCAGTTTTACATTTGGATATATTTTATGCTCCCACCAGATTTCACATTAACTTTGCTTTAATACATTTCTATCTGTCAAACGCTCTTGTCAGAATTGTCTCTAGTGGGTAAGAGCCCTCAGCCCTAAAAGGCAGACCCTGATTTCAGAAATCCATAGAGAAGTAAACAGTCTTGCTTTCTTTGTCTTTGCATACATTGAACATGCAGTGATTTGAGACACACTAATTCTAATCCTGCATACTACTCAGGAAGGATAGTGAATATGACGCGACCCTTGTGTTCTGCTGATGATAATTTAGTTTAAACTGAACTGCCTGTGCGCTACAAACCTTCATCACCTCTTGAGACTCCATCACTGGTGGTGTCTGGTTCAACTCGAGCTCTAAATCAAGACCTGTCTTTCATCAGAGCTTCAGAAAGGGTCTCAGACTGACCTCCAGTCTGACTTCATCCTTTGTTTGCTTGCCATCATCAATTAGCACCGTGTGCTAGCACAGCTAGCTGACCATTTCTGAGAAGCCAGGTTGATTCCTGGATAAGTTTTTCTATGTGTGTGTGTTAAAGACAATGCTGCATTCGCAATTAGTTGTCGGCCAGTTTGATTTTTTAAAAAGGTCAATGCTAATATTTGAAATAAAAATTTGCTGCCTGATATATTGACTTGTCTGATATATTCATCTGTCACAATTCACAATGTGTTTAACTCCATAATGTGGCTTATTTCAAAGGCATAATGTAGGATGAAACTTGATTTTATCCACTGGAATTTGATTGGCTTTCTACTTAGTGGCTGTGATATTACTGGTTAATTTTTCCTGCCATACATGGCTATGATTACAGTCAGCAGAAAAGTCATTTCAGAGGCAGAGAACGAAATTGCATTTTAATGAAAGAATATACAAACAAACCTTTTATCCTTTACAAGAGCATTGATGGAGGAATTGTGCACAATAAGATCAGGGACATTGATAAGATGGTAAATAGGGTCATTTTTAATGTCTTGTCTTTAAAGAGAGATTACATCCCTCACTGGAGTACTGAACATCATAGCTGTGTCGATCATTTTAGATGTGGCATCAAAACATGCCTGTAAAACACACAGAAGGGACATTTTTGTTTAATCTTTGCTTAAGGTACGACTGGTTAATCGTGCTGAAACTCTGCCATCATGAGAGACCCAAAATCTCATAAAGAGATTTTAGGATCTCTAATATCCTGAAAGTATTTGATCTGTTCACAAAGGTGTTTTGTGGGTCTCAAATGTGTTTGTGTGCTAACCGCTCTGAAGTCTTGTACTAGACACACGTCTACGCAGCCCCAGTGTTCAGAGTCAGGCAGGGATACAAAACAATTATTATACGAAACAGAAAACTCGAGTTGTATTGACCTCAAACATCTTTCAGCTTTCCTGAGGGAATCTGAGCTTCTTCATTGATGTTTTATTAACGTTTTTATTTTTAAAGCTTGTAAAGCATCTTTCAGAAACAAAAGCCTCCACTGCCAGAGCAGCTACAGGAACACAAGCAGCATTTTAAAAACTAAATTGATAACATTTCACCATCCCAAATAAATGATTGGTAACCCTGTGCCGTGAAGATCCATTTGTTAACGTCAGTTAATGCGTTAGCTAACATGACATGAGAATGAGCATTTCAAAGCATTTATTAGTCTTTGCTTATATTAGTTAATACAAAAACATGTATTTGTTGTTCATTTATGATCATTCATTGTGCATTAACTGGTGTTATTAGAAACAATGTTTGATTTTAAAGATGTATTACTCAATTTTGAACTTAACATGGGACTCGAACCAATCAGCTTTCATTTGCGAAAGAAAACTAGCGTACCAGGACAACCTCAGAGCTCTGGAATCATACAGGACTGAGGAGGAAATGGAAAAGCTGATGATAGGATTTTTTCCACGGATCTGCTAGTAATGCTGAGAGCTCACATGCTGAGTGACATCACTGGAGTCAGGCGTAGTTAAATCCAATCTGGAGGATTTGACAGAAAAGACCTGTCACACTCATCACAGTTTTCCTGTGACGCTGTGAATCTCGGAGGTCTCGCCGGGTGTTATCACAGCTGAACAGCTGCTCTGGCCGTGATTCGGCACATGTCTGAGCTGTGATGTAATGGGCAGCTGTAAACAGCCGTCTGTGTGTGTGTGTGTTGACTCTGGGTCAGGGCCAGGCCACACACACACACACACACACACACACACACACACACACTCCGTCTGGTGTGGGAATCCCCCCCCTTTTTCCTCTTTGCACTGTTGAATGAATGAGCAGAGCGGGAGATGTTGGGTAATGTTTACATGAGGGAATTACAGGCGGGATGACCTGGCACACTTTCAAACTTTCCCCAAAGCCTGTTTTCTTAAGAGCATTTGCTGGGGGAAGTGAAGTATCCACTTTAACTGGAAGGATGTCGTAATTAATTTTCCCTTTGGCTTGATATCCACACTACTGTTTGAACCCAACAAAATCCTTTGCTTTAAAGAAAGACTTTAAAGGAATAGTTATTATTTACTGTCATTATTTACTTTTGCCCTTAAGTTGTTTGAATCCTGTATGACTTTTTCTTCTGTGGAACACAAAAAAGAATTGTTTTGAGGAATGTTCCATGAAAATGCACCATACAAATATTTTAACTTATTGTTTTATCATAAAAACTGTATTATTTTAAAATTCAGACTTGGTGCGTTGTAATCAGCTTCAAGACACATGAGAACTGAAGCTGGTGGTTTTGTGCACGGTCACATGACTGTGCAGATCAGTCTGGGAAAGAGTCTCATTCAAATTTTGAATGATTGTCCATGAACTTTTCAGGTTGCTGTTTGGATTTATCTTGTTTTTGAAGGAGCCCAGCTTGCACTTGTACCCACATAGAGAGAAGACAAACTTCCCCACTGGCAAGGGCAAATAAGGGGGGTTGAGGCACAGAGACGCATTCTCTTCTAACAGCATTGTCTGTTTCTTACACAAATCCATCACATAGCTGCAGAAAATTTGGGTGACTTTTCAAGGGGTTTTAGGATCAGTGGTCTCTCATTTTCCACAACAACATTTGAAGGGCTTTAAACTCCACCCTCACAATTTCTACCCAATAAAATAGTTTGGCATAACTGAAAATATTTGCATTTGTTACAGAAACCACTAAGAACAAGCACTAATCAATATCTTGATTTTAATGCTGACATCTGTCTTTAGAGTTCTACAGACGTCAGTCAGTCATGGATTTGGAACAATGTGAGAGTAAATTAATCATTTGTGGGTTAACTACTTTAATCTATTTTTGTTTGGTTTTTCCCATGTGTTTATTGTGTCATTTTATACTTGATATCAGAGTGTGGCGCTGTTTCAGGCCTCAGACATGCCTCGGCGTTTCTGAGCAAGCAGCCGTTCTGCTCCTGTGAGTCACAGTCTCTGAACGAGTGTTACCATCACGCCATCCGAGACTGTCTGATGACTTGATTCCCATGAGTCAAGACCTGTTAGTTTACACACCATCAGAAAACATGAAACAGCCTTTTTGTGCAGTTCAGAGCCCTTTAAAAACTGATCGTCTTTTGGTTTGTTTTTCAGTTTCTTCTTCTATGTGTTCTTCGTAGGATGCTCTGCAGGAGGGGTACGGCAGCAGCAGGGTTCAGCCCGGGAAACCAAACCATGATGACATGGGTGTCGCACAACAGGACCGCCCATCCAGCCTGCCGGTGAGATGTCACAGACCTGTTCTGAGTGTTTGGTAAAGCTGTCTGACACAGAACAATGTTTTTGGTACTTGTTGCCAACAGTGGTGCAGAAATGATAAACTTCACCTTTAAGGTTTGGGTGGAATTAGGGTGAGTCTTTCAGGAGAGGTTCTTCTGTGAGGTTTCTCTGTTCAGAAAGCAACATTACAATGATCTGTAGTTTATTTACATTTATCAATTCATTTATTTAGCAGGTGCTTTTATCCAAAATGACTTGCAAAGAGGGCAGCTACAAGTAGCCAGTGAAGTGGAGGGGATCAGGAGGGGTAAAACAAATGTTCACACTGCTCTTTTCCACATACTCCAGATGGGTCAAAAAACACCATAATAAGTACCAAAAATGATTTGTTAGTCATATTTTCAGTTTTCAGATTCATATTCAATTGGTGCATCATGATTGGTTACAACCAGGCATCTTCACACAACATGAGGGTAAGAAAATGTTGGCATGAAAATAATTTTCAGGAATTTTAGGAATGCTCCATTTCTTTAAAATAGTAATCCAGCCCTGCAGGCCTTGTGATTCTCTTAGTGTTTGCAGCGAGTGGAGAGTCAGGGGGATGCTGGGTATTCAGACGAGCTGAGTGCAGTCTCTGGTGCTGTCAGGATAGGTTTTCCGCAGGGGTTTGATGACTGAGGTAACGTTGTTTAAAAGCCTCAGGCGGCCTCTGGTATCATGCCAGCAGAACTATTTTTAAACAGATCTGACACAATGGCCCAGTGAACTCAGCCAAGGACAGAGAGAATAACAGCATAATGAACGGCTGGTCCACCGTGTGTGTGTGTGTGTGGATAATTATCTTAGTGCCACAGATAGTGAAATAGCACAGGTGCATTCTTGCTTATTTCTGAATGTAGATCGCTTCGTAAAGCTGCTACTAGTTTTAAATTCTCTGCACTTTAAGCAAGTTGAAACAAAAAGTTTAGTCAGGTTTAAGATCAATGAAATGTGCGGCGCTGGAGCGATGACCACTTGTCTTTAATAAGAAAGAGTTACTGTAAGTAGTAATTGTAAATATACTGTAATGTGCTCAAAGCAGTCAGTTGACTGGCTTGAATCACAATATGAATTGGTTAATTAGGTTTTAAGTTACATCTGAAGGATTATTTGAGCTTAGTTTAGGCTAGACTAAACTAACTTAGTAGACTGCTTCAGTTAGTTAGCTAATTCATAATCGGTGCGCATCTGCCTGTACTACTTCTCTTTGCCTTTGAAGCCCTGGTGCTAATGTAGGACTGATGTGACGACATGCAGAAAACATGAAGCGTGCATCTTCACTGCTCCCAGAAAACTGTGGAGTGAAATACAGAACGTTCTGGAGCAGAATTTGCCCTTCAGTCTTCTCCACCTGCTCATGCTCCTAATTGCAGAATCCCCATCAAATCTGACGTGATTTTTAAACGGATTCAGCTCATTGTTTTTTATTTACGAAAGCACAATATAATCCACTTTACTGGCACAAAATCAACGCGAGCTTTATGCAGCATAATCCACTCTCATGCTTCCTGACTGCAGAAAGTCCTTGAGAATTACTTTTGAAGTGAGATTCTATAGTAAGGAATGGTGGCCTTCAGACATGGTTCAGCTTGCCGTTGGACGTTTGGAACATCCGAATGTGATGCAGAGTTTGAGAGTAAATGATCTTGAAATGATCTGGTGTTGTAGTCAGAGCTTTAAAATCATAGTTTGTGCTGCTCTGATGCAGTATGTTTACAGTATGTTATCGTCACTGATAGCATTCTGGTGAAAATCAACTGCTTTGTTTGTTTGACCATTTTTCAGTTTTCCGTGTTTTATTTTTCCTTGTATGTAAAGCTGCTTTGAAGCAGTGCAGCATTGTAAAAAGTGCTCTAGAAATAAATGCATTCTCTAAATGAATAAATGCACATTTGTCTGTCTCTTCTTCTCTGTGGGCTTATTGTTTTGCTTTACGGTCGCCTCACTCTTTCTCTCTCTTTGAAGGTGTCATTCTCGACTCTCTCTGTTTGTCAGTCCTGTGTCATCAGACAGAGATTTGTCATTCCTGATGTGTGTGATAATGGATTCTCTGAGAGGACGTTGAGATGTACATTAAAATCATGACACAGTTTTCCTCCTCCAGAGACTTCATTAGAACGTGCCTGAGAGAAATAGAGAGAGCGCCCCAATCTCAGTTTAATTAGAGAACAATGGTTTTGGAGGGGTGAATCATTGTCACCATTTTTCTCCTCCTTTTTTTAACTGTTGCTGTCACTTCATTTCTCAATTCTCGTGTCTTGCGCTGTGTGTTTGACAGAGCAAAAGAAAACGGTGGCTGTGTTTGGAATGTGATACTAGTTTACTATTGAAAAAATACTGTATAAATTGTATACGGGCTGTTGTTTTTAAACAGTATGTGAACCAGTTAAGTTTTACTCTGTGATAAAGGTTTCAGACAGTAACATGCTACATTGTCACGTGACCACATGTGAGTGGCGTGTAGTTCATCTCGCAAGTGAAAAGGTTATTTTGTCTTTTTAATTTCAGTTTTGCATAAATGTTATTTTGGCAGCCTAATCAAATATTTAATCAAAAAAGAGCTGATGTCACTTTGTGATCATTGACTACATGAGAATGAAAGGTCATGGAAGTGCATTGTGGGACATGTTATAAAGTGAAGGGTGTTCTGGTTCATTTTGATGGTTGATGATTTACATGTTTACAGAAAATTAGCACTGTATACTGCAGGGACAAAGAATAATGTTGTATTTCCTGGAAAAAGTGATGTGATGTTTTCAATGCATATCAATGCATCAAACAGCTTCTTGTCTGCACGTGAGCGTCTTTCTGTCAGCTTGATAAAGAGTGAGACTGATGAACTGCAGAGATTGTGCATGTTTCTGTGAGGGCCTCACCTCACAGCTGCCGTGTTTGAGAAAGAAAAGCCCCAGTGTTGTTTATCTGTGTATCAAAGCTTCTGTCACCTGCAGTTTGCCGAACACTCACCTCTGTGAAGGGTAAACACTGTTAGTCTGCCAGCATTTGTGTTGCTGTAATCGTAAATGGGTTCATCTTAGCAGCGGAGCCCCAATACATACACACACACACACACATTTTATTCATGTTTCCCTCTGTGTCATATTTCTCTCTGAACAAATATTGCTTTGGTGTTCTGCTTTATTTTTTAAACCTCCCTCTGTGTGTCTGGGGTATCGCAGGCTGTGGGGAATCACTGCACAGTTTATCCCCTTTTTACCTGATTCTCTCAAAGTCTTTGTCTTTGCTTGTGTTCAGAACATCAGTGCGCTGCGGTCGGGGAAAGCATTAAGATGTGTGGTGTGTATAAGCGAGAGCGAGATTGATGGGCTGCGTTTCTCTCGCTGTGGGTTTTTTCTCTCGCCTGGAGCCTTTTCATCATCTCCCATTAAAGAGAATTTGAAATGCTCTTCCTGGCCTCTGTTTATTTAATCAAGCACTTCCTTTAAGAGAAGAATGAAATAAACATGGGCTGGACCTTGCAGATGTAATTGGACGCTCTTTGGTCTCCTAGTCAATTTCTTTTTTTGGCTTCTCTGTTGGTGGAATAAGATTTAGAAAAGCTTTGAGGGATTATGGCGGCTGCTTTAGCTTGCAGAATTGTGGCTTCATGTGTGCGTTAGTAGTTTCAAGGTTATTGGGTTGGGTCGTTTTTAGGGCTTTGTGTTTTGTAGCTTGTAACCAATATCTGTTATATACTAGTAATATACTAGCAGATTCTTTAATATTGACAAAGTTTACTTTTAGCAGGTATACAGGGCTTTAAAATGTACATTCTGTGTCTCTTCCAGGAGAGAACACGAACAAAAAATATTGACGACTCAAAGCGCACTAACTCCAAATTCAAAATTCTCTCTTCAATGTAAATGTCCTTTCTTTCAATACCGCATAGTTATAACTAAATTTACCAAGTAGCAAATCATATTCACGACTGTGACATAAACTGAAATGTCCCACCCGTATTCTTACCGTTTACATAGAAAATATGGTGTTCTGTTCAATTCTGAAGCCTTGCAATATCATAATTCAGTATAAATCTAAAATCTTAAGTTTCATTTGCATTTGCAAAATTCAGTTATTTTATGATTAATCATGAAAGATTTGAAATCAGTGATGCTAAACACTATTTGTTGTTTGTGCGTGCTATTGCTTGCCTCTGTGAAATGGATTCACCATGAGAGAAGCTTTCACTAACATTGTGTTAGTAACCATACTGTTGTTTTAGACCTGAGGAGTCTGTTCTACCAGCAGCTGTAGAGAGATACATGCTTGAGATTTGCAGTAAATGAGTGTTTTGATTGATTTAAACTAAGGATGCTGGTGTCATGTTTTCAAAGTGAGGGATAAACAGCACTGGAATGCTCTTTCAAGAAAAAATGAGTGTTAACCTTCTCACCAATCAGCTGCTCTTTACCTGGTAGTTGTGTCATTTGTGACAATGTTGATACCATATAAAATATTTTTGTCATAAATTTTATAGATTTGGGTTACAATAGAAGTAAACAGCAACGTAAGGATTGTATGTAAAGAACTTGCATGGATTATTAAATGTTAAATGAATAGATGCAGTAATAGACATGGACAAACCTCTTTAGTTTGTGCAGGTGGATTCATTATAAATATATGGAAGCATGCAGAGATCAGGGCCTTTTAAATTAATCCAGAAAGCAGCAGATTCCAGGTTGATGATATATGTGTATGTGTGTGCTTGAACCTCTGTTTCTTTATCACAGCCTTTCTCTTCTGTCCTGAGTTTCTGATTTTTTGAATCGCACACAGTCTAGCCGGCTAGTGTTAATATGAGAGAGAGGCAGAATTTGGAGCAGTTAATGAGGAAACGCT
Source organism: Chromobotia macracanthus (assembly GCA_036877525.1). Taxonomy (NCBI): domain Eukaryota; kingdom Metazoa; phylum Chordata; class Actinopteri; order Cypriniformes; family Botiidae; genus Chromobotia; species Chromobotia macracanthus. The sequence goes on from JAZGTH010000087.1 coordinate 1,018,232, forward strand.
GGAGAGGGAGATGAGAGCTCTACCCAGCCTTCGAGAGTTGAATATTCAGCACCATTAATAAGAGACACACAGAGCACGACTGAATCTGGGTGGAATTAAAAAGGAGAGAGATGAAGGCTTTGTTCCAGAAACAGTGAGCTGGATTGCTGTTTGCTGCCTACATAGGCAGCTACCCTCTAAGCCAGCATCATAATTGCAATGTAACCTCATAAGTGAGTGATTTAAAATGCTCTACATAAGCAGCAACTTTGTGCAGCATACAAATAATGATTTTCTCACAAATGGTTTATTAAGGTACCTCCCTGCTTAAAATGCAGGCAAATTTTTGCTAAAACACTACATTAATACTTAAATTGAACTAGTTTTATCAATACTTTTATGTTTTTTAATAAATTCTATTTATAAACATGTTTGACGACTTGGGTAGTTTTTTTTGTACTATGCTTGATGCATTGCATTGTGGGATTGACTTCTGTCCCAAATATATGACGTTTAATTTTAACGTTTGCCAAAAAAGGGGGTATCTTAGGGGGCAGCGTGATCACAGCTTTGCATCAGAAACGTACCTATGACGCCCTAAAACGCTCCCTACATAGGCAGTTCACTAAATTGTAGAACTGGGGATTCACCAGCACTTGTGCTGCATCATTTTGGTGCTTCACTGATCTCTGCCGGGTTGTATCTTTTCCTCTCAAAAAAGCAGCTCTCTCTTTTGTTTTACCCTCTCTCGTTTTAGTTCCTGTCTCTCCTTCACTCAGTTTTGCTCTGTCTATTTCTGCCTGTCATATCCTCTCGTCACACACTAGCTGGAAGGGGAAGGATTGTGTCTCTCCCACAAGAACGCAGCTGCAGTGAGACAGACACGGCCGACTCACTCGCAGCCGTTCCACAGCGCTCTAATTTACTGTGAACTTGAAAGAAGCCTTGTTTATTCTCAAGCCCTGCAGGCTGATCTGTATCCTGTCAATGCGCCCTTCTCCCCCACCATTCCGACGTTCCATTCCACTCCATCTTCCCGTGCTCCTTTGATTCCTCTCTCTCTCTTTGCGCTCCGTGACTTGTTCTCCATAATTAGAACGAGCACGTAGGAGATGGAAAATGAGGGAGGGGAGAGCGGCAACGGGGCCGTGCTGATGAAGCAGCCGAGAGTGCCGTCTGATTGGTGGAACTGTTGGCAGGGGACGTGAAGGGGGAAGGGAATCTGCGACAGGATTGGCCGGAGCTGCTCTTCAGGGAGGAAGTGAAGGATAGATCGGGGGCTAGAGCCACTTTGTGTGTGTGTGTGTTGTGCTGGTTTTCTCTCTGAAGCCTCTGCAGGGATCCGGGCTGCTCTCATCAACAGCTCATCAAATCAAGCGCAGCCTTGGCGCTGTCTGCCGCATCCGACTCGCTCTGCGGACGCATGCATTAGTCACTGCTTGCATGAGAGACGAAAGGAGCTCTTTTACATATCACCACAATCTTTTATCTGTCCTTTTATTCTCCTTCACTGGCGTCTTTCCAAATAAATAACGAGACGCCCCAGCTTGTCAATAAGGAAAGATAATCTCAGAGCGGTTTTGCGCCTTCAGGCAGTCTCATTGCCCATATTAAGAACACTAATTGGTTCAGTGGATCCAATTCTTTTTTTAATTTAGGTTGTAGGCTTCAAACAGTGCTGTTTTGTTAATTGATGATGTCTGAAGGGAATCGTGATCCGCTGTAGATGGTTAGATGGATGGCTCTCTGTCAGAGAGAATGCTATTGAAGTTAAAGTGGTGATGGAAGAGTGCTTCAGCTTTGACCTTCTTTCAGATTGTCTGGGGAGATCTAAAACCAGCTGTGAAGGGCCATTGGTCCTTGTACGGTCCCTGGAACTCCAAACCCTAAGCACTCTCTCACTCGCAGCCCAGTGGATCTGACGCCAAGACCTTGACAAGGAGGTCGTTCAGCCAGCCAGACTTGGAGCTTTGTCCTGCTGTAGCTTTACTCTGTGGACCTCTTGGCTTTTGACAGGAAATGAAAGATTAATGTCTGCTTTTAGCAAAGATCGGATTCAAGGGTCACAGAGGGGAAGCTCTCGAATGTTAGTGTGGATGCACAAGACCCTCTCCCTTCCTCTTTTAAGCCAAGATAGTCGCAGTATTAAAGTCTCAGAGCAACCAAGCTTTTATTTGCAATGCACTTGAGGTGAAGTGTGCTCTCCGACGTTGTCTGTTTGGTCTTTCATCTGTTTATTTGTGTGTTGCTTGGGGACAATATAACATGTACCCTCTGTGTTTGAGCAGAGACTGAGCAGAGATGTTTTTAAAATAACATGAACATAAAATATTAAAAAGCGGGATGTATCCATGGAAATGTAGTAGTAACTGGATGATATCATTGCAGTGACAGGGCAGAGTAAAGGTTACTATGTACAAATAAAATTCGGTCCACATAGGGGGAGGCCAACACAGCCTGGTGTGCTGGAATTGGTGGCTCCTTCTATGGTAGCATATCTTTGATAGTGACCCGATAGGTAATGTAGACTAGTTGAGCTTGGATTTTTGGAATACAGGCAATGGTCATTATATGTCTTGAGGCCAAACACATTTTAAAGACAGATGATGTCTCCAGCTTAGATTTGAGCGAGTGGTCACTGTGCACCCCAGGATCTAGTTCATCAGCACAGTTTCGCATCCCTGTAGACTCCCAGTGATTGTTTCCAGACACCAGACGATGCCTGCAGCTGGCACAATGTCACCTCCAAGTGTGGAGGCTGGTTTGATCTGAGACCGTTTATCTGACAGCAAATACAAGCAGACTGCCTCTTAAAATCTCAACATTGAAATAGATTTCGGATGATGATCCAGTAAAATCGATACTTAATTGTTCTTGTCTTTGTGTAGCTTTATGTAATAGGACTTTAATTCTGTTGACATCAAGTATTCATAAGGAGGTGAAGTATTTAATTTCTCTGCAGTTAAGAAAACCAAACAGAACTGTGAAAAATAATGGCAGTTTTAAGGCTACGTCTACACTGATCCAGGAGCATTTGAAAATGGTGTATTCATTTAAAAACGCTCTTTGTCCTGTACATGGAGTGCTTTTTGCTTAGCTCTTGGCATGAATATCCCTTATGAATTGCATTGCCTGATTGAATTATTACTGCAGGATAAACAAAATCAGGCCTGTTGATCCAGGAACATGTCCTACATCATAGTAAGTGTGTTAAACGCCATGTCTTCACCAGCAGAGCTCAGTTGTCTTGGTTAAAGCCCTGCGTGTGAGCACGTTCAGAGTGAGAAATGATGGCTGGGATGGCTTTGACAGGACACCTGCTGAGCGAGTCTGATCCTCCATAGACGTCTCCTATCACTGCTGTCAACTGGAGAACTGACATCAGCCACAACAGAAAGCCACTGTCACACTTCACTGTTTAATGGGCTGTCTGTGTGTGTGTGTCTGTGTGTGTGTGTGTGTCTGTGTGTGTGTGTGTCTGTGTGTGTGTCTGTGTGGTGGTCGAAATTTCACATGCTCTATCAGACAGCTTTTTGATTCTATTACTGACAAGATAAGATGTGATGTGGTGATAGGAGAAAGACTTGACGTCCTCTCTCTTTCACACACACACACACACACACACACACACACACACTTCTGTCAGTTTGTAATGTGTACACAGGCGCACAGCATCTCATTATCACATTGTGTGTATAGTCATCTTTTGTTCTCTGTCCTTTCTGTTGTTTTGTTTTATCTGTGTGTCTTTAAAGGGAGGCAGTTTCATTCATTTCTCCCTCTACACAACCTCTTGCAGTAAAGCTGTAATGATCTGATCTTCTCTGTTTTCCTACAGATCTTTTTCATGCTTTTAATATGACATAATAAAGTGAACATGTGAAAGCAGGAATGCAGAGGACTGTGTTTATCAGCAGAGCCTTGACATGATGGCCACTTTCTGTATTATATGTATTGAAATAGATCAAAATAGTCAGTTTGAAGTTGAAGTTTTTAAATATATTTTAATATAATTGAAATAGATTTTACAGACTTATAGAATTACTGCATTGCATTGCATTAATTTGCAAGTTAACACAATATTGTGCAACCTATTATTGTGCAGCCTAATATTGTGTGATAATCAACACCAGTGAAAATTCACTTCTTAATATTTTAAGTTAAATGAGAACAATGCCAAACAGTGGCTAAATTATTTCACAGTAAAGAAGGGATTTCAAACTCGTTCTCAAAATGGAGCAGAATAGATGCTGATAGATGTCTGGCTCTTCATGACTACAACATCTGTTAACCTCAAAGCTCGTGGTGGCTTATGAAAGGGCCACACATCACATGCCATCACTATTGAATTAGTTTGAGATTGTTTTATGACTCTGTTACTTCCACACCTCAGCCCTGTTGTTGTGTTTATGTATAGTGAAGTGTTGTTCTTTTCTTCCATACACCGCACATCTCCCGGCTCCTCAGTTGTGTGAAATAGAGACTTGTTTACACAGGCAGTATAAGAAGTCAGGCTGTGTCACAGGGGTTTTTAGTATGAAGACTCATTATTGTTGCCTTCTCCTGTCAGAGGGGGATGTATTTTTGCTGTGTGTCTCTAATCCAGCTTCACGGCTGACTCCAGCATGCTCTCGGCGTCTGGGGAGCACTCTCGTCAAGCGCAATATGTCACTCTCTTCTCAGACTGTCAGGCATCACAAACAGGGAAGAGAATTCCTCCATCAGGGTATTGTGTGAGTGTCGTGTGTACTTGTATTGGCTTACGGCTCCTCACCCTCACATGTGGACCTCTCCATTGTCTCTTCTTATGATTGGCTGGTCCAAATTGCTCCAGCATCCATTTGTTGGTATTTTTCTTCATCATTTTTGCCATCTGGTATATAATCGAACAACCTCTTATCTGATGCAGGTTCTTATAATGAATTTTACAAACATGAAAATATTGTTGCTTTAAATGCATATTTTAAACTAGTCTGCTTTCCTCATACCGGGGTTTTTCTTGTCTGAGAGTGACTTAATAATAATTTAACATGCATTTTAGCAATTTATAACAATTTATATTGATTAAGGTCATAGTAGTATTGAAATTAAAAATATTTTTCTAAACATCTCATTATTCATGGAAATAATAGCAAAGATTGTAGAATTAGCAAGATGTGTCACTTCTGTTAATATGAAGGTGGGAAAGTACAATTCTTAATAAGACTGCTTTAGCAAATTAAGCCCTGCCCTCTAGTAGAAAGAGCCAGTCGTCAGTTGCTAGTGATTTTTTGTGGGAGGGGATCTGTACAGCATTGCCGGGGACTTTGTCTTAGCCTTTGCCGATGTGTAGCATCTAAAGTGACCTGGAAAAACTGCTTTTAATAGCACAATTTGAGTTTAAGAAACAGAACTTATGGAACAGTTAATGTCAGTTTTAGTAGTTGTTTGGAAATGTATTGTTTCATTGTGATCTCAGCCAGTGATTTGTGATCGTTTTACCCCTTTCTAGTAGATAGAATTTGGTTTTGTATGACTGATATGGCTGCCCGCAGGTGTTGCATAGATGGCTGCTAGACTTTAATAGTAGTTAATCTCTGAGAAATATTCTAAAAAGTCAGCAACAATAACCAAAGGTAGGTGGAGCTTAGTGAAGGTTTATATGTCATTTTTCTGAATTGTTTTGACACTCAGCTTCAACAAAGGACATAAATTCAAGTGTTGATTTTGGTCCGAGCTCTTTTAAAGATTGCAGGGTTTCAGATGACCACGCCTGGCTCCCGGTTATATGCCCATAATTCCTCTGTTTTAATTGGCTCTTACGAAAGGCTGTCATGTGGAATGATGAAGGATGAGCGTAGGGTGGGTTACATTACTCAGTCTCACCAATCAGAAGAGAGGGATGCTGCATTCATTATTTTTCTGCAGTTTCTGTGTTCTCTCCTCTGGAAAGAGAGGAAGTCTGAACGGCTGTTGAGCCTGAATAATTACATTCATCAATTAAAAAAGCCAGAGACTTAACGAATATTTCTAATTATGGGCATAAATCAAGCAAGCTAAAGTCCTGGATAATCTGTGCGAGGCTGAAGTGAATTGACATTTACTGGTAGGTGCTTTTAAGAGAAGCGTGTGCTGGTATGAAACATGAAAACACCGGGTTCGACTGTAAGGAGTTTTTCTGATGGTGTGGTCTGGTGCCCTGGTGCATTTTTCAGTGGCCATGAGGCAAAAACTGAACATTTTGCTTTTTGTTTGCTGTATATTTTTGGGTTTATAAGCAAAGACGGATCTCCTGCCATTTAAGTAAATGCTTTATATTGGTGACATTTTTAGCCTAAACAATAGTACCACATTTAGTACCACATTTAGTAAAGTTATTAAATCATAAAGGTGTACAGTATATACTTCACAACAGTGCTTCAACATTAAAAATGTTCTCCCTTAAAAAAGACAAACCTTTTCATTACCATTAATATTTTCTGTCTGCAAGCTTGCTCGTACTGTCTATCCTTGATGTGTATTCCTGAAACAACAAAAGTTCTGTCTGTCTGTTATAATATTATAATGTAGATTGTTTTAGATGAGTTTTAGGCTGTTGACATATGGCCATCCCACAAGCAAACCAAACCTCTCTTGAGTCATTTGGAAAAAGTCTGCATGATAACATTAACAAGCTGTCTAGTGTAACTGGAAAAACAGAGACTTTCCAGTGGAGAAAGTTACACTGGCAGTATCTGACCTACAGCCTTCACGACGCTCTGTCATCGAGGTCACTGTGCGGTATTGAACATATGTTCCTCTTCATCCACAACTAGGTCATCATCATTAAGGCTGCAATGTGAAGTTATTCCCATCCAAGGACCGACTGAGTTTCCATCCTGATAATTCCTGAACCTCACAGCTTGAGCTGGAACTACTGGCTCATGTGGCGTGGAATTTAGGGACTTGTAGGAAAGTTTTGTTCCACAGCTTTTCAGCACTGCTGAGACCGTTATACTACATGGCAAAGAAAATCTGTTTTATTTTTCTCTCATTTTGGCTCAGAGCTTTGATAGTAAGAGAAGATTTTTGATGCTGTTGATGCTACGTGTTCTGGTTTCCCTTAGTGTTGCATACGGTGACCACAGGGGCTAAACATTAGAGCTCATTGAGACCCGACGACCGCCAGCCCGCCCGGAGCTCGTAAAACAACCACTAAACCAAAGCTGCTTTTCTGGAATCTGTGCCAGAAGCTGTTATCACCTCAGTGTTTGGGAGCTAATGTGAACCGCGCTGTTGATTGTGACATGATGTAAAATCCATCTATTGGTGGTTAATGCTTTTTAAATACCTCTATCTACACATAGCTGTTTGTACCAGTTGGTTCTTTTGCTGCTGTCAGATGTCAGTCATAACAAACCCCTCCTCTCCTCTGTGTTTTTCAGGATCTGTCTGGCTCTATAGATGACCTCCCCACAGGCACAGAGGCAGGTCTCAGCTCAGCTGTCAGCGCTTCAGGTTCCACCAGTAGCCAGGGCGAGCAGAGTAACCCCGCTCAGTCACCCTTCTCACCACACGCCTCGCCCCGGGTCCCTGGCATGCGCAGCGGGCTCTCGCCCTCACCGGTCGGCTCACCTGTTGGTTCTAACCAATCACGTTCTGGGCCCATATCACCTGCCAGTGGACCAGGTACAAAAAAAGTATTGCAGAAAGGTTAAATTTTTTATGTTTTTAAACAAATTTAACTGTACCTTTTAAGATATATATTTTTACATTAAATTGTTTGTAAAGGAAGTAGAATCTGCTGTATTTAACTTATTTATTGTAATAATTTTAATCAGTTTACACACACACACACATATATACAAACACATGTACACACACACATTATTGTGTTCCAGGCAGCAGTGGCTCAGCAGCAAGATTCACACTGACTGTAAAAAAGTCACTCAGTCATTAAAATAGTTTTGAAAGTCTGTTAGCAGTTTGAGTCACTTTGACACAATTACTGTCCTGCTGTGTGCTGCATTGTTAGCCGGGCTTCTCTGATAGCTGGTCAGTGCAGGGCTTTGTGTAGCTGAAGCTGCTGTTTTTCCCTTCCGTTCTGGATGTCACTAACAAGGTCCACAGGAGAGCGTTTACCCTACTGCACACAAACTGCCTCATCCCTGCAGAGAGAACTGGCAGCCATTAACCGGATGCAGGACTGACCCTGACATATGATCTCTGTGCCATTACCAGACACACACACACACCGTTGCTCCTGGGAGAGAAAACATTTGCCTTAAACACCTCCCTTGAGACCTGTGGTTAGATATTCTGCCCTCTAGTCAAATTTGTCATTAATTTATGTGGAAACCAGCTCTTGCAGGACACCCTTAAGTGTATTTGTGCTTTTGTGTGTGTTTGTGTGAAAAACATGAGGGGTTACACTGGGGCTGCACAAATGTGACAAAATAACAATTGTTGATTATTTCTCTTGATGTTGTTATGGAGATTAATCTTTTCAGTGATTATAATTTACATAAACTCCATGCCATATCTTTTCTGTAAGCTGCACATCTAAAACGGTTCCTGAAATACTTTATTGCTGTTATATATATATATATATATATATATCAGTAACTCAAGACAGTCAGTTGGTCAGCTGCACATTGAGCGTCTTAGCAGCATTAAAACAAAGTTGACAATTGAATAAATTGTACACAGGAAGCCAACAGTGAAACAATGCTGGAATCTCCCATTATAATCAACAAAGCTGTCACTCATTGTAAGTTTACACGGTTCAAGGCGACTGTTTGAGCCACGCAGTTTGGCACAAGTTCGCTGACGGTCTGTGCAAGTTCTCACAAACACTTCCATTATAATCAACAAAGCTGTCTGCACTGCACAATAAACTCTTCTTTACACGGTGTCTGTGTCTTGTTGATTGTAATTGGAATTTGTTGATTTTGCTGTGTTGGTGTTGTCTAAATTGCAACACTGTCTAAATTGCAAGCTTGCAGTGTGACATCTATAGTATAGTACATCTATAGTCTTTATAATATGAAAAATACTACGTTTTGAGCATCAGGTGAATGTTTTAACCTCGCTCATGAGGATTATTTGTGGTTACTGTCCTATGATTGGTCATTGCATTTATGCACACAACCAACCTGTCTCTGATTGGTTACCAAGCTCAGGCACTGAAAAAAGCATGTTATAAATAAACACATTTGACGTAACAATAGTAGACCAAATTGAAATGTTGTAATTGACACATTTTAACGATTAGTTCATCGTGGCAGTTGTAGTCAGAATTGTGATTTTTTTTTCGATCAGTTGTGCTGCCCTAGTTTATTTACATGTGTATGTTTCTTTTTCCCGAACACAGGTGCACAGATGGCCCCTCAAACCCCAGGAAATGTTTCAGATGTGGGCTCTCATTCCACCCACAGTCAGTCTCCCATGTCTCAGGAGAGAGGTGAGCCGATCTCCCACAGTCACAGTTCGGCCTGCACTGGCCTCTGCCACGTTTTGAGCTGTGTAGAAAATCGTTGGTTTAGAGCTGTAAGCGTAACATACAGACACAGTGTAACTAAGTTATTTTTGGTGTACAAAGGCATCACAATAGTGGCATCAAATGTCAGATTTTAGTTTGATGCATTTAACTAAATATCTACAAGCAGACAAGGTTTGTTTGTTTTTTTGTCTATTATATAGTCATTTTATATAACATATAGTCATATTATATAACATTTTTTTCTGTTTTCATAACAGAATTCTTACAACCGTTTGAGAGAACTGCCACACTATTATTTGAATACATTTTTCATGCTGGTCAATTATTGTGATAAACACACTTCTGAACATATAACCCAAAACAAACTGTGGCTGGTCGCTGTAAATGTTGCTCAGTCTCTTCCTGTATTTGTGGGCAGCTCTTGGCCAGTAAAAGCTGTGATGTGGACCAGACCTTTGGCTGTGTGAGATTCTCACAGGCTTATCTCTTATTCCTGCTGGTTTACTTTGTAGGATTTGCACCTAACATGCAGCGCAGTGCACCTGGTCCTCAGTTTGGCGCCCAGCAGCCTGGACCTTCTATGTCCCCACACTCCTGTCCTACTGGCCCTGTGCACCACAGTGTGGGCTCCTATCAGATGGGCCCCTCTTATGGGCCCCAGAGCAGCCAGTATGGCCCGTCAGGTAACACCTTTGTTTATCATTAGCTTTTGTGCTCACAGTAACACTTATATTTTGCTTTATGTTTGAAGACTTTGTCATGCCGTTTTTTGTTTTCTGCCGTTGTTTCTTTTGTGAGCTGATGCACAGTGTGAAGCTGTTTACACTGTATGTCGTCTCAAAATGTTCTTAAACTTTCACTCTTTCTGGACAATCTGCTGTGTGTTCAAGGCTAGACAGTAAAAATAAAATCTATTTTTTTAAATGGACTTTGCATAGCTTGTTTAAGAACACCACAATAAATTTAAACTTACTGTAAGTATTGTCCATTGCACTGTAAATTTTCTGAAGTCGTATGATGACTTTGTGTGAGAAATAGATACAGTTAAGTTTTTACTGATAATCACTAAAAACCTTCTCGGCTGCAGCTCTCAAATCCTTGGTCACTTGGTCACAATCCATGCAAAGGTACGCATCGCACCTTTGTATGGAAAAGGGCTGCATGCACATTCTCTCCTTTTGTGTTCCACTGATAGAAAAAAATACACAAGTTTAAAACGACATGAGGGCGAGTTAATGATTTTCATTTTGGAGAGAACTTTTCTTTGAAATGTCTTTTGTTGTTTCAGCTGTGTGTGTGTGTAAGCACCCCATTAGCAGATCACAGCAGTGATTCATCATAAATGTTATGACGTGCTGTTGAAATAAATGAAGGCTAAGTTACATTCTTCACTCTGCCTGATTGATGGTCCCTGTTGCACTGTGTTCACTCACATAACTGACAGCTGCTCAAGACAACAGAAATGAGACGGGCTGCTGCTGTTAAATGCCTGAATCTGAAATAGTGACTGAAATAGTGACAGTTGAGCACTGAGAACATACGCAGTTTGATTGGATATTCATTTTTATTTAGCGTTCAGCTAACATTTTTAGTCAGTTTTCTCAGTTAATTGTGCGTAATACACAGCCCTCTGAAATTCTTGATTCTGAATGGTCAGTCGCAGCATCCAGTGGTATGAGTTTCTGTAGTAACAGCATAAACGGTTTGCACTGTTGTTAATAGTTGTTCGTTCTGTTTGGCAGAATTACAGAAACACAGGGGTCACTGAAACAATGTGAGGTGCATTCGTCTTTTAACTCACAGTAGCCATCACGTTCTGTAGCATCTGTACATCGCTCCAGGTGTTGTCAGCAGAGCGGCCACCTGTATCCTTCAGACTCATGGCACCTTTCCTGCTTTTGTTACCTGAGGGAATGTTGGGATTAACAGGGCTGTAGGAAAGTCAGCTGTACAGCATTTCTGTGTAATTGGCATGGCTCCAGGGCCACGTCTCCATTCTGGCAGGCTGCAGAGTTCGTCCTCCCCACCGTGAAGGAGCTTGTTAAGGGTCTTCCTTCGGTTTAACTACAAAACGGGGCAAAAAAGCCAGCATCCCCCTCCTTTCTCAACCTGCTTCGTGTGATTTTGCAATACATTTTTCATTCCCCCTTTTTTTGGTGGGAAAGAGGAAAGCATGCCAAGACTCTCTGATTTCCACGGGGAACTCTCGAAATCTGAACGAGCCAGGGATCTTTACGTTTGGATGGCTTCAGGAGTGGAAATCCCAGTTCTGATTGCGACTGAAACAGTGCCTGGCAAAGTCCTCTTGCCAAGCAGCAACATGGGCACGATTCAATTTACGCCTGTTATGCACACAAGCACACTCAGCCAAACTCCACGTGGTGAAGGTGATGGCTTGTCCCTGGAGAGGTGGTGTCGAGCGAACGTGCTCGTCCAGTGGGTGTCAGACTCAGTGTCCTCAGATGCTCTTGAAACATGTCATGAGGAGACATTCTTCATTAGGAAAGACTCTCTGATGGCCTGCCGAGGGTTTGGTTCCACACTAGCTGTAAGGAATGTCAATTCAGCTGAAACGGGTTCAGAAATCTCTGGCTCCTCAGTTTCATCCCTCACAGAGATCTGATTATCAGACTGATTAATGTAGGGAAGAAAAATAAAGAAAGATTTTAGATAAATGTTTTAATAGGGTTTTTTACTTAAATGTTTGCTCTTAAAAAATGTTTTATTCAGCAATATTTAAACAGGACTAGTTTTATTGTGGATGTTACTCAGTTCTGTTTAACCAGGTGAAAATCACAAATCTGACAGCTTAAAAAATAACAGCACACCATCTTTGAAAATGGCCAAACTATAAGGAACATGACAATGTTTAGTACTTTTGGTCAGGGTTTTTTCAGATATCACCGCATCTGATGAAAACTGCAACTAAAGGTTCTCTTGCATTGCTCTTACTGTGCTGATGCTCTTGTCTGATCTCCAGGTAACTACCCGCGACCTCCTAACTATGGTGGGACACCTGGGGCCAACTACAGTGGCCCCGGCCCTGGTATGGGCAACAGTCTGGGTACTAATGCCAGCAGCCCAATGCATGGACAGGGTCCTGGGCAGCCATGCGGATCCATGACCACAGTGCGGGGACCAGGACACACGACCGGTGGTCGGCCATACCCGGCAGGCTCCAGCAGCGTGGCTCCGACCTCTCCTAACATGCCTCAGTCTGCTGGCCCAGGGATGGGCCCACCTCCACCCAGTGTCAGCCGCAAACCCCATGAGAGTGGCCCTGCATCTGCCCAGCAGAACCCAGTGCCCTCAGGCCAGGCCAGGTAAATAACAGTTTTAATTAAAGCTTACGGTCTCATGAGGCTCCCTGCTTTAACAGGTCACAATGTTACATGATCTTTGAGCATTGGTTAACACAACTGACCCATATTTACAAAGGTAAAGATATTAAAGTCAAAAGACATATTTTTGTGTGCTGTAAATTATTTAAACTGAGTGGGTGAGTATAGTTGCACTATAAATGTTTTTATGTACATTATGTATGTATATATATATATATATATATATATTTATGTACATTAATATGCAAGTATTAATGTTTTGCACCTAAAGTAATAAATTCTGTTTTAGCTAAATTTGATTAATGTGTTATACAGTCACATAAGATCATTTCAGTCTACTCCAAAAATATGTTGTATTCTACATAGAGTGGATCAGGGTTGTTCCAAACCTACTGAACTGTATACAGTTTAAGGCAACAAGCTAACTAAAAGGAAAGGTCAGACATGACTGAACTATAATGTTCTTCATGGCAGCACCTTTTAATACAGATGTAGTACATCTCAAAATAAGTGCATGAGAGACACAAGTCCCAACTGATTTCAGTGGATGTTAGCATGTTGCTAATGCAGCAAGACAAGTATAGAAATCCCATCCTGATGCAAATATTGTTAAAATAGTTTCTTTAATTAGTGAAAAATTCAAATATGGGACACTTTTAAACAGAGTACAGTTGAATTATGGCTGGAACTATTATTTATTAAGATTTGTATTTAGTGTTAGTTTTAGTAAATAATATATATTTAGTATTAAATGAAATTCATTTAGAATCAGCATCTTTTGGGTGGCTTGTTTTACAGTTCAGATGTTTTAATGTAGAAGGCTCTGTCCCAAATAACGCTCTTGATGTGGCATCACGTTTGTCATTTTATGACTTTTATTAGAAGGCTTACATGCACCTTCTTTGTGGCTGCTATACACATTTTTGCTGAGCCTGCACTAGCGGGCTTCTACCCAGCAGTATACACAGCATTTACTTAACCACTGGGTGGAGATCAGTATTTGAGACAGGGCCAGACATCGAAAAACTCCTTTGAGTTGTCAGTTCTAATGAAAGTGAGCAAGCACCATCGGACTGTTGTGCTCTTCCCCTGCTTCAGGCCTCCCTTTGCCAGGTCCCCCGTGTACCCCAGCCTGTGTGGGCCTGTGGGCCGGCCGGCTTCCTTTCCCACCCCTCACCCCCACTACAGTTCTGGGCAAGGCCAGGGGCAGCCACACACTGAGCTGTATGGGTATGTTTGAACTCCGACCCCTGCGGCGTGCTGTGATTGGCTGGATAGCTTTACTCTGCTTGAGTCTGCTTGTATCTTCTAGAGATGACACAAACCTGACGCTCACACACCGTCCGCATCAGTCTTTCCTTTCTCTTCCACATGTTTGTTGTTTTACTGTGTGCACTGAAACAGAAGTGGTCTCTGGGGAAACTGGAAGAGTGTTTTGAAGCCTGCAGAGCAGAAAAATCTGCGCATGTAGCGTAGACAGATCGTGGAGTGGAAGAGAACATATTTTAGGTTTAACTGCGAATTCTGTCATTATTTACTTACCCACGTATCAATCTGAACACGTATCCTGGGTTTCTCTTCTGTGAGTCACAGAAGCAGAATTTTGACTCGGTAATGTTGGTATGGAGTGAGAGAGTGAAAAGAGTGATAGTTTCTCTTTCAGGTGAACTATTCTTCTAGACGCTAATGAAACAGAAATATTGTATTTCTTCAGTTCTCATCCAGATGATCAGAAAGTACAAATAGTCTGTCTCCTCTTGGTAGGGTTGTTTTTTTATTTTAAGTTTTAAAAGATTTTAATAGATTTAAATGCTTTGTTGTTGAACCATTCAGAATGAGATTGCTGCATTATTGGGCAAAACATTGTAATTATTTTGACAGATAATTGCAATTGTGATTTAAACTGCAATATAATAAACAATCTCAAAATGTTGCTGCTTTGATATCAAGGCTAGAAGAATAAAAGGGCTCGAAATCAAATTCCAGCTCTCACGTTCAGCAGAGTGTGCAAAAGTACAAAATACGAGTGATGCATTTGTGTGCAACTCATGTTTTACTAATGTTTTGATACTGACGTGTACTCTGTAAAGGAGTTCTTGTTGCACTTAATTGTGGAGTCAAATCTCAGGTTCAGCTTTTCCTCCAAATCTTGCATATTGTCACATTTGACTGCAAGAATTGAAATAAGAATGGTTTTACAAACACTACACCGGAATCGCTCCACTTTATTTACTCTGTTTTAGAAGAACCAAAGCTGTTTTTGTAAACCACTCCTGGGATGTTGTTTAATATTTGTTGTTATTTGGAACCATTATTACTGTAAATTTGTACTTTACATAAAATTGGAATTTTTTTTATACGCAGTATTTTTTTTTCTGTTCAACTGTTCAACCCTTAGAGCCTTAATTTTCACAGGAAACTTTTTGAGTATCTGTGTTTTTTTTAATGCATACTGTGGCTGTTTAGTCAGCTGATCCCCCGACAGAGATACAGGACACTCTCTCCATTATGACATTGTACTTCCTGTAGCATTGAAAGCATACGGAACACAAACAGTCTACAAACATTTGAATACACACCTGCTTTTCCTGTGTGTTTTAATGTTTTAACCCCTCTACTGTCCCTGTGTATTTGTTGCTTGCCAGCTGAAAGAAAAATGCAGAAATGAAAAGAAATACTAACCACCTGCCTAACTCTTCACATCACAGACGGGCTCATAAGTGAGTTGTGAAGGAAGTAAATGTTTGTTTGTTTATGGGACTGTGTTATTGTTCATAGGCCAGGCGGGTATCAGGGTGGCTCTCATATGCTTGGAATGGGCCCTGGAGGCCCCTACAACCATCCTCCCAGTAACAGCTCAGCCAGGATGACCCCTCAAGGGCCCTCCTTCAACACCATGCCCACAGGTAAGAGATCAAAGCTTTCTTTTGACATTGCAGTGTTTAATATTAATGAGTTACATCATATCCATATCATAAAGCCTCAAGTATTTTTTTGTTGTTGTTCAAATCATTTACATTTGGCAGAGGCTTTTATCCAAAGTGACTTACAGTGTATTTAAAGCCATGCCTCACTGGGTAACTGCATCTGCCAAAAGTGGGTGGGGCTACCAGCTATGTTTGTTTTGATTGGGTGGGATTGTGATGCTTATCAGCTTACGTTGTGCTTTGTTAAAACTAGTATGTGTTATAGTATTGATACCCTGATTTGCATACTGTACAAAGATTTTACAAAAGTCATGAGCAGATGTTATGTAGATCGCTCAGTGTTACAGTATTAATTATCTAAAACTCCTGCAGGACTCATGATGGGCTCAGGAGATGCCATGATGCCCACCGATCCCAAACAGAGAACTGAGCACAAGGAGGAGAGCAGCACAACCTCCACTGAGCCCCCAAAGCTGAAGGTATGAACACATCGTACTCTCACTCTTTAATCATGTCCATAAGAGTCAATAAAAATATAATTATTCTTAAACCTTTTCTGATGCTGTTTTGTGCTGTTTGACCTCTGACCTTTGATTAAGTTCGGAGGTTATAATCATAATTAGAGCAAAACATTGTGAGAGCACATATTTACAGGCGGACTGCTCAGTAATTGTAGCTTGTATAATTGTTTCATTTCTGGGTGATAAGTGAAGGACATCATTATCTCGTGTTTGAATAAGTGCCCGTTTAAACGTCTTGTTTCAACTTCTGTACAGCTTCTTCCTCAGTCATTGCTGTTACTTTCATCAGAATTTCATTGTGTCATTATGTTCAGCTTTCTTTTGATTGGTTGAGATGTGGCGCAGGGTATTCTCTCTGAACTATCTTACCTTTCTTATAGGTGTTTCTGCTTTAGCTTTGATTCACATCATCTTTTGTCTTGTATCTTCTCTGATTAGAGGGAGTAGCTTTGTCACTTCAGACAGTTCTCAGTTTTCTTGTTTACTGTTGGTTAACTGTATTCTCTGTGCATGGTTACCTCATGGTCTCTCCTGTCATGCCGTTGGCTGGCTGATTTTGATTTAACATGTAGAAACTTAACAGCAAACAGTGTTGCCTTCAAACTTCAGACCCTCAGTCAGTCTTGTGCTGCATTACAAGATTTGTGCTGCTCTTACTGTTTCAGTGTGTGTTTGTGTGTACTTTTGTAACAAATAAAGCAAGTTTTGGCATCTGACACAAGGAGGTAATTGAAAGATGAATTAAGCTTTCTTCACTGTATCTCAGACACAGAGTGCTGCTACATTAAATCAGTCAGAGACAAGAGACAAACTGAAAAACACCGAAAAAGATGAAGTGTTATGTATAAAAGTGTAATGGTATTACAACGAACTTTCTGAATGCTGTTCATGCTAAAGACTGTAGACTTGCATTGGGACAGATTTTAGTGAGTTTGAGTGTTTTCTGACATGTTGAAATAGCAGATCAAGTACCTTCTTCACAGACGGGGTGACGAGTATTTTCAGATAGATAAAGAGCACTTCTGATGGCTGCTTCAGATTATCTGCCGGTCCTTAACCATAAACCGCAGGATAATTTTCTCACCCAGTACAGTTTTCCAAACTCTGTTTGGCTGAATGGATGCAAAATTAAATTGCATATAACCCAACAACCTGATGCAGTTTGTCTAAGCATGTTACCATTGCCAAATGTTTTGTCCGATTGTCCGAATGTATTTTCCCCACTGAAATAAACATTTTATGTACAAATATCATGTAAATTCAGGGCTTTATGTATTTACAAACATTCTGTTACATCAAACACAACTCTGGAATTATTCATGTTAAAATGTTCTCACACCTCAGGAAATGTGATTCTCATGTTGATTAGGTAGTAAAGCAGTCAGTGCTGTTATTGCTTGTCTCTCTTGTTGATGGAAATACAGGTTCACAGATTCCATGCAGGAGAATCTGCTCCGTTTCTGTGGAATGTGAGTAAAGGGGCCCTGAAATGTGTTTTAATTTTGTCTCTCTTTGTTTTCCGTAACAGGACAGCTACAGCTCCCAGTCTGCATCCCAACCTCCCACCCCGTCCCCTCTGTCCCCAAGCCCAGCTAGTCTGTCCTCTTATCAGGGGGATGACAGTGATAGCATTAGCAGTCCTGCCTGGCCAAAGAACCCCAGCAGCCCTCCTGTAAGTGCACTTACACCATCTTATTGTTTTCCAGCCTGTCTGTCTTCTTCTGTGGTTATTTAGGTCTGCTAGTGTGAGTCTGTGGGCTGTTTTGGCCATGGATGTGATACCTGAGAGACCTGTTATGACTTTTGAAAAGCTACAGCTTCTCGTCTCTAATATTTCTGTTTTCTGTCAGCTAAAAACGTCTTAATGTCACATTTTTCTGACTGAATTCAATAAAGTGGTTGTGAATGGACCAGTACTTTCCCTCAAGAAAATATGATCCACATAAAACACGTGATCCAGTGCTTCGCTGAGTGCCTCAAGTATTTTGGAAGGTTTCACTGAGAAGGTCTGCTGTTAGTGTTTGGTGTGGTGCACAAACATTCATATGATTTGTTTACTTTATAGTCTACAAGCCTCAGGTGCTCTGTTGAGTCAACTGTTGCAACCCTCAAATTTATTCAAACTTGGTTTTTACATTGTTTTACTTTAATTTACTGAAAGTGTCACTAGACAAAATTTACTGTTGGGATAAGCAATAAATAGGTGGTGATATATCTCACTCTCTCCCCTCATGTACCCCAGAAGCACAGCTCGGGGACCCTGACGAGCGAGAAGATAACACGGCTGTATGACATGGGCTGTGAGCTGGAGAGGAAGGCTTGGGTGGATCGCTACATTGCCTTCATGGACGAGAGGGGCACGCCTGTCCCCAACCTGCCCTCAGTGGGCAAGAAGCCGCTGGATCTGTGCCGCCTTTACCTGTGTGTTCGGGAGATCGGAGGCCTGGCAATGGTGAGTAAATACTGGACAGGCTGTTGCCACACATTCACACACACAGTTTCATGGTAGAGCAAAATCCATAAATGGCCACCTAGCTAATTGCCTGCTGTTATGATTACTAGAATACACGCAAACATCTCTTTATATAAAGCACTCATTTACTGCTAGTGTTGAAACATGAACATGGTGCCGTGTTTTGCGTGTAAGATGTCTTGCAGCTTCAGTTCTGTACTGAAACTCCTGGGCATTTACTAAAGCTGCAATCCGTAACTTTTTTGGCTCACTAACTGATTTTTTCATTTTTAACAGTATATAACCGATCAGTGTTTAACACAGTCTCTTTATTTTGCCCTGATTCACTATGGTATTTTAATAATAATGATTTATAATTTGATCTGTCAGGCCTGATTTCGAAGGAATGTCATTGACTGTCATTGAATGTAATGGCTATCACATCCATAAACAGAAGATTCAGCTACTGTATTGTGTGTGCTGTTGCTGAGGATGCTGGAGTGTTTGTAGCTTGATCTTCCAGCAGTTGCTTTCAGGTTCCACTATCCACATTAAGAAAAAAGCCTCTTGCAGTGTTATGTTTCAGACAGAGATGGTGATAAAGAGTTACAGATTACAACTTTAAATAAACTACTCGTGTATTGCTAGCACAGCAGTAAAACAAACAAGGTGCTGTGTTTTTGCATGCAGGATTGAGTTCTGTACTGAAAAACTTACGGATGGACTCTGTTCATTTACCTTATTTCCACATATTTTTGGGTCTGCGTGGTATCTGCATGAGAGCTGTGTCAGCAGTCATGCGTTCTTATAGATTAAATGGAATGTTGTCATTGATTCAGCTGGAGTGCTTAAATACACTGATTCTTTTACAGTGTGGAATTCTAAAGCTGCGAGGAAATACAGGAAAGTCGCTTTGGATAAAAGCGTCTGCTGAATGACTAAATGTAAATGTTTTTTCTGAACAGGTCAATAAGAACAAGAAGTGGAGAGAGCTGTCCTCACATCTGAATGTGGGGACGTCCAGCAGTTCGGCCAGTTCTCTGAAGAAGCACTACATTCAATACCTGTTTGCATACGAGTGCAAGGTGGAGCGTGGAGAAGAGCCCCCGCCTGACGTATTCGCCATGGGAGACATCAAGAAGCAACCACAGCAGGCCAAGATCCAGCCACCCTCACCTGGTGAGGGACCTTACTGTGTTTCTGATGAAAGAGCAAACTGACTTTATTGCATTTAGTTAGTTTGCATCACCACTATAACTCATTCTCAGGGTTGTGGATCTGAATAAACCATGTTAGTATTGAATTTACTAAGTAAATTTGTCCAGGTATTGTAAATGTTCTTAAAATGATCAGACATACGATTTTGGCAGACAATAAAAGGGATAACATATTTTAGATTTATCATTAAAATACCATAGAGACTTTACACCTAAACACCCTAGAAAAGCCCAGGCAACCATGCAGAACACCATAGCAACCGCATAGCAACACCCTAGCATTTATGGTGACAACTTTTGCAGAGCAAGCCCCCTGATAATGTTCTTAAAAAATGTTTTTATCTGATTACTCCGGTGAGTTGTGATTTGTAGAGGTCAAAGATTGTTTTGGAGTATGATATCATTTTACTTCCTAAGTTTCTAAGCTTTCTAAGATTTGTCTGCATCACCCGGGTGTCACTGTGGTCTGCCGGCCTCATAATGAATTCAGAGCCGCTGTAGACAGAGCTATAAATATCTTGACAGGTGACTGAGTCAAAATGAAAGAGATAAAAGGATGGGGGGCATGCAAGAGCTGTCAAGCAGCCAGCTGAAGAATCCCCCCTCCCTCAGACTAATGCCTGATGATGTCACAGGAAGAGAGAGAGAGCTGTCAAACAGCAGGGGTGGGATTCCCTCCGAGGAGATTAATGGTGGAGGACTGTGGGATATAAACAAAAGTGACCTCAGCCTGACCCCTCGCTCACTGCAGACCATTGAGCCAGCACTTTTTCTCTCTCGCGCGCTCTCACTCACTGTGTAAATATGTGTAAGGTCATTGGCGGTCACACAACTGGAAGCGTTACAGCATAACGCATAACCATGCATTGTTTATTTTTCGGTGAAGAAAGAAGGTTTTGTGGCTGGCAGCAGATCAAGGACTTGTAAAGCAGACACTCTTTCATTCCCTCGAACCCGAGTCGTTTTCTTCTCTGCACTGACATCTTTTGAAGTGCCTTTTACTGCTCTGAGCTGCAGAGAAAAATGCAAATTGGTTTTATTACTTTGCATCAACTGAGCCGTGGAAATTTCAGCAGTTATTAGGGTGGTGTCCTTTTATGCCATTGAATTTCTATTGAAATTAATAACTAGTGTATTCAAATGTTATTGGATTATGGAAATGCACTCTGGGAATTGTAAGAATTTCTTTCCCTGGAGCTTAGAAGAACTGATTAGTGCATTATTTTCCTGCAGCTTCAAAAAGCTTCAAATTCCAGATAAAAAACTGTTTCCAATAAGAAAAATTATAATTTTATAACAAATATATTTTAAATTCTTTGCAAACTTAGTTAATAAATTATATTCAGATCAGTACATATTTTGGAGATATTTATATTTTTTATATATATTATATATTCTTTATACTGCACAATTAGAACTCAGGTTTGATATGGAGCATCACAATGTAATTATGAACAATTTTCACTGCTTAGTTGTGCAGTTGTTTAAGGAAGATTTGCAGTGTTTCTAAAAAATTGATTTTTTTCCAAGCCTTTCCAAACCCGTATTTTATCCTCTTGAGTATGATGAGCTGTTTTTCTCTGTGTTTAACAGCAAACTCAGGCTCTCTCCAGGGGCCTCACACCCCTCAATCGACAGGTAGCAGCACCATGACAGAGATGCCAGGAGACCTGAAGCCCCCGACACCAGCTACCACACCCCACGGACAAGTGACTCCTCAGCCGAGTGGCAGGTGTGCTGCATTTATGTATAATGTGTTACATTTATTGTTTATTATTCTACTGTGCATGTACTGACCTGCTTGTTTTTCCTACATTCTTAGAAACAGTGGAGTAAGTGTACAAGATCCCTTCTCTGAGGGCAGTGACCCGGCCTTCCAGAAGCGGGGTATCATGCATGCAGGCAGTGGAGACAGCAGCTCTAGGATGCAGTCTGACAGCAGTAAGGAGCCCTACGGAGCTGCCAGGAAAGGTGTGTTGTAGATTTACTGTTACTCACGGCTGCCTCCTGGTGCACTGTTGATTATGTGCAGTTTATTAATTGCCTGAACACTGCTGCCCTCTAGTGTATACAGAATAAAAGCATGACATCAAAATATTACTTATTTACTTCTTTAGTATCTATTCATGTTCCTGTTGTACACAGTAAATTAAACCACTTTGTCACTTTGACTGATGTCTCCAGTCTGAGTGAGATATGAGTTAATGTTCAGTGCTGTCTAGGCACTGGTAATGCTGTAGGTAATGCAGGCTATATAAAATCTTGCCAATCATTGATGCAGAATTTTATGGTAGTTAGTCTTAATGTAAAATATTATAACAGTTTAGAATACAATAGAAAAAGCGTTTTTGCACAAAGCATATTGAGTCCCCCAGCAAATACAGGCTCAGATAAATGATTCCTGACAAAAACTTTTTGTCTTCTCTGATCTAAAGCAAACCTTCATTCAGGTCTGGGTTCAGTCAGGCCCAACCTGTTTCTCCCCTCACAGAAGTCCAAATGTGTTTTTATTTAAATATATGTGTATTATTTTTAGGTGGCTCTGAGCCCTTCATGACAGGGCAGATGTCAGGCAGTGGAATGCAGGATTTGTATCCACGTGGACCTCCGTCAGGAATGGGCATGGGCCCACGACCCCAGTACCCCTACAGCCCTGCCTTTGAGAGGAGGTAGGCCAGAACACTTTGACTCTGTTCATTTATTGCATAAAAACAAAACACAAATAACAAAACATATCACCCAAAATGAGCTGAACACAAACCAAGACTTTTATATTTGATTTAAGCACTAATATGTGTTTGCCTCGGTTTGGATTTTGCTAAATAAGTTATGTCACAAAATATTAACAACTTTTACACACATCTATGATTTCACTTCAGTGGAAATTTATTTTGCTGGAGACATCACTTTTATGATGGTTTTATTTAATGTGCCTTTGGAGCATCGACATGTTGGGTCCCATATAAGGACATAAAGTGCTATAAAAATCTTTGTTTGTGTTGAGCAAAAAAAAGAAAGTCATATACAACAATGACGGCATAAGACTTTTCATTTTTGGGTGAACTATTTCTTGAAGGCAGCATATCAGTCATTACAAACCCTTTATTTCTGCAGGCCCGACCATGTCATGGGTCCAGAGGGTGGGATTGCTCCCCCTGGAAATCAGAACAACATGGTGCCTTCCAACAATGATCCCAGCATGTTTTCAGGCAGCAGATACCCCTCTCATCAAAGGTAAGGAGCGACCACCAGTGACTAGTGTTTGTGAACACATTTTGGTGTGTAAATCTTTAGAATAGTGTTTTCTGTTTTAACTTAGACACGGACATGACAGTTATGGGCAGCAGTACCCTCACAGCATGCCATACGGTGCGCATGGGATGTATCCCCAACAGCAGGTCAGCAATGAGATATAATCTAAATACTGTCCCTAAAGCTGGGGACACTTAACAACTTTCTGAAATACTCTAAGACTGGACAAGTTTCTAGTGTTTAGCAATCAGAGGGGAGCACGAACCTAATGACTGAGTCTTACTCTGCAAACTTTTCTCTGTATACCGTCTTCAGGGCAGCAGTGACTTCATCAATCAGTCCCAAATATAAAACATAAAAAAAAATCTTTGTGAGGACAGTTGCTAATGACTGCAGTCATTGCATTCATAATAATGTTATGTGTGTCCCTGACTTAAGATGTTCTTTATACGCTAGTAAGTAATGCTGATGTGATGTTCATGCTACAATTTAAACTTGTAGTAACTGAATTTGTTTGGCTTTGCAGGGTTATAAGCGACCTGGTGAAGGGATGTATGGCCCTCCAGCTAAACGCCATGAGAGCGAAGCCTATGGTATGCAGTACGGTGGGCAGCAGTCCGACATGTATGGCCAGTATGGTTACCCGGAGCGTAGGACCATGCAGGGCCCATTCTCCTATCCTTATGGACGTGATCGCATGCAGCCTGGTGGGCAGGGACTTCCCCAGCACGGCATGATGAGTGGTGGACCGCCCCCAGCCTCCAATTCCAGCGGGGGGCCCCAGGGGAACATGTGGCACACCCGACCTGACATGGGCTACCCGTACCCCAGCCGGCAGGGTCATGGGGGCCCCTATCACTCAATGAGCCGTGCAGATGATCCAGACGGCAGGGTCAACCAGGACAGCCAGTGGCCCGTTCAGCGCCAGTCCCCTTACCCACCACACTCTTCTTCCTCCTCCAGTTCCATGCCCCCCATGACCAACCGGCAACCGTCATCTTCGTACCAATCTCCTCCAGTGATGCCCAACCATATCTCCCGAGTCCCAAGCCCTGCACCTTTCCCTCGGCCCGTGGGTGGCTCAATGTCCCCCAGTAAAGCTCATATGATGGCCTCCATGAAGCAGATGCAGAAGCCAGGCGGTCCAGGTTCCATACCAAGCTCTCACAGCAGTGGTCTTCCTGGACAAGGTTTCCAAACAATCCACCGGGAAGTTAGTTTCCCAATGGACTCTGTGGAAGCTACGCAGCTGCAGGTTAAACCTCGCCGAAGGTTGACATCCAAAGACATCGGTAAGTGTTTTACACAGTCTCTGTAAACCTTACATGGGTCAAACCTCCCCAAGAGGAACTGAATTAAAAGCTATGAAAGAAGCAGCTTGTAAATGGTCTGATTGTGAAAAGATTCTTGGCTCTTGCGTCTTACAGGCACACCAGAGGCTTGGCGTGTTATGATGTCTTTGAAGTCTGGTTTGCTTGCAGAGAGCACATGGGCTCTAGATACCATAAACATTCTGCTGTATGATGATAGCACAGTGTCTTCCTTTGCCCTGTCCCAGGTAGGTGCTCAAAGTCTCATAACAATGTTATACTTATAATGTCATAATCTTACTAAGTGATGAAGCCACCAATAGTCATTCCTTGTTAAATGAGAATTGATGATCTGAGGTGACATCATTGAGCAGAGTCCAGCTTTATGCAAATGAAGCAATACTGTGACTACCAATGAGAGTTTCAACATTGAAGCTGTCATCTCATATACTAGGGTGGGAATAGTCAGGTGGGAATGACTGCTAGAAACCAGCAATACAGTGACCTGCTGACCTCCAGTAATTTAATTACATACAGTGTTGCATTTAATTTAGCACATTTAGTGTAATTAGCACAAAGCAAGATATATTGATCAGCATCTTTAGCTTCATAGAGCAAACTAATTGTGATGGTGCCAATGCTTTTAAATCGCATGGTATGTGTTTATATATTAATGTCCAGAAATGTTTGCAGAAGTTTTTTTTATAGCTTTGGTAAGATAATTTCATGATAATGTAAGTGATTTTATGTCTTTTGCTCTTCTAGTTGCCCGGTTTCTTGGAGCTCATTGTTGAGTATTTCAGAAGATGCATAATAGAGATCTTTGGGATCCTCAAGGAATATGAAGTTGGCACTGAGGGCCAGAAAACTCTTCTTGGTTCATGTTCAGAGCCCACAGAGGAAGAGCAACCTTCCAGTCAAGACCTAAAGAGCCAATCAGAACAGGTGGACAAGCGATTGGACACAGAACCTGAGAAACCTCAGCCCAGCAGTTCAGCAACAGCTGACATTATGGAGAAGAGGGAGGAGTCCATAGAGGGAAACACTGATGATAAAGAGAAGAATGTTGGTAAAGAACTATGTTCTCCTTTGGAGCCCAGACCCAAGCAAGCCAGTAAATTTGACAAGCTGCCAATTAAGGTAGAGGAGCGGGAGGCTGTGGCTGATCTTGTGGAGGATCGGTCAGAACTCCTGGGCCTGGCTGGGGAGTTCACCAGCGGCCTGCTGCACTGGAGAGCAGGTGGAGGAGACTCCACTGCCCACATCCAAACATTCTTTGACAGACGTGGGGAAGAGGAAGAACTAAAGCCTTCAGAGAATCCTAAAAGTGTGCAGGCAGATGCAAAAGAGACAGTTGAAGAGGAACCCAGGAGAGAAGAGGAACTGAAAACAGAAGTTCCAGGACCCTCAGAAGAGAGTGTAACTGCCACTGTTGATGACATGCTAAGTTCTCACCCAGGGTCCCTATCGGAAGGTGAAACTTCAATGTTCACCTTCCCCAACAGAGAGAAGCAGAACAGCATCACCTTGCTGGAAGATGAGCCCCGGTGCTGGGATGAAGCGCCTCTCTCAGTAGCAGAGGGCTGGCAAGATGAGTTGGCCAGACGCTGCATCTGTGTGTCCAATATTATCCGTGGACTTTCCTTTGTCCCCAGCAATGACAGCGAAATGGCTCGGCACCCAGGTTTGGTGCTTATTCTCGGTAAGCTGGTGCTTTTGCACCACGAGCACCCCAAAAGAAAAAGGATGCCGCCTAGCTACCAGCGTGAGGAAGAGCGAGGTCTGGCTTGCAGCAAGGATGAATGGTGGTGGGATTGCCTTGGTGCCTTGCGTGAGAACACCCTGGTCACCCTAGCCAACATTTCAGGACAGCTAGACCTGTCAGTTTATCCAGAAAGTATCTGCCTTCCGATCCTGGATGGGCTTCTTCATTGGATGGTGTGTCCCTCTGCAGAGGCCCAGGACCCCTTCTGCACTGCAAACGGCTTCTCCTCGCTCACACCACAGAGGCTGGTGCTGGAGTGTCTGTGCAAACTGAGCATCCAGGACTCTAATGTAGACCTTCTGCTGGCCACACCGCCTTTTAGCAGACAGGAACGCCTCTTTGCCTCATTGGTGCGACACGTGGGTGAACGAAAGAGTCAGGTTTGCCGCGAGATGGCTGTGGCCGTCCTCTCCAACCTTGCCCAGGGTGACCCTACAGCGGCACGAGCTGTTACCCTACAGAAGGGCAGTGTGGGAGCCTTGATAAGCTTCCTGGAGGACAGTGTTGCTATGGCGCAGTATCAGCAGAGCCCGCACAGTCTCTTGCACATGGGACACCCCACCCATCCTGAGCCACCCAGCATCAACATGATGTGTCGGGCCGCCAAAGCTCTGCTAGCCATGGCCCAGGTGGAGGAGAACAGGCCTGAGTTTGTGCTCTACGAGAGCAGGCTGCTCGATATCTCGCTGTCCTCCGTGCTGAACTCTGGCGTGGCGGCCATCTTGTGTGAGGTACTGTTTAAGCTCGGCCGCTCGTGACGCACAGAGGAGGAGGAGCCTATTGTGCCATCATGGAAACGGGTGGTCAATCTGAGCCACAGAGATCACACAGAACTGTTGGTGTTATATTTTTATTTAAGGAAAAGAACACAAAAAATGTTTTTACATACAAATAAATATATAGAGAATATATATAGCTCCTCTGCCCCATTTCCCAGTTTTCATTTTGGATTTTTAAATGATTTTAATACAGATATTTAATACTTGGTCTTCATTTTTTCTATTCTTTTTTTATTTTTATCGTTTCATTTCTCATTTTTTTTGTGTTTGTTTTAACCAAAGTTGGCATCTTGATACGGTTAGTTTTAAGAGTATTTTACTCTCAGAATGTTTTTTGTTTTGATGCAGTGTTTTTTTTTTTTTGTGGGACTTTGTTTGGGGAATGCAGGTTTATTTAAATTGTGAGATGTTGTAGATAGAACTTCTCTTGCAATGTGTTGCGATAAAAGAAAAAACAAAAAAACACTGATTTTAAGACATACATGTATTCAGCTCTGATAAAAGCATTGTGCAATAGTTTTAGCTGGCTCAGAGGGGAACTGATGAAATGTGAATCACCACAGGCCATGTTCAGAGCACCAGTGTTGCACTGTTTCACCACACCAGTATCTGAGGGTCAGGCGAGTGTTGCTTCTAAACTGACCTGCTTCCATAGTGCAGCCGCAGAGGTTTGAATCTCTGACGGTGAACTCAAAGTGCTTCGGTTACCCTTCCTCTCTATTCTCTATACCCATGGGTCGATTTGTATATAGGAACTGTACATTCAATGGGCCCTTTTCACGTTTTTTCTCCAAGAGATGTGGTATTATACAAAGTGTGTAGTTAATACTATATGCTGTTTTGCAGAATATCGAGTTGTCATTTTCAGGTGGGGGCAGTCTTTTGATGTGTAAGGGGCTGTTGACACAGGATGCGTTCTTGTGGTCCATCTGCGTGAAATCTTAATCGTTGGTCTGTGTACACGTGCCAGATGGATGTCTTTGGTTGTCGCATTACATTTTGCACAATGAGAGCCGCATTTTTTTAATGCTATGTCAAGTTTAAAATAGTTCATCTTTTGATACGCAACAGAATGTCATTTTTAAAGTAATGGACCAATCAGATTACTTGGGGGAGGGATAAGCATTTAAATGTATTATGTATATTAGCAACAATGTACAGGAATTATTGCGCCAATAAATGCACCTTTAACGCAAGAACGTGTCCTGTGCAAACACCCCGCGAGACTTTCCTGTGTCCTGTGATGGATGTCTGACAGAAATAGCAGTGGCTCTCTCTCATGGCCTTCAGAAACGACTAACTCAACGTCTGATGGATTATATGTAATTCAATGTGAAAATCAGTTACCCCAAAATGACTTTGATTTGAACAGAAAAATGTATGTACAACTCTTTCTGTAAGTTCTTTTTGCTCCATATGATTTGATGACCATTGTTTATTCAGTATAAAGTCTTTATACATGTTCCACATGTTCAAAGTAAACGTACATGAAATTTGGTCGATTACTGTGAATATTGTTCTTGAGTCTTGTCTTTATTTTCTGAAGGCAGGCAGATTTAGTCACTTCATTTCATACACAAAGGTCATTCTAAGTGCTATACATAAATATTACAAATTTTAATGAAAGAAACAGCATAAAGATTGTGCATTTCAGGGGAATGATTCAAAACTGAAAGCAGAAGTAAGAAATTCAAACAGTAAAGAATTGGATTTTAAAATGAATTTTGAAAAGATTAAGAGGAATACACAGAAGACAGAAATGTACTGAAGTCAGTCAGCAGCAGTGCTGAATGTGGCTACTGGTGGAGCGTCTTTGACCTTCTGAAAGCTGCATCTCGCTTTAGGTAATGGCTGAACACTGACTCCCCTTGTTTTGAGAGAACCTATGGTAATTGACTTGATCCTAATGATCTAAAAATTCTGTTAGGTTTATATTTAATAAGCATATCTGCAATGTATTAGAGTTTAGAGTATGTTACTCCTATTAAAAGTAACTGGAAGCCTGTGTAAGGACCTGGAGCGATGTGATTCGATTTTGTGGTTTTGATCAGAATTCTGTGTTCTGTATGATGTCTAATGGACTTTTTGGGGAGGCCAGTGAAGAATCCAGCACACCTGCTGCTGATGAAAGCATCAAGACAAAACGTCTAATTCTGTCTTTATTTTGAAGATGGTAGTAGACTGACCTGCTTATTGCTTTGACATGACTATTGAAACTAATGCCAGACTCAAAACTCTATTTTGTGATGTCTTTGAAGGACGTTTGGCACATCCAACTGTGAATTCCATCGGTGCACTAACACAAAGAGTCAGTGTGGTGTGATAAGTAGATCTGGGTGCCTGTGGTAACATATTTGGTTCTTTTTAATTATGCAGTGCAAGGACTGAGATCTGTGGGACTCCATTTGTCATGGATGTCCACTCGGATTTATGGCTGTTTAGTGTTAAAAATGACATTTTCAAATTAAAGTTTGTGCCTGTAACAAGAATACAAAGTGCATCCTAAAGTCATGAATGAATTGTAATGAGCCTGACAGATACATTTTAAGGTAAACGCACTGGGTTGTACACTTGACTATGCAGTTGTCACATTAGAATGTTGGCACATCACTTTAACCAGATTACGTGCTATAAATAAGCAGAGATCGCAGGTGTACTCAGAACTACTGTTGTTCAGTAGTCACCACGGGGCACAGCAAAAATGTTTTCATCCTTCGGCCTACTTTTCTAGGAAATGCCTTCCAAGGACACTGAAAAGTTTCTGAGAAAAATGTTACATGATGCTTTTATTATAAAATTTCAAGCCACACGATGCCAATTTAGCACAAAAGCAGAGCTTTAGTTTTCTACAATTCATGTAAAAAAACACCAGCCAAAAGGCAGTTGTATTTGTTAGGCCTACACAAGTGATCTGAACATATGGTCACCCAAAAGAGGTCAAAGCCATCCTCTCTTAATGCTGGACTGCAAAAACACCAACATCCTGTTCAAAATGGCACTTGGCAAGTGTGAGAAGAATATCTGACTGATGAAAGTATGTATAAATTACAATAGTGCCAAATGTCTGATCACAAGTGCAGTGAGCTTCAGGGAGCAAAAGAAGGGCTTGACTCAGGTGTTTGTAAAATCTTTTTAGCATGCATTAAGTTGTTGCCTCACACTTGACAAGAACTGACCATCTGATAAAAATAATTTCCAAACAGTCAGTTAAGCTTTGCATTCTCAAAAACAAAGTGTCTTTTCTGCTTATTTTGATGTGAAGAAGGAATCCCAGTCAAATGCAGCAGAATTCCCTTCAGCTTCTGCATTTTTGGGGATGGCTGGAAAGATGGTCTGCATTTTCTGTCGAAATTCCTTCAGCTGTAAAAGAGAAATAACACATCAATGCTGCAGATTACAGTAAGAAAACAGATTCAGAGTGTGCATATGAAATCCAAAATGAGATACATGAACAGGAACGTACACTGTGGACACCCAGGGCTTTCCATATGGTGAGGCTGAGGAGGCCAACGCCACACCAGGCGTAAAGTGAACCCCAGCCCAGCGCTCGCAACGCTAATGACGCGCCACTTTCAGGCACCACGGCACTTCCCACTATACCCTGAGCACATGAAGACAGAGGGCCTTAATGCATTCAAAATCGCATGGACTCCAAAAATCTGTGCAAAACTCCATGATCCATGTTATCTCAGCTTGATCTGAGACTCTCAGGTGCTTTGTAGATGCAAGAAAATCTGACCTTTTGAACTAAGAAGTTAACATGTCATGAAGTTAAATCTATGTAGAATCTTACATATTTCTTATTTTTCATCATAACAATCCCAGAACTCTGTTAATCTCCAGGTTTAAATTAGATCTGAAATACCAGGTTTTCACAGTTGGTCTCAGACATGTTGACTCTTCTGTATATTGCGTTAAGTACCTTTGAATCAAAATAAAATGTCATCCACAACCCATTTCACTTTATGAATCTTATGTCAAAATAAAACAGCAGTCAGGGTCAAAAATATCTTCACAGACACTAGTGTTTTGTGCTGGCAGCAGGGTCAGAGAGGATATGACACGTCTGGTCAACTCATTTGTCATTAATGGAACTGGGCTAGACATGAAATTAGTCTAGTTACTGACCTCATAACACTTGCTGCAAGATTTTATTTAGTCATTTAAAAAGCATTTTGTTCTAAAAATAGAACAGCAGAAAACCAGGAAACAAAGAGGACACTGTGTTTTCTGAAATGGACAAACGTTTATGGCTTACAAAGACAGACTTCTCTTGTCTATAAGCAGAGTCTGTTATGCTTTTAATATAATGCTTTACATATCTGCCACAACGTCACTGAATTATCTGCATCTGGGGGTAACTTTTAAAATATATATAAATATTTCATATTAAATGTTTTTGTTTAATTTACCAGCACATCACGTAAATAATTTGGTTGCATTTCTGATCAACTGACATAAGTACCAAATGTTATCACTGTGTTCCTGAAGTCTGATACCTTGTTGAAGCATTCAGGACTTTTCTTTTTAGCCATGGCAAGAGTGGAACCAAACCCGGCAATCATGCCCGCAGTGGCCACAGTAGTGAGGTAAGCAGCACCTGCAGAAGAGACACAATTTAAAATACATTTCAAAATATATATATATATATATATATATATATATATATATATATATATATACACACACACACGTAACCTGTATTAACCTAATTTACTCAGCAAACACCATTAAACATCATGTAACAGATACACAATTGGTCTCAATCTTGGGCTTCACTATCAGTCTCGGCTTGCGACTGTCCGATAATCACAAACGACTGGGGTCGATCCTGAAAAGTTGCTGTTACCATGGAAACAAAAATCCTATAAAAGTTGTGCATCAACCTGACTTTAATATCATATTTATTGTCAACCTGACTTTAATAGCATATTTATTGTATATAAATATACAAATGTTATAATAAATGTAGTGTAATTTTACTAGTGTAACGTGACATTGAGATGTTGTCTGATTACTGTGGCACTGGTTCACTGGAGTGACTGATAATAGCCGATAATCTCTGTGTATGATATTAAAGTCACACCTGAGATCATGTGTGTGTGATATTAAAGTCAGACCTGAGATCATGTGTGTGTGTGATATTAAAGTCAGACCTGAGATCATGTGTGTGTGTGATATTAAAGTCAGACCTGAGATCATGTGTGTGTGATATTAAAGTCACACCTGAGATCATGTGTGTGTGTGATATTAAAGTCACACCTGAGATCATGTGTGTGTGATATTAAAGTCAGACCTGAGATCATGTGTGTGTGTGATATTAAAGTCAGACCTGAGATCATGTGTGTGTGATATTAAAGTCAGACCTGAGATCATGTGTGTGTGTGATATTAAAGTCAGACCTGAGATCGTGTGTGTGTGATATTAAAGTCAGACCTGAGATCATGTGTGTGTGTGATATTAAAGTCAGACCTGAGATCATGTGTGTGTGTGATATTAAAGTCAGACCTGAGATCATGTGTGTGTGTGATATTAAAGTCACACCTGAGATCATGTGTGTGTGATATTAAAGTCAGACCTGAGATCATGTGTGTGTGTGATATTAAAGTCAGACCTGAGATCATGTGTGTGTGATATTAAAGTCAGACCTGAGATCATGTGTGTGTGATATTAAAGTCAGACCTGAGATCATGTGTGTGTGTGATATTAAAGTCACACCTGAGATCATGTGTGTGTGATATTAAAGTCAGACCTGAGATCATGTGTGTGTGTGATATTAAAGTCAGACCTGAGATCAGTGTGTGTGTGATATTAAAGTCAGACCTGAGATCATGTGTGTGATATTAAAGCAGACCTGAGACCTTCATTGTGTGTGTGATATTAAAGTCAGACCTGAGATCATGTGTGTGTGTGATATTAAAGTCAGACCTGAGATCATGTGTGTGTGTGATATTAAAGTCAACCTGACAACCTGAGATCATGTGTGTGTGATATTAAAGTCAGACCTGAGATCATGTGTGTGTGTGATATTAAAGTCAGACCTGAGATCATGTGTGTGTGTGATATTAAAGTCAGACCTGAGATCATTGTGTGTGTGATATTAAAGTCAGACCTGAATTGTGTGTGATATTAAAGTCAGACCTGAGATCATGTGTGTGTGTGATATTAAAGTCAGACCTGAGATCATGTGTGTGTGTGATATTAAAGTCAGACCTGAGATCATGTGTGTGTGTGATATTAAAGTCAGACCTGAGATCATGTGTGTGTGTGATATTAAAGTCAGACCTGAGATCATGTGTGTGTGTGATATTAAAGTCAGACCTGAGATCATGTGTGTGTGTGATATTAAAGTCAGACCTGAGATCATGTGTGTGTGTGATATTAAAGTCAGACCTGAGATCATGTGTGTGTGATATTAAAGTCACACCTGAGATCATGTGTGTGTGTGATATTAAAGTCAGACCTGAGATCATGTGTGTGTGTGATATTAAAGTCACACCTGAGATCATGTGTGTGTGTGATATTAAAGTCAGACCTGAGATCATGTGTGTGTGTGATATTAAAGTCACACCTGAGATCATGTGTGTGTGATATTAAAGTCACACCTGAGATCATGTGTGTGTGATATTAAAGTCACACCTGAGATCATGTGTGTGTGTGATATTAAAGTCACACCTGAGATCATGTGTGTGTGTGATATTAAAGTCAGACCTGAGATCATGTGTGTGTGTGATATTAAAGTCAGACCTGAGATCATGTGTGTGTGTGATATTAAAGTCAGACCTGAGATCATGTGTGTGTGTGATATTAAAGTCAGACCTGAGATCATGTGTGTGCGATATTAAAGTCAGACCTGAGATCATGTGTGTGTGATATTAAAGTCACACCTGAGATCATGTGTGTGTGTGATATTAAAGTCAGACCTGAGATCATGTGTGTGTGTGATATTAAAGTCAGACCTGAGATCATGTGTGTGTGATATTAAAGATCAGGTGGTCACACCTGAGATCATGTGTGTGTGTGATATTAAAGTCACACCTGAGATCATGTGTGTGTGATATTAAAGTCAATGAGTCTTTTTTGAAGCGACCTGAGATCATGTGTGTGTGTGATATTAAAGTCAGACCTGAGAGATATTAAAGCACACCTGAGATCATGTGTGTGTGATATTAAAGTCAGACCTGAGATCATGTGTGTGTGTGATATTAAAGTCAGACCTGAGATCATGTGTGTGTGTGATATTAAAGTCAGACCTGAGATCATGTGTGTGTGATATTAAAGTCACACCTGAGATCATGTGTGTGTGATATTAAAGTCACACCTGAGATCATGTGTGTGTGTGATATTAAAGTCAGACCTGAGATCATGTGTGTGTGTGATATTAAAGTCAGACCTGAGATCATGTGTGTGTGATATTAAAGTCACACCTGAGATCATGTTTTGTGATATGTGTGTGTGTGATATTAAAGTCACACCTGAGATCATGTGTGTGTGATATTAAAGTCAGACCTGAGATCATGTGTGTGTGATATTAAAGTCAGACCTGAGATCATGTGTGTGTGTGATATTAAAGTCACACCTGAGATCATGTGTGTGTGTGATATTAAAGTCACACCTGAGATCATGTGTGTGTGATATTAAAGTCAGACCTGAGATCAGTGTGTGTGTGATATTAAAGTCAGACCTGAGATCATGTGTGTGTGTGATATTAAAGTCAGACCTGAGATCATGTGTGTGTGTGATATTAAAGTCAGACCTGAGATCATGTGTGTGTGATATTAAAAGTCAGACCTGAGATCAGTGTGTGTGTGATATTAAAGTCACACCTGAGATCATGTGTGTGTGTGATATTAAAGTCACACCTGAGATCAGTGTGTGTGTGATATTAAAGTCAGACCTGAGATCAGTGTGTGTGTGATATTAAAGTCACACCTGAGCGGTGTGTGATATAAAGTCACACCTGAGATATGTGTGTGTGTGATATTAAAGTCAGACCTGAGATCATGTGTGTGTGTGATATTAAAGTCACACCTGAGATCATGTGTGTGTGTGATATTAAAGTCAGACCTGAGATCATGTGTGTGTTGTGATATTAAAGTCACACCTGAGATCATGTGTGTGTGTGATATTAAAGTCAGACCTGAGATCATGTGTGTGTGTGATATTAAAGTCAGACCTGAGATCATGTGTGTGTGTGATATTAAAGTCAGACCTGAGATCATGTGTGTGTGATATTAAAGTCAGACCTGAAAATTTTTTGTGTGATATTAAAGTCAGACCTGAGATCATGTGTGTGTGTGATATTAAAGTCAGACCTACCTGAGATCTGTGTGTGTGATATTAAAGTCAGACCTGAGATCATGTGTGTGTGTGATATTAAAGTCAGACCTGAGATCATGTGTGTGTGATATTAAAGTCAGACCTGAGATCATGTGTGTGTGTGATATTAAAGTCAGACCTGAGATCATGTGTGTGTGATATTAAAGTCACACCTGAGATCATGTGTGTGTGATATTAAAGTCAGACCTGAGATCATGTGTGTGTGATATTAAAGTCACACCTGAGATCATGTGTGTGTGATATTAAAGTCACCTGAGATCATGTGTGTGATCAGACCTGAGATCTGTGTGTGTGATATTAAAGTCAGACCTGAGATCATGTGTGTGTGTGATATTAAAGTCAGACCTGAGATCATGTGTGTGTGTGATATTAAAGTCAGACCTGAGATCATGTGTGTGTGATATTAAAGTCAGACCTGAGATCATGTGTGTGTGTGATATTAAAGTCAGACCTGAGATCATGTGTGTGTGATATTAAAGTCACACCTGAGATCATGTGTGTGTGTGATATTAAAGTCAGACCTGAGATCATGTGTGTGTGATATTAAAGTCAGACCTGAGATCATGTGTGTGTGTGATATTAAAGTCAGACCTGAGATCATGTGTGTGTGATATTAAAGTCACACCTGAGATCATGTGTGTGTGTGATATTAAAGTCACACCTGAGATCATGTGTGTGTGTGATATTAAAGTCACACCTGAGATCATGTGTGTGTGATATTAAAGTCAGACCTGAGATCATGTGTGTGTGATATTAAAGTCAGACCTGAGATCATGTGTGTGTGTGATATTAAAGTCAGACCTGAGATCATGTGTGTGTGTGATATTAAAGTCAGACCTGAGATCATGTGTGTGTGTGATATTAAAGTCAGACCTGAGATCATGTGTGTGTGTGATATTAAAGTCAGACCTGAGATCATGTGTGTGTGTGATATTAAAGTCAGACCTGAGATCATGTGTGTGTGATATTAAAGTCAGACCTGAGATCATGTGTGTGTGATATTAAAGTCAGACCTGAGATCATGTGTGTGTGTGATATTAAAGTCAGACCTGAGATCATGTGTGTGTGATATTAAAGTCAGACCTGAGATCATGTGTGTGTGTGATATTAAAGTCAGACCTGAGATCATTGTGTGTGTGATATTAAAGTCAGACCTGAGATCATGTGTGTGTGATATTAAAGTCACACCTGAGATCATGTGTGTGTGTGATATTAAAGTCAGACCTGAGATCATGTGTGTGTGTGATATTAAAGTCAGACCTGAGATCATGTGTGTGTGATATTAAAGCCAGCCCAGACAGTTGTGTGTGATATTAAAGTCAGACCTGAGATCATGTGTGTGTGTGATATTAAAGTCAGACCTGAGATCATGTGTGTGTGTGATATTAAAGTCAGACCTGAGATCATGTGTGTGTGTGATATTAAAGTCAGACCTGAGATCATGTGTGTGTGTGTGTGATATTAAAGTCAGACCTGAGATCATGTGTGTGTGATATTAAAGTCAGACCTGAGATCATGTGTGTGTGTGATATTAAAGTCAGACCTGAGATCATGTGTGTGTGTGATATTAAAGTCAGACCTGAGATCATGTGTGTGTGATATTAAAGTCAGACCTGAGATCATGTGTGTGTGTGATATTAAAGTCAGACCTGAGATCTGTGTGTGTGTGATATTAAAGTCAGACCTGAGATCATGTGTGTGTGTGATATTAAAGTCACACCTGAGATCATGTGTGTGTGATATTAAAGTCAGACCTGAGATCATGTGTGTGTGATATTAAAGTCAGACCTGAGATCATGTGTGTGTGTGAAGACATGTGTGTGGTATTTAAAGTCAGACCTGAGATCATGTGTGTGTGATATTAAAGTCAGACCTGAGATCATGTGTGTGTGATATTAAAGTCACACCTGAGATCATGTGTGTGTGTGATATTAAAGTCACACCTGAGATCATGTGTGTGTGTGATATTAAAGTCAGACCTGAGATCATGTGTGATCGGTCCTCACTGTCATCATTGTCGCTGTCCGACATCTTGACCGGGTGCCGCACACACTCGCGTCCGGCGGAAACACGCGTCCGGAACCTTTATATCATGAAACGTGTGATCACAGACGTGATAATAACAATAAAATCCAATATAAATAATGTCAGTAACATTAAACTGTATGAATGATGTCAGTAACATTAAACTGTATGAATGATGTCAGTAACATTAAACCGTATGAATGATGTCAGTAACATTAAACTGTATGAATGATGTCAGTAACATTAAACTGTATGAATGATGTCAGTAACATTAAACTGTATGAATGATGTCAGTAACATTAAACCGTATGAATGATGTCAGTAACATTAAACCGTATGAATGATGTCAGTAACATTAAACCGTATGAATGATGTCAGTAACATTAAACCGTATGAATGATGTCAGTAACATTAAACCGTATGAATGATGTCAGTAACATTAAACCGTATGAATGATGTCAGTAACATTAAACCGTATGAATGATGTCAGTAACATTAAACTGTATGAATGATGTCAGTAACATTAAACCGTATGAATGATGTCAGTAACATTAAACTGTATGAATGATGTCAGTAACATTAAACTGTATGAATGATGTCAGTAACATTAAACTGTATGAATGATGTCAGTAACATTAAACCGTATGAATGATGTCAGTAACATTAAACCTTATGAATGATGTCAGTAACATTAAACTGTATGAATGATGTCAGTAACATTAAACTGTATGAATGATGTCAGTAACATTAAACTGTATGAATGATGTCAGTAACATTAAACTGTATGAATGATGTCAGTAACATTAAACCGTATGAATGATGTCAGTAACATTAAACCGTATGAATGATGTCAGTAACATTAAACCGTATGAATGATGTCAGTAACATTAAACCGTATGAATGATGTCAGTAACATTAAACCGTATGAATGATGTCAGTAACATTAAACCGTATGAATAATGTCAGTAACATTAAACCGTATGAATGATGTCAGTAACATTAAACCGTATGAATGATGTCAGTAACATTAAACCGTATGAATAATGTCAGTAACATTAAACCGTATGAATGATGTCAGTAACATTAAACTGTATGAATGATGTCAGTAACATTAAACTGTATGAATGATGTCAGTAACATTAAACTGTATGAATGATGTCAGTAACATTAAACTGTATGAATGATGTCAGTAACATTAAACCGTATGAATAATGTCAGTAACATTAAACCGTATGAATGATGTCAGTAACATTAAACCGTATGAATGATGTCAGTAACATTAAACCGTATGAATGATGTCAGTAACATTAAACCGTATGAATAATGTCAGTAACATTAAACCGTATGAATGATGTCAGTAACATTAAACCGTATGAATGATGTCAGTAACATTAAACTGTATGAATGATGTCAGTAACATTAAACTGTATGAGTGATGTCAGTAACATTAAACTGTATGAATGATGTCAGTAACATTAAACCGTATGAATGATGTCAGTAACATTAAACCGTATGAATAATGTCAGTAACATTAAACCTTACGAACATTATGAATGATGTCAGTAACATTAAACCGTATGAATGATGTCAGTAACATTAAACCGTATGAATGATGTCAGTAACATTAAACCGTATATGAATGATGTCAGTAACATTAAACCGTATGAATGATGTCAGTAACATTAAACTGTATGAATGATGTCAGTAACATTAAACTGTATGAATGATGTCAGTAACATTAAACTGTATGAATGATGTCAGTAACATTAAACTGTATGAATGATGTCAGTAACATTAAACTGTATGAATGATGTCAGTAACATTAAACTGTATGAATGATGTCAGTAACATTAAACTGTATGAATGATGTCAGTAACATTAAACTGTATGAATGATGTCAGTAACATTAAACTGTATGAATAATGTCAGTAACATTAAACTGTATGAATGATGTCAGTAACATTAAACTGTATGAATGATGTCAGTAACATTAAACTGTATGAGTGATGTCAGTAACATTAAACTGTATGAATGATGTCAGTAACATTAAACCGTATGAATGATGTCAGTAACATTAAACATGTATGAATGATGTCAGTAACATTAAACCGTATGAATGATGTCAGTAACATTAAACTGTATGAATGATG
Organism: Chromobotia macracanthus; assembly: GCA_036877525.1. Classification (NCBI taxonomy): domain Eukaryota; kingdom Metazoa; phylum Chordata; class Actinopteri; order Cypriniformes; family Botiidae; genus Chromobotia; species Chromobotia macracanthus. The sequence goes on from JAZGTH010000087.1 coordinate 1,057,750, forward strand.
TCAGTAACATTAAACTGTATGAATGATGTCAGTAACATTAAACCGTATGAATGATGTCAGTAACATTAAACTGTATGAATGATGTCAGTAACATTAAACTGTATGAATGATGTCAGTAACATTAAACTGTATGAATGATGTCAGTAACATTAAACCGTATGAATGATGTCAGTAACATTAAACTGTATGAATGATGTCAGTAACATTAAACTGTATGAATGATGTCAGTAACATTAAACCGTATGAATGATGTCAGTAACATTAAACTGTATGAATGATGTCAGTAACATTAAACTGTATGAATGATGTCAGTAACATTAAACTGTATGAATGATGTCAGTAACATTAAACCGTATGAATGATGTCAGTAACATTAAACCGTATGAATGATGTCAGTAACATTAAACCGTATGAATGATGTCAGTAACATTAAACTGTATGAATGATGTCAGTAACATTAAACTGTATGAATGATGTCAGTAACATTAAACTGTATGAATGATGTCAGTAACATTAAACTGTATGAATGATGTCAGTAACATTAAACCGTATGAATGATGTCAGTAACATTAAACCGTATGAATGATGTCAGTAACATTAAACCGTATGAATGATGTCAGTAACATTAAACTGTATGAATGATGTCAGTAACATTAAACTGTATGAATGATGTCAGTAACATTAAACTGTATGAATGATGTCAGTAACATTAAACTGTATGAATGATGTCAGTAACATTAAACTGTATGAATGATGTCAGTAACATTAAACTGTATGAATGATGTCAGTAACATTAAACTGTATGAATGATGTCAGTAGCATTAAACTGTATGAATAATGTCAGTAACATTAATCTGTATGTTTTCTTCACGATATAAAGCTCTTTATTCGTGGTGAAGCTGGATGTTGTGATCTGAAATCAGTGTTTCAGGATGTGTTGAGCCGCCTCAGTGACGTCACTGTCGTCGTCACGCGCGCGCTTAAGTCAGCTCACCCCCAGTTCGCTGTTCATTTATTGTAAACACTGTAGTGCTGACTTATTAGTGTGCATGCTTTGACAGTGTGTGTATACAAAGTAAAGTAAGACACATTTGTAAAACAAACAAACAAACAAAGGGCTCTGAATACTGTCAGCAGATATCAGTGAGTATGACCGCCGGGTCTGTTTTAATACACATGAAATGCTGGGCAGGTGCCCACACTGACACTAGGGCGCATGTCATGTCCAGAACAAGCGTCTCACTCGGGTTTGAGACGTGGCTCCCCGGACGACTGTGTACTAGGGCACCTCAATACGTTTTAAAACACGCCCAACATAGATGCTGCACAGGAAGTGAGCTCAGAGGGTTTCTAGACACGCCACAGACGCTGTCTGTGTAGTGCGCTCAGTAGGGTTCACAGAGGCAGCACTGGTGCTCATCTCCTCCCTCCGTCTGTCATCACCGACACGCGTGTCAGAATCAAACCGTGTGCGGAGGTGTGCGGTGGATCTGATGCGATCGGAGCGCGTCCGATTCCCCTCAGTGAAGTTCCGGCGATCGAGGAGGAAACAGACAAAGCGACGTTTCTGACATCGGAATGAGGAGAGATCAGACAACACCGGATGTGTTCAGCACCAGTGTTAATGCACCAGGGTTAATGCATCGGTGTTATGCAGCGGTGTTAATGCATCGGTGTTAATGCACCAGGGTTAATGCATCGGTGTTAATGCAGCGGTGTTAATGCAGCTGTGTTAATGCAGCTGTGTTAATGCACCAGAGTTAATGCAGCGGTGTTAATGGTGCTGTGTTAATGCATCGGTGTTAATGCACCAGAGTTAATGCATCGGTGTTAATGCATCGGTGTTAATGCACCAGAGTTAATGCATCGGTGTTAATGCAGCGGTGTTAATGGTGCTGTCACACAGAGGAGGATTCATATAAAACACGGACAGCCTTCTTGGTTTCAGCTGCATGTTATTATTGGACTGGGGTGTGTAATGCTTTCTTTATCAGAGATGTTTCTCCAGGATCCAGCTGTTCCTCGTTCAGTGGAGAACATTTGAGAACATTTGCTTGTTTTTCCTGCTGGTGGGCAACATGCATCTTGGAGCAGAGGAACCCATGAGAGAATGCCAGTACAACCAGATCTGTACATACAACTCCTCGCCCATGGAGACCCCCCACACCAAGAAGAAGATCAAAAGGAAATGGCAGATCTTTCCTGGACGAAACAGGTTCTACTGCAATGGGAGGATCATGATGGCAAAGCAGACGGGGGTGTTTTACCTCACCATGGTCCTCATCCTGGTGACCAGTGGCCTCTTTTTTGCATTTGAGTAAGTGTCAGAGGATGGCAGTGTGTTCATTTTGTTTTCTGGGCCTGAACAGATGTGGGCGATTCTCTGCTTGATCCACAGTTTTCTGGCTAACCAACAGGACCAACAGTACCATAGTAATACCATGGTATTCTTTAAAGTACTTTGGAGTAGCAGCACGTAAGTACCACAGTATATGATTATATCATTCAGTACTGTGTATAAAGTACTATGGTAGTACCATCTGACAACAACACTGTACCATGGTCAAAATCTCTTACAATCTCCCCTCTTTTTTTGCTCTTGATGAAGGAGTGGTTGTATTACCTGCTGTATTTATGCCGGAGCATTTGAGCGTGTATCTGGTGTCCACTCAAAGCAGAGCAGTACAGTTGACCATCTCACATGAGGAACCTTTTCAAGTGATGGAATTACTTAAATCTGTGTAACTTACAGCACCCTGCAGTCTGTAAGGAAGCCCTTGTGTCTTTACATCGGGTGAAGCTGAATTAACCCAGAGTTTAAGCTGCTGACGTTAAACATTTGGATTCCAGAGGTTTCTGTCAGTCTTTAGACAAGAAGGTCTTGTGCTGAGAGCTGTATGGGTTTACAACGTTAGCAAGCATATCAGGTGGTCGCAATATATTCAGCTTGTTTGTCATTCTTTGTGGAATAATCTCTGTGTTATCCTGAGACTGCTGTGGATACAGGATGTGTGCCACAGAGATTTCCCAGTGTCCCATCCCCCATCCCTCCAAAACCCATGCATTCCATACCACAACTTCCAAAACATGGATGTGGTGTGGTCCTGTTTCCATGGCAACCATTTCCCGTTCCAGATCTTTGTGTGCTTTTGGAATAGGCAGCGTCTCCTAGGAAACAACAAGACGACCCAGCCCACAGCTTTATATTCTGTGCTTCAGGGTTAATTGTGTTGTGTTTTATATGGTTCTGAAGTCATTACTGAGGCCTTTGACGCCATTAAGCCCAGATCTCTGGAATCACAGGCAAAAACACATTAGCTGCACTGGTGAAAGGAAGTCGTGTTGGGCTTTTTGCGCAGTTTGACACAAGCTGTTTACTCAGATTTCATTTTAAGGAGTAAATAATGATCTGCAGTGACTGCAGTGAGCTTGTGTACTCTATGTAAACAGTACAGTAACATCACATTGCATTGAATTGATCTGCTGTTCAAGCATTTAAACACAAAAGTTACTGGGTTTACCAGCTTAAGTTATGACAGTAGTTGAAAATGATACATGAATATATGTGTAACTTTGCACAAACACAATAAGTTAATGATTCTGTCATGGTAATGTCTGAAGTTTCACTCATAACATTAATCCAGGTGTAATTCCTTTACCACACACAATTTCATTGTTTTACTTTTGACAGTTTTACATAAACTGTCAGATGAAAAAACACAATAACATGAAAAAATAACATGAAATGGGGTACCCTGCTGAAAGTATGAGTTTACATGTTGGTTTAAGCAGTTTTATGCTGGTAGGTGCTGGTCTAATTGGTCGACCAGCATTGTTTTTCTGATAAAGCTGTTGACTTGGGGGAAGGGAGGCTGGCTAGTTAGAAAGTTTGGTAGGTTTTAATCTACACAGCTGACATTTTAATATTGAGTCAATTATCAGCTTCACATTCAGCAGCAGTGTTTTCATCATTTAGACTTGAGAAACATTGTCAAGATAAAATCCATTTAACTTTGTGAGCATTGGAGTTGCCATAAATAAACTCTGTTGTCAGAAAGTCCTTGTGTGTCAGGATGTAACAGCACTGCAAGCTCTCAGTTTGTCAAAAGATCCTCAGAATTGTTCTTCAGAGACAGCCTTACAAAGACTCTTTAGAGCTGTAAGCTAACTACAACATACTGTACTGTACAGTGATAAACAGTATGGCTTTCTTAAAAGGCCCCTTAGGGAACTGCTATTTTAACATGGCACTCGATAGCATCTGACCAGTTTGGCTAATTTAATTGTCGCTTCCAGTTTTGCTTAGTCAATGTAGTGGCTCTCAAATAGTAAAAAAGAGCAGCCAGTGCAGACAGTGTGAAATGTTTATGTCTTGGAGTCGTTTGGCAGGACTATCACTGTAAATCACCCTTACAGACTAACATTTAATGTTACTATATCATCCAGTGGAAGAATGAATTCGCTGTTAATTCCATGTGTGTGCAATGTACAAAATGCCTACAAGCCAAGCAAAGCACTTCCACTGGAGAAGAGAGAGTTTCAGTCAGCTGACGATAGAAAGAGTCACACAAAAGCCTGGTGGCCGATGCTTCTACAGATCACATGATGGCGACCTGATTATTTTAAGTAAAACGTAGTAATGTAATGCATACACAAAAATAATAGATGTAATTAGTTACTTTTTAGTAACACAGTTTTGCAACGTTTCCCCTCACTGAATGAAACACTGCCTTCCACAGCCAGTTTTAGCATCCTGTCTAATCACTTTCTTCCAGCTGTCCGTTCCTGGCATCAAACCTGACTCCTGCCATTCCGGCCATCGGAGCAGTTCTGTTCGTCTTTGTGATGGGAATGCTGCTCCGGGCGAGCTTCAGCGACCCGGGCGTCCTGCCCAGGGCCACGCCAGAGGAAGCAGCAGACATCGAGAGGCAGATAGGTGAGAGGAAATGCTGAAATGATGTCTCTTCCTGTTTGTTTTCTCGTACTGTTTTCTTGTTGAGCTGAATTTGCTCTCGCTGCAGGCCTCAATGGAGAAGTCTCAGAGTGAAGCGAGTGAACATTTGATGTTATTCTCCTTCCGTGTGTGATATGAATAATACATGTTCCATCTCACGTCTGCTGTTAGAGTCATATAAAAGCCACTGAAATATTTATACATGACAAAGATTTGTGCTTTCCTAAAGTATTTGTTCATGTTATTCAGGGTGATATTTTAATCAGCTTTGAGTTGGTTTGGGTATTATTAAGGCAGGAAGAAACGCTGGTTATTATTATTGTGTGTAGTCACTGTGAGGGATCTAGTGAGTGTGTTGCCGTCTTATTGAGACAGAAATCGTCCTCTTCCGTGAGGACACTGGACTGCAGTGATGGAAACAGGAAGTCACTGTGGCGGAGCCAGTGAGAAGTGCTTCATCTCAGGGTTTTCAGCTCGGGATTGAGAGTTTTGTGTCCCTGCTGTTCAGATGAATAATACAGTAGCAAGTAAACACTGCTGTGACCCGCAGGGATGCTGGACAGTGTCATAACGTTCATCCACAGAAGAGCATTCCATCATCAGTTACTCACCCGAATGTCATTTTAAATCTCAGTCCAACCTGCATTTTTTTGTTTTCTTGTGTGAAACACAAAAGGTGAAAGACGACATTATATAGAGAAAACTTGAGCTGTTAAGCTCCAATATGACAAACACACTAAAAAAATAAGTATTGTGAAAGAGATGCAGATGACTCACGCGTATATTTTCTGAAGCTGTAGGATTGCTGAGGAACCGACTGAAGTCATTATTATCATTACTGAAACAAAAGTTATGTGGAATACAGAAGTGGTGCGTGGATGCCATTACATATGTCATTCTTTAACTTCTGTATTGACTAAGCCAGTAAATCTGGTAACTGTCCACACATTGCACAATGACAAAAAGGGACAGTTTAAACAAACAAATCCCAGTGAAGTACAATAATAGTGGATATTCAGAAGAGCATCTGCCCGAAAAGTAGTCCCACCACTGGAACTAAATTTATTACATTGCTTTCATTTTTCAACCCTCTGGAAGCACATAGACTTCTGTTGTATTGCATTACTCTAATCCTGATTTTATTCCTTTAATGAGATTTGTAGAAGAGCTCATACAATGCTGTAGAGGTTACTTGCCTCTGTTATTGTCCATCAGGATTGATTTCTGTTTTATTGGGTTTGTTCTGATATGTTTTAGATGCAGCCAATGGGCCGAGCGGTCCAGGCTACAGACCACCACCCAGAACCAGAGAGGTGCTGATAAATGGTCAGACAGTCAAGCTAAAATACTGTTTTACCTGCAAGATCTTCCGACCCCCAAGAGCGTCACACTGCAGCCTGTGTGACAACTGCGTGGGTGAGCCTTTGTGTTGTGCGTGTTTGTGCGTGTTCTGTGCGTGCGTGTTCTGTGCGGGCGTGTTCTGTGCGGGCGTGTTCTGTGCGGGCGCGTTCTGTGCGTGCGTGCGTTCTGTGCGTGCGTGCGTTCTGTGCGTGCGTGCGTTCTGTGCGTGCGTTCTGTGCGTGCGTTCTGTGCGTGCGTGCAAACATATTTTAGTTAGCATCCTGCAAAGATGTGCTAACATCTGATTTTGCTGCTTGTCTCCTCAGAGCGATTTGATCATCACTGCCCGTGGGTGGGGAACTGTGTGGGACGGAGGAACTATCGCTTCTTCTACCTGTTTATTCTCTCCCTCTCCTTCCTCACCATCTTCATATTTGCCTTCGTCATTACACACGTGATCCTGAGTAAGAGCGTCTAACACCTACTGCCTTATATAATATCCCTCTTCAGCCCCAGAACACTGAACATTATCATCTCAGATATTACAGCACTCAGAGAATCAGCCCTGTTGTTTTCTTGCACTTTAATCATGGCAGAGCATCATTCACTCAAGCAGGGTTTCCATCAGAAGGTTGACGTCATGAAAGATCGTGATGAAACATTTACATCTTACATGGAGATGGCAGTAAAATAGAATGTAACAGAACTGAAACAGATCTCAGATCATTTCATGCTGGACATGACAACAGTAATGACTTGCGGTTTTGGCACTGTAGATTAACACTGCAGTAAACACAAGTATAAACAACTAGAGCACATAGCTGTCCTGCTCGTTAGAAAAACTTAACAGGTGGAGTTGGTAGCTTAGATCTTGAGGCTAGTTCACCAAGAACGTCTTGCTGGTTAGTTAAGCAGCCTGGTTCAGGACACCAGCATCCACAATATATTTGCTTTTGAGGTATTTGTTTAGATATTTTTGTATTTAAATATTTTTTAAAAATACTGCTGAAGAAAATACGTTTTTTGCAATGTCACTGTCATATTGTCTATGGCAGTGTGCATTGTATTATTTTGAGCGCTTAAGACTGAATGCCGGTGCTTCATCTCTGGGCTGTATGTAACAGGCTCCATCGATTGGCCCCTCCTCTTGGCCCTTGACTGGCAGCACTGCCGTGAACTTGCAGATGAAGCAGTTTCCTCCAGGAGGAGTGATGAAGAGTACGTCTGAGCTCAGTGCTGTTTACTGCATAAAACTGATCAATCAGGCCATTCTGGGGTTGCTGTAGTGACAAATGGCTCCTGTAAGATGTTTATTGGACAGGACACACTCAGTGCGCCTTTATTTACTCACCAGTCTCTCCTGACACAGCCTCTGGAAAACATTAGCATTAAACACAGCAGTGTGATCAGTGTAAGGAGGTCCAAAAAGGTGATTGTGTTCAGAACCTCAGGATGGTGTTTTAGGACAGGCTTTTTTAGACTTGGGAATTATAGATATATCAAGGTAATTAGCAGTAGCTGCTAGGTGTTGTGCATCTATGAGTAAACCAGATATTGTGCATCTATGAGTAAAACATCTTCAGACATCTGTGATACAGCAGCTGGTTCTTTTCATTTATTCCAGCGTCTCACAGCTCAATATGCTGCATGTCATTTCAAACGAGAGTTTCACGTTTCTGTGACAGCTTTTCTCTGTTACATAACCTGTGCTTTTCCTGCAGGATCCAACAGGACTGGCTTTCTTAGTGCGCTCAAAGACAGCCCAGCTAGATATCCTTTCACGAAAGAGTGTGTGTGTGCGTGTATGTGGGAAGAAGCTGTGCAGTATGAGGCTATTTCTGGTTTTCACAGCTCCAGAACACAATTTGTAAAGCAGATTACCCACAATGGCTCTCTCTCTTCTTTGCTAAGTCACTGAACCTCTCGCTTTTCAATGGCTAGAAATATGTTATTAAATTCAGTCTGTGGGAAGTCTTTACAGATCTGAGATTGGCTTAAACATGGAAAGAACGAAACACCAGAAGAGATCTCCCTTCAGTCCGAGCAAATCTGCATCACAGTGTTTTGTATTACTGAAGGAACTGTCGTGTTTGTTCGCTGAAACCAGCTTGCTGCTCACCAGCTTGATTATTAGCTTGTCAGGCAACGTTAATCGCTTTATGATAGACTCACTCGTGATAAACAAGCAAGACAACACAAGATACTTACATCACTAACAGGATATGCAGGGTACATGCTGTTCTTTATCAGTTTTTGTGTTAGATATATAAGGGATAATGTACAGTCTTTTATCACCCTGACAGGGTTTATTTTGTGTTAATGACCAGCTGATTGTACAGTCAGCAGTTGTGATCTGCTGCCTTACGCCTCAGTGCTGCCCACTGCTCCGGGTGTGTGTGTTGTTCACTGTTTACACTGCGCATGTTCACTGTGTTCTGAGTATGGGTCACCAGACATGGCCTGCATGTCAATTCATATAATTTTTAAATATGCCACATGTTACAGGGCTACTACAGAGAAAATACATTGACATGAAAGTATAAATTGAGTTTAAATGATTACGTGATAAGAAGACAGAGCATGGAGTGCTATGGGAAATTGGAGGCAAAGGCAAAGTGTGGTTGCCAGGGACAACAGTCAGTATTAAGCAAAGTATAACTTAAGCGGTTATTACACAAGATTTTGAGAGAGCCTGAAACAAGTTTATTGGTGAATTATGTTGATTAAATAATGTATGTGTTCTTTCGACTTAACCAAACCAGACCAGAAAAACATTTGCTTCTCAAATACACTGACTTTGTTTTAAGGGTGTTTTATGTTTTTACTCAAAACAAAATTACTGATTAAGAAATAGATTATGTGTGTGGGAATCTGTCTGTTCATGCATGCCTCATGTTACAGATCTGTAGGTGTTTAATGTCCATAGAGTCCAGTTGCAGACTAATTTCATAACACTATAAGATTTGTCATTTCCTTAACACACACACTGTTCTGGAGGTGGTGGTGTGCTTCTTCTCTGTCTGGTCCATCGTAGGTCTGTCAGGGTTTCATACCTACCTGATCAGCTCCAACCAGACCACCAATGAAGACGTGAGTGTCGCTCTTTTTATGTTTTTATATTTTCAGTAATTAATTTAAACTTAACGCTGTTCTAATAATTTCATGTTCTACAAGAATAATCAGAGAAAGTCATTTTACATTGATCATGATGGCCTGACTGCAGCCAACACAGTCATACAGACAGGGTCCAAAATAAACACTTGACGAGCACAAAACAAAGTGCCAAAAGTGAGTCAAAACTAAAGTAAGATTGTAAAGATTGCAAGATGATCTGATCCTCAATGATCTAAGTGACACGACTTAAAGAAAATGCATACAAATTTTCTGATAAAGAAAACCTGTCACGACTTCTTTTACTTCAGTACTTTGACCTTTGATCTCCAGGTGGAGACATATTTCTCACAATAAGCCATGAAAATCTCAAAGCCTGGGTCAGGTAGGAGAGTCTGACTTCAGCGCAACAACTTCTCACAGGAAAAATGTGTCCATTAACAATGTGGGACATCGTATGAATTTGTTTGACTTGCTTATGATGAATTGTTTATTAAAAAAGCAAGCATGAAGGTAAACCCTTAAACCTAACCATCAGTGTAAGCAGATCTTACAAATGAGAGCCAGCAAATCACTAAAGCGTAAAATAATTTGAAATTGCCATGAGATTGTTTTGGAAAAAACTGCTAAATACAGTATTGTACAGTAACTGTATGAGAGAAAAAACTAAAAACATCCACGACTGGAAAGAAATAGTCATGATAAATCAATGTTGTCTGTTAATTTTGGACCCTGAAACAAACATCATCCTCACATTAATGTTTCTAAGCTAGTAACAAATAAGATGATGAGAAAGCCGTTAAGAAAGCAATAAGCACTTCAAAAGACTCTGAGGTTGTAAAGACCCTTGCATTAGAAGGTAGGTAGTAGAGTATCTCCTCAAGGAACTAACAAGATAACAAGCTGAATCTTACCCATAATCCCGCTGTCTGACTGTATGGAGAGCTGGTTGTGCTGTGGTGTCGGCAGTGTGTTCCTCTCAGCTACTGTAGTTCTCAACAGTGACATTAATGTTTCAGATCAAAGGTTCATGGTCATCCAAACGAGGCAAAGGCAACTACAATCCCTACAGCTACGGGAACTTCCTAACCAACTGCTGTGCGGCGCTGTGTGGACCTCTACCGCCGAGGTAAACGCAAGACCACTCGCTCTGTTTAGAGCAGAATACTAATGTACTGCATACTGTGCTGTATGTTCTGTATACTGCCCACTGTTTTTACATACGGGCCGTGTCCAAAAGCTTAGGCTGCAGACTTGTGCCTCGCTGCCCTATCAGGCAGTGACTTTGCAGACAGTGTTTGCGCATGAAAAACAGTCCTCAGAAAACAGTTTTTCTGGCTTCATAGGCAGTGTAATGAAATTATATTGGAAATGTAAACAGTGAGCACTTTGGCGCTAATCAAACAAATTACACGTGTTTCACAAAGTCACATGTGTTACACTGGACATGAAAGGTCAAGTGGCATTGTGGGATTGGTACACAGCAGAGTATGCTCTGATGTATACTATGCATTTTGGCAAATATAGTAGCTCAACCATGTATTCCATGTGTATAGAATATTCACATACTGTGCTTAGTTTACATACTACAAAAGGAGTATAGTAAAATGTCATCCTTTCTATATTCCTATAAAAATCTCTTCAAATAATCAAATAATTTTGTTTGCCAGTCCACAGGAAAAAACCCTGTTTAAATGAGATGAGATGTGAAATCAGCCAAAGGATTTGTACTGATCTTATAAAAGAACAGTGACCTCAGCAGTTCTCTTGCACGTTCATTTGAATGAGAGAAGCACAAACCAATCAGCTTTCAGCTCCAGGAAGTGTGACTATCTTAGATAACTGAGGTTCATTGCTGAATTGCTTCAGATGGTTGCTGACGTCAGAACGCGCTCACACACCCACACCAGAGTTCTGCTCACCATTAATGAGTTTCTCATGGAGCCAGGAACACAAAGCAGAAGTGGGCACAGCATCAGTCGCTGCCATCTGCTCGATGTGTGGGCATGTTGAGCCGGAGGAGGACTCCACACACAAACACACTCACGGATCCTCCGACTCCCTCACCCACGTTTCCTGACTCATGTTCTGAATATATGACCCTGTTCCTTTCTCTCTGCAGTCTGATTGACAGAAGAGGGTTCGTCCAGCCAGACACCCCGCAGCCCGCGGCCCAGACTAATGGTACCAGCGCTTGTCCCTCCAATCAGATCCAGAGTCATATGGTAGGTCAGCTGTTCTCTGACCTCTCGCTGTGTGTGTGTGTCTGTCTGTTGCCATTTATTCATTAGAACGGGGCTGTACAAACCACATAACAGTTTTCAGGCTTTAACATGATCAATGTCTTCACTTATTTGATTAGTGACCAAAAACAATCAAATATTTCATCATTTTGTCATATCTTTTTTTTAAAAGACAATAAAATTTATTACCCTGTTTGAGAGGGGAAAAACTCAAGCTCATATTTCAATTAATTCCCACTGCTTTTCAGTAAGTCTCAGACTTTCACCTGTGAAATATGTGTTTTCTGTTAGATGTACAGGTATCCTGTTGAGTGTGCATCACTCTGAATTGTCTGTTTGTCGTACAGTGACACACAGCAGTATTACAGTGACTGTGAGACAGTGTGGGCTGTGAACAGATCATCATTTCTGATCACTCACTCTCACATGTGAAGTGTGAGGAACATGCATCAGCTGCACTGATTCATTTCTCGTGGATCCAGATTTTTTCAGCAGTGTTTAATAGGTTTTGGATTAGGTTTTGAAAATGTACTTTTCACCTAGAAAAACTCTTGGTTAAACTGTTTCATAAAGCAGTATTTCTAGAGTAACATCACTCATCAGCTGTAGTTAAACGAGAGATGAATGAATCACATTAAAATACGTTTAGATCTCTTTAACCCCAAACATCAACAGACAGAAATAAGAAAGTGTTTTGCATGAAATATCAGCTGCTTATTAACATTATTAGTTTTTTATTTTCACATTATTTTAATCATAATTATGCACATTTATCATTTACCACACATCAAGTTTTTCTCTAATGTAGTTTATATGTAACTTATTTAAATGGTGATTATCAGTTAAATAGTGTAATGCAGTTTTGAAACTAGATTTGAAGATTTGAAACTAGAAATGTTAAAATGATTTAATTTTAATCAGCAATACAGCAAACAGTACCATGGTGAGTACATGCTTAAATGGTCAAAAAATAGGCTTTAAATTTCTATTTCTGTTCCTGTCTTTACACTTGTGGTCTGCAGTCTGACCTTTAAATCTTCACCTTTTCAATATGAAATGTGTAATTCAGACAGTATCTGACACAGGGCTCCAAAACCAAAGAAATTCCGCCCCAAAAAATGAAAAAAAAACATTTGCCCCAATGTTTTTACAAATAGTTGCCATTAGAAAGAAACAAATATGAGAGGGTTTAGTCTGTACATCTGGGTTTGATTTAGATGGTTGTGGTGGTTCTCAACAGGCTAGTAGTACCTGAAAAACGGATCCAAAGTGAAATCTGGATCCTGAAGCAAATCACTTTCAGAACTTTCTCACAAGTTCAGAGTCGCTGCTAAAGCAGGCCATGCTCAACTCGACAGAGATCGTTTACAGTCTGTGAAATTAATCTCAGATGAAGACCTCATGTCTTTAGCAAGCACCAGAATTCCTACACTGACAAATTTGTTTGATATTTTCTTAATTAGCAAGCATTTCAGCAACAAATTTGAGCCCTGTGACTTGTTCTTCTGTAACATTCTTCTGTTTCTTTGTCGAGTCTGACCTCCTGCCGCCTGTCCTCTCTCTCACTCTCCTTTTCCTCTTAGTGTGCTCAAGACCAGTGCATTCAGAGCACCAAATTCGTTTTGCAGGCCGCCACCAACCCGCTTCTCCACAGTCAGCCCATCATTCTGGGTGGAGGCCCCGTCCTCCAGGCCAAGACCTCTTTGGGAGGGCCTTGCTCCACACTGGGACCATCTCAGCTCACGCTGCCCTCCTCTATCCCCAGCCTCAGCTGTGGAGGAGAGCTGATGGCCCTGCAGGACTCAGAGATCCACTGCCATCATCACCTGCACCATCAGCACTTCATCAGTCCAGAGGAGACGCCCTCCCCACCTGCAGCTCTGCCCTGCCCCACCCACCTGGGTCACCACGTTCACCCCGTGCAGCTCTTTGACCCAGTCAGCCAGGACTCGCTGCATGAGGATTCTGTGCGGGGTTTGGTGAAGCTCAGCTCGGTGTGACTCGTTTTTAATACTGTCCTGCTGAACTGGACCTGAAGCCATACTTTACATGTACAGCAGCCTCAGCCGGCTGTTTCTAATACTTTGATGGGGAAAACAGCCCTTTATGACTTCTCGAGTACCAAGTGAGGACCACAGCAAGTCTTCCAGCTCTGTTATTATACAACGGAGCTGTTTACAAAAGCAGCCACACTAATACTGGCTTTATGGAGTGCAACAATGACCGTCCTAGTATTACTTTGGTACTAGAAAGTATTTTTTCCATTCATTTTCTCCTTAGGGATTTCAAGAAAGTTTTGAATATGGAGTTCGGAACCAAATCAATATTACTTGTGAATTTGAAGCTTTTTTGAACCAAAAATGACATGAATATAAGTAAAAATACAGTTTAAATAAAAAGGCCAAAGATACAAGACTGTGCAATGAACTACGCTTCCCATAAAACATTGCTAGTGGTTGTAAGTATAGAAGTAATATATTTTAAGTTTATTACAGGTTATTTAGATTTTTCAGCACATTTTTCCCAAATTCACAGATTAGTGGCTTTGCAAAAAGATCATGTACGGGGTACAATTGCATATATACTATAACTTGGAACTTATGGTGGATCTGTTTTAAAAGGTTTAATTCAGTGGAATCATTGAATTCATTTGCTCTGTGGAGAAAATGAATGGGATTTTTACATCTGTAACCCCACCGTTGTACACTATTGTCAAGGCACAAGGCGGGAGTTGTCTTTCACAAGCTGTCAGTCAGCCCACAGGTGGGGGGCTGTTGATTTGTGATCCTCAAACATTAGATGAGCCGTTGAGATGACAGAGAATCACATCAGTGTTTGTCTGTTTGTACAGCCTGTGATTCTGAGTTTCACAAACTCTTCTGTCCCAAAGTCTTTCAGCGGTACAGACACAGAACTTCAATGCAGCATCACTGCCTTTCTTCTCTGCGGTTCTGTCCACAGTGTCAGTGGTATTATCTATGATGATTATGCTTTCCTGAAATATTTGAAATATAGTGCATCAACTTTAAACCAGGTTCAGCACATTATGGTCATGTGATTATGTGCCAAGAAACCGTTTACTGGTCAACAGTGAAGATGGAATATGTGGATGTTAATAAATTCACCCATTTTTAAGACCGTACTGAGAGTTATCTGTTCATTTGATTCATTTAAAGGTACAAATGTGGGAAAAATGTGATGGACACCCCTTCATGCTGGAAAACTGAGCTAAATTACACAAGTGTAATCCAATAGTTTATTGAGATAAGAAATAAACTCCATAAAGAATTAAAGGCAGCAGCATGGCTCCAAAATCCTAGTTCAGAGCAGCTCTAAGGACCGTTTGTTTGGTTTAATGGTAGAATTGCATTATGGGATACAGTGTTACAGGCAGTAAGTCCTTTGGTAAAATGCATTATCATTGTTGCTGTAGTAAATCATTTGTGGATTCTAGGCATTTAAAACATTTGCATGTTGTGCATAGTTTACTGCAGCAATAGGATCAATATACAGTTAATATTTACACGCTTTTAGTGCCCTCTAGTGAGTTAAAAATTTGCTGGCAAAATAAAAAAGTTGACTCTTGTAAAAATTTATTATACAATTATAATGTCTTATTGTCTAGCAGATTTCAGAGGATAACACACACTACATCATTCTTAAGAGCATGAAAACAGCACATAACAGTTATGGGCTATCAGATAGTTGCCTGTTTTCTCTCTGAGCTTCTTTCCCAGCCACTGTCCTCTGACATGCTCATTGGTGGGTTTGTAAGGCACTGTTTTTCTGCTCCTGGAGGGCCAATGTCCTGCAGTGTTTTGTTCCAAATTAAACCCCAGTTAAAACCCGCCTGAACCAGCTAATCAAGTATAAACAGACTAGAAACTGCCAGGTGGGTGTGCTGAGGCAAGTTAGAGCTAAACTTAGCAGGCTGGTGGCCTTCCAGAACCAAGTTTGGGCACCCTGCTTTGAAACGATTTACAATGTGGAAAGTGTAATACAACCAAAATTTATATTTATTTGATATTCTCGTAATACGGCATAAGAGCGCCAAATTAGAATAAGTATTGACTATGAGGAGTCAAACTGCCAGTCAGAACAGACGTGTTTATGTAAGCTGCTCTGAATGTAATAATGTGAAACTACACACTTCAGCAGTTATAATCTATAATGTCCTGGAATTAGCTTGGAATGATTCTGGAAACAAATGCTAAAAACAACAGCACAATTATTTTTAATTACTAATTTTTCCTTTCATCCCACATGAAGTCAGGAATCCTTCTGACATTTTTAATTTGTTGTGGAAATTGATCAATGCATTTTGAAAAACAGAGCAGCAATAAACAAGTTATCATGTTTAGTCAGAGTTAAACTGATCAGTGAAGGTAAATTAAAAACACAACCAGTCTAAACTGCAGGTCTGCTGGAGTCCACATTTCAGTTATAACTTGAATTAGTTTGTTAGAGTTAGTATAGTGTTGATTGCAGGAACCCCAGGCATACTTGGTTGGAGAAAGCGTAGGATCATCTTCAGGCTGGAGCTGTTTACCACATCTTCACATCCATCAACTGGAGATCCCCCAGAACCTCCAGCTCGTCCACCTGACTCAGATCCTGCACACGGTGCTTGTAGCTCAGCTGATGGACCCCGTTCACAGCCACTTTAAACTGCTGAGCTTCACACAGGATGATCATCTGCATTAGAAGAGCACAGGTGAGAAGAGAAACCTGCAACTGAGACAAACATCTGCTTGTGGCACTTCTGAAGAGACATTTGGACCTGGATGTGAAGAGCTACACATCAAGTTTATCATCTCAAGGTATCCCAACTTTGTTGCATTGATAAATCATATTTTGAACGAATGTTATTTTTTTATTAAAATGGTGAACTCTTTATTTCATGTTGATGAGTTACAGGCAAGTTCTCATACCTCAAAGTATTGTCCAGTTGAGAACGGAAAGCTGGAGAGAGAGCGCTCCTCTGACCCCCAACACCCCGACAGGAGAGAGTTTCTGACAAAGACGCCGGCCTTGATTCGAGGGTTCAAGTGTAAAGCGATGTCCTTAGAGTGACCGACACAAAGATTTACAGCAAAACTACAGAGACAGAGGAAGATGTATGTATTTTAATAAATATATCAACAAACAGATCAAGAGGATTATTAAAAACAATGACAACAAAAGGATTTCTAGATTTAAATGTGTGGTCATAAAATATTACAACTACTACTAAAGTATCTCCAGCGACATCTAAAGGTTGGTTTATGATTCAGTGGATGAGAACTCTTATGATAGCCAGTTTTTAATATCATCTTGATCCTACAGTACCTGTGTGGGAGATTATTGATCTGACCCTTCACCATGATGGAATCTCCTGGTTTTAATCCTTTGGCAAGTTTGCTCTTGAATGGAAGACTCTAGAGAAACGGTGACACATGTGACACATGGATGCGACATGACAGAGACAGTTTTCCTGAAACAATCCTCATCATTGGATTGGTTAACTTGTTTTTCTGTCCAAGCTAAAATTTTTCCAGCAAACCTCCCATTAACAGACACGCTATA
The DNA here is from genome assembly GCA_036877525.1 of Chromobotia macracanthus. Classification (NCBI taxonomy): domain Eukaryota; kingdom Metazoa; phylum Chordata; class Actinopteri; order Cypriniformes; family Botiidae; genus Chromobotia; species Chromobotia macracanthus. Next base: position 1,074,964 of record JAZGTH010000087.1, read on the forward strand.
ACGGAGGGAAAACTAATGTCTGTAACACAAACAACCAGAAAAATTATGTTCAAAAGTTTAATACGTAGGGTTAGTAAATATACCTCTTAGGAATGAGCAATAGTAATAGTATGGCTTGTTGTAGCACACACCACTAATAATAATTTTTATTTCCAGTTCTTGTTTTATTCTGTTTTCAGTATCAGCTGTATTAGTTCTGTACAGGATTGAGTTTGAAGGTGAAAGTGACTAACGTTAATGTCCTGGTTTCTGTGACACCTTAATTTGATTTTAATCATGCTAAAATCTAGTTATGCAGTTAGATCTGTGGTCGAACATGATGCCACACATGTGAAAATTTCCACTTATGCAGCCCTGCATTTACTCACCAGGTCACCGGACTCCGATGTGATGGTCTATTGGACGAAAGAGGAGGAAATGCTTTTATAGAAACAGTTTCAACTAAACCTTCAATTACAAAATTAAAGTATATATATTAAAAAAATTATAAATAATAAAGCATTTATGTCACTTACATGTAGCTGTGATCTCTTGCTCTCCACTGTATTTGGTGACGTGATGGGGCTCTGAAATTCATCACATTAAATTTGTGTCACTGAATACATGATCTGTGGCACCGTTGTGTTTGTTTATGCTACATCAATGCACTGGTCAATCAAACAGTGTGACGTGCTGCGTACAAACACTCTGAAAGTCTAGTTGCAGTGCAATGCCAATGCTGTATTGTTAAAAAAATACTATTTCAAGGTTTAATTGAAAGAACATGTTGTCATACTTACTGAACTGGGAATAAACCCAATGGCCTGAATCTGAACCTGTCCGGATATGGACAGTGTGTCCACCTTCTTGAGCTCCACCCTGTGCCTGTATTCCAGCAGGTGAGAGCCATTTACTGCCACCTGGAGGCACACAAACAGATCTAACCCTCTCAATACTCACTGGCATTGGCAGGGTTAAGTGTGTCATTTTTAACATCACCAGACTGATGTTCAGAAAATGATTTCAAACTGGTTTCCCAAACGCTCTTGCAGGTTAAGCAGTTCATTTTGTATAAATTATAACAATACATTAAAACGGGAGAATACATTGTTCAAGATAAGGAACAGGTCAGGATTTTAGTTAACCTTTTTATTTTACATGGATTTTGGTACCCAAAAACATTTCAATAGCTGCGCCCAAACGCTGCAGAAACCTGCAGAGGTATGACGTCATTAGTGCGCGCCTGAATTGAATTGATCGCTTCATACTGACAGCAGTAAGGCCGAATAAAATGACATTTGGTTCATAACCTTGAACAGATCTCTGTCTACAAGCACGATGATCTCAAAGGCAGTGTTGTGACTGAAGGGCATCAGGTTGTGGATCTCCTCTCTGCCCCAGCGCTCCTGCTGGAGGCTGTTACACACGATGTAGGGCGAGCGTTTGAAGCGAGGATTGAGATGAAAAGCCACATCCGCCCGAGGCTTGGAGCTGCTGCCGCAGGTCAGATCGATCTGGAACCTAAAGCAAGTGTTTACATCGCCTGTGAAAGACACCGTCTTAATACTGCGGCCATTTCACATCTCTGCCCTCACCGGTCAGCTTTACTCGGCACTCTGCCCTGAATGAGCACCATCTCTCCGGGGTGCAGTCCGCCCAGGATGGTCCCCGCGAAAGGAATCGTCTACATGCAGACATTAAAATCACAAGACAGTGAGTTTAACCCAACATCGATATAAAAAACTGAACGCGTAATGAGTGACGTAACGCGATATAGTTAAGTTAATATACGGTCGTGAGCACTGTAATAAACGCGAAGTGGCCGTGTGGAAACTCTTACAGGATTCAGAATAGTTTGTTTCGGCTTCGTTTCGGACATCCTGGAGGTGCGATTTAAAGAAAGTCTTTATACGCGGCGGATGTGCGCTGATCAGATGATAAACAAAACGCTTTCACTTCCGCGATGCGTGAGCGATGAGGTCGTTGGCCAATCGGAGCGCGGTGTGCTTCAGGCCAATGACAGAGCGTTGCGTGTGGTGACGTCACGGCCGGAGTGTTCCGCTTTACTTTTGATGGTGAAATAAAGCGCTAGACTGGAGAATTGAGTGTTAGTAACTTGATGACTGAAGGAGAGTTATTAAAGATAAGTGCAGGAATGAGTACACGGCGTTTCATATAAATATCGTTCCATATAAACATAATTTCATATAAGCGTCGTTTCGTTTCATATAAGCGTCGTTTCAGGAGCTTCAGTGATCGTGTTCACAGTCATGTCACATGAGCACATGACGCGGAAGTGCTGAGAACAGCGTGAGCACGACTCGTCCTCCTCAATCACCCGCTCCATCATGCTCACACACCGGCTGCTGTGCTTCATCTCCGGCGTCCTCTGCGGCTCTGCTCGGCTGTATGTTGTGGATGACCGGGTCGGACTGGGGAGGCAGTTTGATGGAGTCGGTGGATTAAGCGGAGGAGGGGTAACTGTGTTAACTCACAGCAGTTTAATGTAACTGTGTTAACTCACAGCAGTTTAATGTAACTGTGTTAACTTACAGCAGTTTAATGTAACTGTGTTAACTCACAGCAGTTTAATGTAACTGTGTTAACTCACAGCAGGTTTAATCAGCTGTGTTAACTCACAGCAGTTTAATGTAACTGTGTTAACTTACAGCAGGTTTAATCAGCTGTGTTAACTCACAGCAGTTTAATGTAACTGTGTTAACTCACAGCAGGTTTAATCAGCTGTGTTAACTTACAGCAGTTTAATGTAACCGTGTTAACTCACAGCAGTTTAATGTAACTGTGTTAACTCACAGCAGTTTAATGTAACTGTGTTAACTTACAGCAGGTTTAATGTAACCGTGTTAACTCACAGCAGGTTTAATGTAACTGTGTTAACTCACAGCAGTTTAATGTAACTGTGTTAACTCACAGCAGGTTTAATGTAACTGTGTTAACTCACAGCAGTTTAATGTAACTGTGTTAACTCACAGCAGGTTTAATGTAACTGTGTTAACTCAGCAGTTTAACGTAACTGTGTTAACTTACAGCAGTTTAATGTAACTGTGTTAACTCACAGCAGTTTAATGTAACTGTGTTAACTCACAGCAGTTTAATGTAACTGTGTTAACTCACAGCAGTTTAATGTAACTGTGTTAACTTACAGCAGGTTTAATCAGCTGTGTTAACTCACAGCAGGTTTAATCAGCTGTGTTAACTCACAGCAGGTTTAATCAGCTGTGTTAACTTACAGCAGTTTAATGTAACTGTGTTAACTCACAGCAGTTTAATGTAACTGTGTTAACTCACAGCAGTTTAATGTAACTGTGTTAACTCACAGCAGGTTTAATGTAACTGTGTTAACTCACAGCAGTTTAATGTAACCGTGTTAACTCACAGCAGGTTTAATGTAACCGTGTTAACTCACAGCAGGTTTAATGTAACCGTGTTAACTTACAGCAGGTTTAATGTAACTGTGTTAACTCACAGCAGGTTTAATGTAACTGTGTTAACTTACAGCAGGTTTAATCAGCTGTGTTAACTCACAGCAGGTTTAATCAGCTGTGTTAACTCACAGCAGGTTTAATCAGCTGTGTTAACTTACAGCAGTTTAATGTAACTGTGTTAACTTACAGCAGGTTTAATCAGCTGTGTTAACTCACAGCAGTTTAATGTAACTGTGTTAACTTACAGCAGGTTTAATGTAACTGTGTTAACTCACAGCAGGTTTAATCAGCTGTGTTAACTCACAGCAGTTTAATGTAACTGTGTTAACTCACAGCAGGTTTAATCAGCTGTGTTAACTCACAGCAGTTTAATGTAACTGTGTTAACTTACAGCAGTTTAATGTAACTGTGTTAACTCACAGCAGGTTTAATCAGCTGTGTTAACTTACAGCAGTTTAATGTAACTGTGTTAACTCACAGCAGTTTAATGTAACTGTGTTAACTTACAGCAGTTTAATGTAACTGTGTTAACTCACAGCAGGTTTAATCAGCTGTGTTAACTTACAGCAGTTTAATGTAGCTGTGTTAACTTACAGCAGTTTAATGTAACTGTGTTAACTTACAGCAGTTTAATGTAACTGTGTTAACTTACAGCAGTTTAATGTAACTGTGTTAACTCACAGCAGGTTTAATCAGCTGTGTTAACTTACAGCAGTTTAATGTAACTGTGTTAACTTACAGCAGTTTAATGTAACTGTGTTAACTCACAGCAGGTTTAATCAGCTGTGTTAACTTACAGCATTTTAATGTAACCGTGTTAACTCACTGAGTCTGTGGATCTCTGCTGACTGACTGGCGCTTCTGTTTGCAGGCCACTTCAAGACTTCTAGTAAACTATGAAGAACCGTATCGGGGGCAGATACTGGATTACCTGTTTAAGGTACTGGGTCACATGACCTGCAGATGACATTTATTATCGACATGCCTTGAATAAGCTGTGTCATTGTGGCTTTGGTTTCCTTCAGCCCAACTTTGGAGCTTCCATGCATATCCTAAAGGTTGAAATAGGAGGAGATGCTCAGACCACAGGTAACACCGCCAGTATTTCTCTACATCCAATAGACAGTTCACCGACATGAAGGTGTGATGGCTTTAGGTCTTAGATTGTGTGATATGCTAAATATAGTCTTGAATATGAAAATGCATCTTGGACCAGAACAAATGAACACTTAACTGTTCTACAATAACCAGTTTCAACAATTTAAGTTTAACATAAAATTGTAAATTCACCAAAGTACTCAGTTTTGTCTTATATTGTCCGTATTAATGGATATTTTGATTTGGCTGTTGGACAGATGGCACAGAGCCCTCTCATATGCGCAGTACAGAGGATGTGAATTTTTTTCGTGGATACGAGTGGTGGCTTATGAAAGAAGCCAAGAAAAGAAATCCAAACATCAAGCTGATCGGTAATCAGTTTGTTTCACACTGTGAAATGAACATGAGCAATACAGAGAGCAGAATTTTTGCAGCTAACAGTGTTAAATGCTTATTAAAGGGACTGGTTTGGTTTTGAAGGTCTTCCCTGGGCATTTCCTGGATGGATTGGTCAGGGCACACAATGGCCATACTTCTTCCCCAATATTACTGCTAACTATGTTGTTTCCTGGATTATGGGGGCAAAGCAGCATCATGATCTGGACATTGACTATGTTGGGGTGTGTGTGCATGAACTTATTGTGCAATAATGCTGATCTGTTCACTAGCGTCTGTTTTTAAGAGAACCTTTCCTTGAACTTCCTTCTTTTTCTTTTTTTTTAGATATGGAATGAGAAGAATTTTGATGCAAAGTACATTATGGTAAGACTCAGTTCACTCAGAGTTAATTAACCAGTCTCGCTGTATTTACGCTTCATCATTGCATTCAGCAGATTGATACTGAATATTAAACAAAGTGTGTCACTGAACCAGGTGCTGCGAGACACTTTGGATCAGAATAATTTGAGGAATGTTAGGATCATCGCTGCAGATGGGGACTGGACGATTGCCACCGTCATAGCTCAGGATCCGTATCTGAATGATGCTGTTGAGGTGATAGGGTGAGCAGTCTGGCACCTTTGCCCATGCAAGCACAAACCTTTGACCATCTTGATTAGTTTGAAGAAATGTGTTCCCCCTTCAAAAGTATAAATTAACAATTATATTATAATATAATACTTTTTTAACTTGTTAATACAGTATATGCAAGTGCAAAATAAACACAAAACGCTTCGTTTTACTTCCTTATATATGTGTTACTGTAACTGCAATTTTTGCATAGACAACTGCATCTAGTCAATGCATTTTAACGTGTAGTAAATTCAGAACAATCTTTTATCTTTCGAGCACACCAGAGCTTTGTCTCTCGTTGTACAGTGTCCATTATCCAGGCACTAACACAGTAAAGGAGGCTCTGTTGACCCAGAAGAAGCTTTGGTCTACTGAAGATTACAGCACATTTAATAATGACATTGGTGCTGGATGCTGGGCTCGCATTCTAAACCAGAACTACGTGAACGGCAGAATGACTTCGTAAGCGGTTTTCACATATTTCAAAATTGTTTCTGCAGTAGCACAATGTAATGATGATGTGTGATGTTTTGTGTTAGGACTATATCCTGGAATCTGATAGCAAGTTACTATGAGGACCTGTCCTTCGGTCGAGATGGGCTGATGACGGCAGAGCAGCCTTGGAGTGGACACTATGTAGTAGAATCTCCAATATGGATAACTGGTAACACATATGAACCTAACAGACACTTGCCTTGATTTTATTTTATTCTTATTTAAAGGTATAATTGACCCAAAAATGATAAGTGTCAGTTTAATTATCTTCGTGTGTCGTTCCATATTTGTATTAATTTTTGTTTTGTGGAAATTAATTTTTCATACAATGAAAGCAATACAGTGACCAGGAGATATCAAGATCAATAAAAGCCAAAAAACACCATACAAGTAATCTTTTTATATTAAGTCTTCTTATTAAATGATATTTGTTCAATTAAATCTTACTCATAAATCTCCTCACACAAAGCTATCATACAGCTTCAGAGGATTAGTAATATATGAAAGTGTAAAAATCTGCTGGTCACTGTCGACTTTCATTTGCGTTCCACAGAATAAAGAAATAATGGTTTGCAGTGACATGGATGAGTAAGAGTTAAAAATGTTTGGTAAACTGTTTCTTTAAGATAAGAAACTCAGATAACAGACATGTCGAGAAACATTCAACTTTAAACAAGCTAGAATTCTTGAGTTAATGTGTCACGTCTTTCAAAGTTTTTCTTTAACTTTTCATGTTTTTTTAATAATGTTAATGGCTTTCTCTGTAGCGCACACAACACAGTTTGCACAACCAGGCTGGTTTTATCTGCAAACGGTGGGCAATCTCACCAATGGAGGAAGTTATGTGGCCTTAACAGACCTCAAAGGGAATCTAACGATCATCATCGAGACCATGGTGAGTGGTTAGCTGGTCATTTTTAGGTCTTGTTAAGGTCACAAGATTTAGTGAATCACTTGTTTTGATCTCTATGCACTCCTTCCTTCTGTTTATAGACACACAATCACTCAGAGTGCATCCGACCTCCTCTGCCACAGTTTGACGTCTCCTCTCAGATAGCCACATTTCAGCTCAAAGGTTCTTTTGTAGGTGGAGTTCTGTCTGATCTTGATATTTCTGTGCAGTTATTTGTAAACCTTTGGGCTTAACATAATGTTGTCTGTTTTTTCAGGCACATCTCACTGAACTTCAAGTGTGGTATTCAAAATTGGATTTTGAGACCAAAAAAGATAGTCTTTTTAAAAAGAGAAGTCCTATTAAGGTAAATTTAAATCAGTTAAAAAATTCAGACACAAAGTTTTTGTTTTGATAAATGAAGAGAAAATGGACTGTTTTGACTTCAGCCAGTAAGCAGCCATCCAGAGCACTCTACCAAACACACAGTAACACCCTGCCAACAGCCCAAATCCCCAGCAACACAGTGGTACTTCTGCATGGCCAAGAGCCTCTTGCATCTGCTTTAGGAAGTGTAAAAGTAGTTTGTAATAAAAAGGTAGTTTAATAAAAGTTTTAGTCTGTTATGTCGCTGTGTTATCATCTTTACACAGTAGACATTTTGCTTAATGAATAACAGAACATTTCTTCTTGTTTCAGGTCAATGATGGTTTCTTTACCTTGAAACTTGATGTTGATGAAGTTTACACAATCACATCCGTCACTACCGGACACAGAGGCTTTTACCCAGAGCCCCCCAAACCGTCCTCCTTTCCAAAGAATTACTCTGATGACTTTACAGTTGGTAAGTGTTTTCATTTTAACATTGCTGTAAATTTCAGTATTAGATGCATTGATGAATGGTTATAACACAATATAAATATCTTTTTGAACTAAGATGACCCTCCATTTTCTGAGGCTCCGTATTTTGCTGATCAGACGGGCGTGTTTGAGTACTTCAGAAATGTGACAGACAGTGGCACGCATGCCTTCACCTTACGGCAGGTGATCACAGAGCGTCCGGTCACCTGGGCTAGAGACGCCGACCAGACCATCAGCATCATTGGGGACTACAGCTGGTATGTTTATCATGACTGCATGAGACTGAGATTTTCCAGAGCCAGTGAAATATAGAAGATATTTACATTTATTTTTACAATGTATAATACACTCCTGTTATATTCAGCAAAGCCATCTACACTTTTGAGTGAATGCCAGGGTTTAGTTTTGTTTCAGGAAGACCTGCAGACTCTAATCGAGACCTGTTAATTAAGGTCTGCAGGATATCAAAATTACAGGCAGATGAGTTATGAACAGGGTTGAACTGATTCATTTCCCAGGAAGGGAATTTAATAACTTCGCTGTATGTTGTATTTTTTGGTGTTAGATAATAACCAAAATCTCTATCATTTGACAGTTTAACCAATCTTCGGTATATTTGTTATAACAGCCGAGGTGTGCATGTTGTGTATAAGAGACTATATACTGTTGTGTTTTAGATTTTAATATCTAATATGTACAGAAGAGTTTCACTGTCAATGGTTTGAACAGGACAGACCTCAGTGTGTCCTGTGACGTGCTCATTGAAACGCCCAACACTGGAGGAGTGTTCCTGGCAGCCAGAGTCGATCGAGGAGGAGAAGCTGTCAGACAGGCAAAGGGCGTCTTTTACTGGCTTTATGCAAACGGAACCTATAAAGTGTCAAATGACATAGGTAACCATTTATCTGTCCCTCTCTTTAAATACAGTCTGATCATTGGGTATATAAAGGAAATATTATATAATCTTTGCACAATACAGATGATGTTGCTGTTTTCACAGTAATTACCTCAATATTCTTTTCTCTTAATGTTGTGTTGTTTTTTCATTTTATATTTGGGTAAATATCTTAACTACCTATTGAACTATAGCTTATGCTTGTTTTCTTCCCCCATTAAAGGTGGACAAAGAGTTCTTGCTGAAGGGCTTTCTGGAACAAAAGCGGGTGTATGGTATAAAATAACCCTCAGTGTCAAGGTAACTTCAGTGTACTGTTTTGGTAGATGTTTAACACATGAGTTTAGTTCATAAGTGTGGATGTCTCGGTCTACAGGGAGATTTTGCCTCCGGGATGCTGAACGGCTATCCGCTGTGGAAGAACGCAGTTGTGCTGGAACCCAAGAGTGGCTGGGCAGCACTGGGGACGCTCTCTTTTGAACACGCACAGTTTGATAATTTTGAAGTGCTTGCAGATTTATGACCACTTTGATTTATTACATCCCTGTTTGCATGATTTGTACACACTTTAATTCACAATTCTCCTGATGTATGTCTATGTAATAATGTCACTGCAGATTATCACACTGTGCTGAATGTATTCTTGTTTTAATTTTTGTTTTGTCTTTTTGTGATATCGCTGATTTTCTTACAGTGGATTTTAAATGTCTGACGGGATATACTGTGCAAATGAACTGGATTATTTTTTCACAGCAGTCAATGTGTTGACTTGACTTTTAGTAGAGAAATAAATTGTCCAGATGTATGAATTTCTTTATGACCAATAGTTTATGGTAAAGGTTGGAGAAAATAGTGGAGCAGCAAACAATGAAAACTCAACCTAATAAAAATAATAATAAAGGATAAGTTGGCGTGTCTTTGTCAATTATTAAGATGTTATAAATATCACAAAATGAAAGAGACATTTTCACGCGCGCTTGCGTTTCTATAGCAACCAAACTTCAACATGGCGGCCGGTCGCAGCAGACGCGTCTTCATCAGTCACTTGGACTCCTCTTCATCCAGATCTGTCGCGCAGGTAAGACGCTGCCACGGCCTCAGAGACCGTGAACAACGTGACGGGTGATGTGTAATGCTGCTCTCTTCAGTTCCTGTCGTCGTGTGTCGTCGGGGAGTCTCTGAAGGATGAAGGACACGAACCGTCTCCAGAAGACGCGACTTTCACCGTCGTCGGAACAGTTGCGCATGGAGATGACGAGAAACTGAGCTTTGCATCTGAGAAATATTCGGTGCGTTTATCATTTACTGTTAAATGTGTTTCCTTTAACGCTGTGCAGTCGCAGCGCTTTCAGTGCTCTACCTACAGGCCGTCTGTGTGTGTGACGTCACGGGGTGACGCAGCTGTGGTTGTTTCAGTGTGTGAGCAGAGACGAGCTGCTGCAGCATCTGATGCAGTGTGATGTTATCCTGTACAACATCAGTGAAAACACTCCTCTCATTCATGAGGCCACATGGGCCATTTCAGGTGATGACTTTCTGTTCTCTACTCACTATTCGTTTAGAACATAGTGCACATTTAGATCTGAGAATTACTGTCATCATTTATATCAACTATGTAGGTTTTATTATACCATCATTTCATTTATGGGTGAATTATCTTAATTTTCTGAATACAGGAATACATCTAGATTCATAATCTGATACAAATGGATTAAACCTTGTATTAATTCTGTATTTTGTGTAGCTCTGCACTCTGAAATCGAGCATTTCAGTACCCCCAAAATATTCATCTTGTTGTCAACGATCATGACATGGGCCATGACCAAACCAGCTGACCCTGTACGTGTGTCTGAGATCCTGTGACATGTATTATTATTATACAAATATTATGCATTATTATTATACACATATGTTACTGATGTTCTTTTTAATTTGTGATTTTATGTCAGGATGATCCTGAGATTCCCTTGACTGAAGATGACTACAGAAGAAGAAGACCACATCCAAACTTTAAAGAACACACAAGCACAGAGAAACTTGTGCTTAAACTGGGAAAAACTGTAATTATTAATAAAGAAACAGGCCTCCATTTCATATATACAGTTCAAAAGTTTAAGATTACTAGTGCTTCTGATTAAATTCTTCAAAATATCTTCTGTGTTTTTCTGTAGAAGAAAGTTGTACAAGATATTCTCTGCTTTAAATTTCTCTAATCATTAAAGGTTCTGTTTATGTTCAGGTTTATATTACACTTTGAGTTCCAAGATTTTTAATGTGGTTTTATAGTTTTAGACCCCATTGTCAGATTATAAGATTAACATTGAAACCTACTGGTTTGTCTTTCAGAAAAAGTCAAAGCTGGCTACTTATGTGGTAACAGCAGGGCTGCAGTATGGCATGGGCGAGAATGTCTTCCACTTCTTCTTCAAAGTACTGAAGTGACTGTAGTTTCAGAGGAGCAGAATCATCAATATGAAAGTAAAATCATTTGTTATTAACACAATGACTTTCTCTTAGACAGCTTGGCTCTGCGAGTGTAGCAGTATTCCAGTTTTTGGCCCTGGAACAAATATTATTCCTACCATTCACGTCCACGACCTTTCAAGGTTTGAGAAAGTGTTTCTCAGATGTGTTGACTGATGTTTTGTTTACTGCTGAAACGTTTCATTTCTTTATTTTGTCATTTGTTTCTCTAGAGTGGTGCAAAACATCATCGATCACAAACCAAAGACACACTACTTCATCGCTGTGGATGAGTCCAAAAACACTCTAGAAGACATTGTGAAAGTATAAAATCATCTCACATTCCAACTGTGTAGCTCTGGGTCATTTATTGCCCTCTGATGTGCTAAGTTTAGTCAATAGTATGTGCGTGTAAGGCGTGTTTTTATTATAGTACCGTTTGTGTTTTACAAACATTATTGATGTCTCAAATATTGCTGCTTCTGAAGGAGAGGTGTGCTGTTTGTTTTTGTGTGAATTCATCTGACTTTGGCAAATGACTCGCAACCGCCCAGAACAGCCTAACAAAGGCACAGCAACATGTTAACACTACCGCTACTCCATAGTTAGGACGGTGTTGCATAAGAAAACACCAGCATAAACACTTAAGTCAGCTTGCAGCTCTCTATGTCCTTAGGCCATTGCCTCTGCTCTGGGTCCTGGAAAAACAGAGATAGTCCCTAAGGAGGATGCTTCTGGCACAAAGGAAGTTACGGTATGCTCTGTCAGTTAAACTCATTTTGTCATGGTGTTACGTATTATACCATATATTATGACATGATGAATATGTTTTCTCACAGGAAACTGACCTGCGTTACCTCAGTGTCAACCTTCGGGCTGAGTCTGTTTTCTTAAAGGACAGATTTAACCTCCACTGGGACTATGAAACTGGACTAGTTGACAACATATTAAGTGTTGTGAAGGAATACAAACAGACAAGGCAACTGTTGGTGAGCAATACAGTGTGTGTTTCCAGATATTGTGTATTTGTAACACATTTTCTCAGGTATGTAGGTTTAGAAAACATGCTTACAGTTTGCTCCTATTTTGCTTTTTAATCCTGTTCTGCATTTAGCCCAAAAAAATCTGTCTTCTTGGCCCCCCTGCTGTTGGCAAAAGCTCAGTGGCAGCAAAGTTGTGCAAATATTACAAACTTCAGCAGATTAACGTCGAGAAGGTCATCAGTGAGAAAATCAGAAAACTAGTAAGATCTTCACAGCAGATCTGTTCAGACTTAATAATGTATGAATGTTATAACCAAATGATCAAACCAAGTGGCATTTATTTGATAGACAGCATTAACATTTCTCAAGATAAAAGTTCACACAAATACCTTTATTAGATTTTAAATCATAAAACAATAGATACAGTGTTCAGAATTTGTAGAATTTGTCATTTCACTGTTGTTGTCAAACAAGGGGACTGACTTTATAAAATCAACTTTATAATAAAAAATAAAATGTACAAAATGGAATGAAATTTACACAATAATAAATGTTTCTAATATATTGAAGATTAAATATTATGTGTGTGTATTTAATATGAGTGTGTGTGTTCAGGAGGAAGTGCTTGAGGGAAATGAGAAGACGAGTGAGAATGAGGAAATACTGAATGATGCTCAAGAGCAGCTGGAGACTCTTAAGAACATTGTGTTACAGAATGACGGTATGCATGCAGTCCAGCTTTGATGCTATCATTTATGGATTGATATGTTTATTAGGATGCAGATGGTATATAGGGAAGAATAAAAACATTAATCAGGTTTTGTGTTTTGTTTTCATACAGGCCAGTTGGATGAGCAACATGTGATAGATATCATAAGAGAGAAGCTAAACTCAGTGTCTTGCAGGAATAAAGGATTTGTTCTGGATGGCTACCCAAACACCTACACACAGGCTAAAGATCTTTTCCGTGGTCAGCCAAATCCCTGTTCAAAAATATATTAAGTACTCTATAAATATAATATACTAACATAATATATAAATATAAAAATATAAAGTTTTACTTGGAACTTCTAAAATGTTTATCAGATGAAAACATGGCGTCAGAAGATACCAGATCTGCAGCACCCAATTATAGTGAGGTGTTAATTCCAGGTTGGTCATCTCCGGGCAGACATATCACACTTGTTTAATGTAATTCTGAGAACAATATTCTTATGTAGCAGTTTAATAACTGGTTTGTATTTGTCAGATCCAAGACTGGTAATCATTGTGAAGATGTTAGTGACACCAGTGAATATTACTGTTCCATTACTGTACCAACAGTGTGTTTCATCATCCTTTATTCCTGCTGAATCCTTTCAAACTTTGAAATGCATCACATTATGAAAGTAAGATGGGCTGTGAAAGGTGTTTCCTGGAGACTTTAACAGCTATTGGCCTTTTCTCTACAGAGTTCATCTTCTCACTGGATGCCACAGATGAATTTCTGAAGGAGCGTGTTCGTAATCTTCCTCAGAGTGTGGCAGAGGAGAAGAGCTATACTCAGGACAAGTTCACAGAGAGACTTGCAAAATTCAGAGAGGCTTCAACAGAAGACGAGTCTGTGCTAGACTATTTCGATGAACTGGAAATTCACCCTGAGCACATCGGTCAGGGACAGAAACCAATACATTTATTCTTGTTGTCATCACATATTGATTGTTTTGAAGCACAGTATTGTTCTGTTATTGAGATAGTCTTTGTTGATGTCATTTCCAGCCATTGACAGTGTGGATGACTGTGAAAATGTGGCCGTGTTGGAGAAGATAATTCAGACAGTGGGTCAGCCGCTGAAGTACAGCATGACTCAAGAGGAAATAGAGGAAGAGAGGAAGAGAAAGGAAAAGGAGTGGCACCAGCAGCTCAAACAGGAGGAAGTTGAGAAGGAACTCAGGGAGATAGAGGACAATGCCAAAATGGCCGCTCTCTTGGAGGAATGGGTAATTTTGGTATCGTTTTGATATCATTTCAGACTTTTGACTAAATGGCTAAATGTCTGGTCCACATTGCAGCTTATTCTGGTGAAAAACCTCCCACTAACAGGAGGAAACTTTGGCAAGTATATGCAGGCGGAATGATAACAAAAAACTATAACCAAAAATCAAATCAGATCAAGGTTAGTGCTTTGCAGCTTGTGATCAGTGTGCATCATGAGGTTAATGAAGGGCTTGGTTATCCATGAGCCACGAGGCCGAAACTAACTTTGGTCTAATGTATCTGCAGAGCTTTAAACCTCACTGAAGGTTAACCACAGGTCTAACAGTAAATGGAAATGAAACAAAATGAAAGCTTTTTTTCATAATATTTATTTATTGGCTGTTAAATACAATACTTAAGAACAAATGCATATTTGATCATTTTAATAAAATCAGTGCATACATGTTTTGCTGTTTTGTGAATGTGTAGAAGAAGAACATGACTGAGGTGAGAAAGCAGGAACATGAGCTGTTAGAGGCACGTTCTGTCCCCATGAGGCACTACCTCATGAAATATGTCATGCCCACTGTCATACAGGGGCTGGTGGACTGCTGTAAAGTCAAGCCTGATGACCCCGTGGAGTTTTTGGTAAAGCTTATTTCATATTCATATCATGGCTGGTTTTATTTAAGATGACCGGCAGTCATTTTGTTTTTACTCTGTTTCAGGCTGAATACCTCTTCCAGAAGAACACAGAAGATTAGCTTCCCATGCTGTAGTAATTAAAAATGACAGTAATTAAACCTGAATCAAATAAAAATACTCAGTAATTTCTTTAACAGAGTGTTTTGTGTCTTTTTGGAGTACCTAATTGTTTCATAATCACTTCCAAAGCTTGTCAGAGTATATATTTTGTACGTCTGATGTAAATGAATATTACGACTGAGTACTTCTGTTAACAGATATGTTTAAAACGTTGTGCATTCACTTTTTATTCACTGTGATGAAATGATCGACCTACTCAAATAAACGAGACGGTTCTGCCCCTTTAAATTCACTTCCTGATTTAATAAACACAACGCGCGCGTCAGCCAGTCGTGCGTCATGACGTCACTTCCTGTTCCAGTCGGCAGCTGGTGTTGCCGGAGCGCCATGTTCGTCCGGACAAAAGAAACAGCTTCAGCGATTTCAGAAGAGTTCACGATGGCGGAATATCTCACGCTGTTCAGCCTTTAATAACCCGGAGGTTTTCACAATGCCTTTGTAAGTATCTTTGTAAGAGTTTAAACAGAAGCGCTATTAGAGCAGAGGCGGCGTGTGCGGCCTAATGTCACGACTCGGTCCAGACCGACACATTCACACAGACGGAGCAGCAGAGGCCGCACAAACATGAACTCAGTATAAACGACGAGTCGTTTAACATCACAGACGCGATTATTGTGCATGGACATCAGATCAGATGAACACATCGCCGGGACATGTTAAAGCCGGTCGCATATAAAGGGCTTCATGTCTGTTTACGATGTGTTGTGACGTCTTTTAAACGTGTCTACCTCCAGTGTGAAGCATATGTGCATAACTTTAACAGAAGCACGGGTATGATCACCTCTCCAGAACATCCTGGACATGACATGCTCTGCTGCAGTGTGTGTGTAAACGTTTTCTAAAAACATTGCTCTGTGTCATAATGTTGATATGAAACGATATTCAGTTATTTTAGAAAATTACATCAGGCTATCAATACCGTAATTCCATCATTATGCCAGTTACCTGTATCAGTGTAAGAAATTAATATAACATTTCTCCCAAAAATAACAATTATTTGCTCCACAGTCCAATCACCAGTCAGGTGCAAACGGCCCAGCAGACCCCAAAGCACTATGGGATCACATCTCCCATCAGCCTGGCACCACCGAAGGAGGCCGATCTGGAGCTCACCCAGAAGCTGACGGAGAGCCTCCGACCCTTCGGGGTCTTTGAGGAGGAGCTGGAGCTGCAGAGGAGGTTAAAAAACAGCTCCTCTGATTCTCTTATGTTATGCATTACCTTTTGATTTCTAACTTGTAATAACAATTGGTTATCCTTGTGTAGTAATTTCACTATTTATTTTTACAAAAGGGTAAACTAGATTTTCAGAAAAATGCTTTGGTCAAGCTGTGACATTTAAAACATTTTGAAGATTGTTTGATGAGTTTACATGAGGGTGTCAATGTGGATAGTATTGAAGATTCTTATGTTTTGTCACACTGAATGAGACAAACCCTCTAATTTAGCAAATGATCATCTAATCATCATTCCATTTAGCAAAACAGAATTTAGCCATGTTTAATATATATAGTAGGTATATAATAGGAATGATCAGCTATACACTTGACCAATTTGCTTTGAAAATACAGTGTTGTTTATTTTGTTGTGTATTTTGTCCATAGAATCCTAGTGCTTGGAAAGTTAAATTTGCTGGTTAAAGAGTGGATACATGCAGTCAGTGAAGCTAAGGTATGATGACGTCCTTTTAATAAGAATAATACATGCATTAAAGAATTAATGATTATGCAGTTACAGCTACTAACTGGCGTTAAACATTTATAGAATATTCCAGCTTCTGTGATTGATAGTGTTGGTGGCAAAATCTTCACGTTTGGATCCTACAGACTTGGAGTTCATACAAAGGGTGAGTTATTATAGACCAGTGCTAAACCGACAGATGAACTGTACATAGTCTCAGCTGTGTGTGTTCATAATATTTCAATAATCTAGTATTTCTTATCTAAATGTGTAGGTGCTGATATTGATGCTCTGTGTGTTGCTCCCCGTCATGTGGAGAGATCAGACTTTTTCTCCTCCTTTTATGAGAAATTAAAGGAGCAGGAGGAAGTCAAAGACCTGAGGGTATGGTGCCGTCTCTAATAATCTGTCTGTATAGACTGTTCTCCTGTTTTGTGTGATTTTAATTGCTTGTTTTTTTCAGGCGGTGGAGGAAGCATTTGTTCCTGTGATAAAGCTGTGCTTCCATGGCATTGAGGTATTCCTTACACATTTGTCTATTTAGGAAGAGTTGGTTCAGAAAGTTTTTATTAGCGTACTTAATCACCCTCGTGTTGCTGAAAACATGTATGATCTTCCTTGGAACACTAAAGGGAAGTGAAGAATGTTTACATTACTGTTGCATATATCTACAAAATAACAATAGTCGTATGATTTTGAAACCGCAATTGTGGTGGCACAAAAATAAAATAATATGAACTGCTATACAAAGTTCAGAATGTTTATTTTTTATTTTCTTCCTGTTTCAGTTTTTTATTGTAATATATTTTCTGTGTGTGGCAGATTGACATACTATTTGCCCGACTGGCTTTGCAAACAATTCCAGAAAACCTGGATTTGCGAGGCGACGGCTTATTAAGGAACCTTGATATCCGCTGCATCCGGAGTTTGAACGGTAACTTGTTTCATTTATTGCAGTGTTTGTTGGGTCTTGTTGCTTATTTAGTTATCCTATGGTAGTCTTTATATATTTATACTTATATGCACTGATTGTATGCAACTAGGTTGCAGAGTGACCGATGAGATTCTTCATCTTGTGCCGAACATAGAAAATTTCAGACTGACTCTCAGAGCCATCAAGCTGTGGGCCAAACGTGAGTAGATGTTTTCTGTCAGCCTTTAGTCGGGTTCTGTTTTTGGGAACATGCCTCAGTTGATCCAACAGCGTGAACTCACACAATGACCCGCTGTGTTTGTGAAGTATTAGTGCTGTCAGAGAAACTGAACAGAACTGCTCATTGTATGAGAATTTATTAGCTTGCAGTTGCTGCCATTGCACACCGTTTTGTACTTAGTTGAGATGCCTGATTGGACAAAAAGGGTAGATGGGAATTTAACATGAATGACAACGAGGCTGCGAAGTATTGAAAAAAGTCTGTAAAATGAAAATTATTTAAATGTTTGCTTTCAGACACCTGACACTGTTTAAAACCCTTACAGGTCATAATATTTACTCAAACATCTTGGGTTTTCTGGGGGGGGTGTCGTGGGCCATGCTGGTTGCAAGAACCTGCCAGCTGTACCCCAACGCTGTGGCTTCCACCCTGGTCCATAAGTTCTTCTTGGTTTTCTCAAAGTGGTAAGTTCCTCAAACTGGCTGAAATCTGATATAGAGAGATATATCTCTCTATATCTGTATCTATAGATATAGCCAGGCTTGTGTTGTAAAATAAATAAATTCACTTGTGTGTCTGCTCTTGTTTTGGTTTGTCTTCAGGGAATGGCCAAACCCAGTTCTTCTGAAACAGCCTGAGGACTGCAATCTCAACCTCCCAGTCTGGGATCCAAGGGTACTGAATTTGACTCATTGATATGAGGAATCATCATTTAAACAAAGACAGTGTCCTGATTAATCATGTCGGGTTTCAGTTATTATTGATCTCACCTCTTGTTTCTTCCAGGTGACCCCCAGTGACCGCTACCATCTCATGCCAATCATCACACCAGCCTATCCTCAGCAAAACTCCACCTACAATGTTTCAGCCTCCACCCGCGCCATCATGGTGGACGAGTTCAAGAGGGGTCAGTCTCGTTTCTGAAGATCCCCAGAAACACATTCTCATAGAACTAATAGTTCACTCAAAATAAAGACTCTGTCATTATTTACTCACCCTCTTTAAGCAAATGCAAAGGAATAACTTTACCTGTTGTCATGTAAACGTACCCAAAGTCATACAGGTTTACAACGACATGAGGGAGAGTAAATGAAGGCAGTATTTTTGAGTTGACATGACATGGTTCCAGGGCTGTTATTACACATCACTGTTTGACTTACATGTCTGATTGTTGAACTCTTCACAGGTCTCGCCATCACCGATGAAATATTGCAGAATAAAGCAGATTGGTCCAAACTATTTGAAGCACCAAACTTCTTTCAGAAATACAAGTATGTATTTAACTGCTTATCCTGTTGGACACACATGGTGAGATTCAATCATTTCAATAAAGATTTCTTTCTCAAAACTGCACCCACATTCATTCATATGCATAAGTATTATGATACTGTTATGTAATCAGTGACATCCATTTGAAATAAAAGCAGAATTTTGCATATTATCAGTTTATTCATTTGGAGTACAAAACAGTGGCTTTTATAAAGCTTTAAAGATTTTTAAATTTAACGTGTGTGTAATAGTCCAGATTGTAGAGCATGCCTGAAATGTACGGAGCGATTTTTTTTGAGATGGTTACATTTAAAGGTAGGTATTTTAGTTAAAATAGTTTCGTTTAAATGACTTTTAAAAAGTCTATTTGAAAGGTTTTTACTGGTTTTTCCTGTGACATTAATTTGTACACAATTCAAAAATAAAATGTTTTAGTTCACAATTTGTACAATGTATTTCTTGTTAGTCTGTGTTTTCATAGTGTTCATAATTTTGATTTATGTTCAGTGTTTAGCATTTAGTTTGTGTGTTTTTGTTTGTTTGCTTGCTTTATTTTAAATAAGTGTGGGGTGAAGTTCATCTTTTTGGGTCGAGAAAGCATAATGGAGTTTCAAAAACATATTGCTTGATGTTTTCCCAGTTAACATGTCCCCCGTTGTGTGACTGTGTTCAGTGAAGGTCCAGTTTGCTTGAAAGACAATCAGTTCATTAGATGCGGGTTGATTTATTTTTTAGTTTAGCTGCTGTTAACAGTGGAAAAACTTTAAAAGCCTTTGTGATACAATCTTACACGGTTGCAGTAACTGTATGCAGTTTATGGATTAGAATTCATCACTCTTATTTCTTCCTTAAAGCTGAACTGTCACTTTTTGATGTCATTTCACCCAGTGTGATATGCTGAAAAAAGTAAAAATAAGCCATTTGCACGTTAATATTTTGACTCAGAATTGCTCTGTTTGTTTGAGCATCGCAACACTGGCTGAACCAATAACATATTAGAGGTGAAAGTATCTAATGGACCAACAGAAGATGAGGAGTGTAAAAAATGTAACCTGTTACAATTAAACGGTTAAATAGAATCTGTTCTGTCCATACAAACTTCTTAATCCATAATCAGCATGAGAAAAATGTCAAAAGTGCTGTTCTACAGAGAGCCAAAAATACATCAGTGAAAGATAAAGCATTTAAGTTGTTAAAATGCTGAATTTCAGAATTCTGTGCCATAGCACTATTTCACACTGTTACAGCACAACGGATGTTATTTCTGACAACATTACAGGTGTAGAATATGTACACAAGACTGTCTGTTCAAATTGTACAGTTGTATTGAATCACTTTGCTAAAACAAAACGCATTAAAACCTGAGCTTTACAGGTGTTAATATAAATACAATAAATGAACTTCTTGACTAATAACTGCTGTTTGAGTTGATGTGTCTTGCACTGCAAAAATATACTGTCTTGTTTATCATTTCTTTTTTATTTTATAAATATTCTTTCTTAGCCCACTTAAGTGAATGTATTTTAGTTTTTTTTGCAGTGTATGACTACAATAACTGGCATTGATCAGCAGATAGATTTTTGGACTATTTTCAGTTTAATGTAAAGTGTGCTGTTCGAGATGAAGATGTTTCCTGTGTGTGTAATGATTGCAGCTGGAGAATGTGACTGTTCTCTAATGTCTGGAGTGAGTGTATGAATCTGTGTGTCTGTGGAGAGGTCAGTGAGACCAGGGCGGGTTGGCCCTGTAGCTTTTGCCGGGTCTGAGTGAGTTGCTCTAGACTGAGGGATGTAATGGCATTGTTCTCTTTTATGTCCCAAGGCATTATATAGTGTTGCTAGCAAGTGCGCAGACAGAGAAGCAGCACTTAGAGTGGTGAGTACAGCTTTCTGGTCTATCTTCAGCTCTGTCTCATTTTACAGCACCAGTGTTGTGCTCATGTCCCATGCATCACTCCGAGGCAATGTGGCAGATACTAAATATGCTGTTTGTCTGACAGGGTGGGACTTGTGGAGTCAAAGATCCGAATCCTGGTGGGAAACCTGGAGAAGAATGAGTTTATCACTCTCGCCCATGTAAATCCACAGTCATTCCCGGGACCAAAAGAGGGAAGTGACAAGTGAGTTTCAGTCCAGATGCTTGTGACCTTTCTTTTATTGATGCTGCTTTTAACAAAGTGCAACTGAAGGACAGCTGAGGGGCCTCAGACGTTCTGTTCCCAGGCTTGACTCGAGTCTGTTTCCCGCTCTGTGTACAGGGAGGAGTTCAGCACAATGTGGGTCATAGGTATTGTGTTCAAAAAAATGGAGGGGTCAGAAAATCTCAATGTGGACCTGACATTTGACATCCAGTCTTTCACAGACACGGGTAAGACTTCCTGTCTTCTCTTCCAATTATTTTTAAATGTTGTTTATTACTTTACTTTGCTCTGTATTTCATTCAGCATCACTAATTCTAAAAAATTGTTTTTGTAGTGAGAGATTTATAACTTGAGTTTCTAAATCATTTTGACTGATTTAATGTTATTTTTGTTTGCAGCCAATGAGAGCAATTGTCTGTTTACTGTCTTCCTTTTATTTTGTGGTACCCAGTCTTCGTATTGCCTTTGGAACTATAATTTATCTTGCCAGGGCTCTGAGGATTAGGTAGCGATGGAGCTTTGCCACCTCTACCATATATGTTTACTTGTTTGAGATTTCTATGCTAAACATGGAATAGTGACAATTTTTCCACTATGCTTAATGTTTATTGGGTTCAGACTATTAAAATATTCCAAACCATTATTATTACACTTTTATTCCAAAACTGCTGTTCGTTCAAATTCATATTTTAGATGGAGGAAGTGATTTTCTTTCTCACCTTGATTGGCTAAGAAAACAAGATAATTGTGTTTCTTGGGCTGTTGCTTTCATTTATTCTGTAGATTCAGGACATTTATACTGGTTTTGTCATTAATAAGCATTAAGTCTTTTTTTATTGGTTGTAGTGTATAGACAGGCAATTACCAGTAAGATGTTTGAACAAGACATGAAAATCACAGCCATGCATGTGAAGAGGAAACAGCTGCATCAGCTACTGCCCAAAGTTGCCATTTCCAGGGGAAAGAGAAAGGCAAGCACTCCTTTACAAACATATTTAGACAAATGATCTCTAGATTAACAAATTAACTCTAGATTAAAACATGCCAAGTTTTTCAAGTATAATCCAGTGTTTGTACTTTTCATTTTTGAAACAATGCTGTTTCCTGATGTTAACACTTGAGTTTCCTCTGGTTTTCTTCAGCATGTGTCTGATGGTCTTCGTGTGATGAATGACAGCAGTCTCGATCTGTCAGTTGACAGTGATAACAGCATGTCAGTCCCGTCCCCAACAGGCCCTTCCACTGCCAAGAGGTGAACCATCTCCCCTCTGACTCTCCACACTAACACAGGCTTCTGTAATGAGATTGTTTTCTCTGACTGCAGCTCCAGCGTGTCAGTCGCCTCAGATCTGCAGGGCAAAACAGAAGTTTCAACTGGAAGTTCAGTCTCAGCTGCTGGTATGTGCATCAGAGTCCTAATGTTGTTCTGAACCTGTATGATTTTCCTTCTGTGGAGCATAAAAGAAGTTTTGAAGAAAAACAGCTATAAGAACAATCTGGTATCTGGTATTTTTTTGTATATTTTGTAGTAAAGTTGTATCTGGTAACAATAGTTAACTAACATGGACAAATAGTGAACAATTGTATTTGTATTAACCAACATTAAAAATAATAATAAATGTTAAAAATATAATATTGGTAATTGTTAGTTCATGTTAGCTAATGCATTAACAAATAGAACCTTGTTACTAACTAGTTTGACTTGTGCTATGGTCCTGGTCAAGTCTTTCAAAGCCATACAATCACGAACCAGAACAGACTGAAATTTAGGTCACTATTCCCCGATAATCTTCCTTTCCTGCTGTATCACATTCAGTCTTGTGCTTTTCTGTGTAAATTATTTACACACCAGTGGTAAATCTGAAGCAACGTTCATTGACCACCGACATTAAATAAACAAATGCTGTGGCAGAAGAGATTGTGTGTGAATAACTTAAATAAAAGAAAAAATGTTAGTGTTTTGAATGGCATGACTGAATGATAACAGAATTTTCAGTTTTAGCTGAACTACTGATTGTTGTTATTTTAGGGGATGGCACTAAGTCTGGTAACATGGGGACTTTGAACAGCAGTTCACCACAAAAGAGTCCAGCTGCACCGAAGCGCCCTGCCTCACCCGCTCAGCATGATGCAGAGAAGAAACCCAAAGTGGACAGTGTAGAACAGAACCCTCAGTCCAGTCCATCATTATCATCTGATCTTGTGGTGAGACCTGAATCAACCCTCGAGAAAGACATGTCCAAAGGAGCCAAAGTAGAGGATGTAAGACATCATCTCCTATATGACCTGTCATTTATTTTCATTACTGAGATTCTATTGCACTGAACTACCCAACACTGGAACATTTTCCATTGCAAGGTCTGTTTTTTTAGAAGACAGCTAGTCGTTACAGTTCATGAATCAGACTGATGAAGAATTATTTAGACAAAGAACTTTCCTAAAAGAAATCCTTCTCTTCCAGCATTCAGAATCAGAAGCAAAGCCCTTAGATGAAGCTGGTGACCACATAACACAGGATCCAGTGGTAATTCTTTCTTTAGACTTTCAGAAGAAAAGTACCCTGCACTCCATTTCCATTCTGACCTCTCTTGAACCTGTAATTGAATTTTAAGCGATTGATTGTCTGTAATTTGTTTTTTGGCTGTATTATTTGGTTTGCTCAGACAGGTGAAACAGCTGAACCCAAAATGGAGACAGAATTAATGGTAAGTAAATAGAAAATCTGAAAAGGTTTATACTATTTTATACCTTGATTGCTACATTGCTGATGTAATTTCCTGTCACGCTTAGGAGGTGGACACAGCAGAGAAGTTGCCTCCTGCCCAGGTGAGGATATGTTCAGTTATTACATCATTTACATTAGTCATTCAGCAGCCACCTTTATCCAAAGCAACTTACAAAAAGACGAGAGCATTGAACATTTTGCCTTGCAAGCAGACAAGCATGCATTAAAGCCAAACGCAGTGTGTAAGGAAGGAATATGCCCTTCTGCATCACCTTCAACAATTATGAGTTTGTAAAATAACATCATAAATCGACCTCTGCTGTGGTGGAAAATATAAACGATTCTGTATCTGAGATGTTTGAAGGACTAAAGGCTGTGTGTGCATTGAGGGAGGACATGAATAATTGCTTGTCATTTCAATAACACTGTTAAGTTACTTTCGCTCAGTTTGTGATTGTTTCTGCTCCATTTTACAATGTGATGTTTTATACAGAAATCCATCAATGCGGATCTGTCGGATGTTCCAATTGTCCCGGCCAACCCCATCCCAGTGGTAAAGAACTCCATCAAGCTGAGACTCAGCAGATAGAAGCGGCCTGCTCTTGTTTCTCAGCTATTCAGGAGGTGAAAGTCATGCTGAGTTCTGGCCATGTGCAACGCAGCTCTCCACAAGAGGGCAGCTCTGTTCTTCCACAAACTTCCCTGGGCCCTCTCCCTCCCCCTCCTTCCTGGTACAATGCAAAAAAAACTCATACCCATCGACCTCAGTGTGATTAATGTGTTTTTGTGAAGTTGGTGCACATGTATGTAAATCAGCAACATCCCTTGGTTTGAACGAAGACTGTCATGCTTTATGCTTTTTCTTTGTAAATCAAAAAAGAGGCATGTCATTTTATTTCAGGATGCAGATGTTCCACTGGAGGTCAGTCCAGTATATTGTACAGAGCTGAAGGTGTCGGATGAACTGCTCAGTAGGTGGAGATGAAATGAATCAGTGAGATATAATGATGGAGGAGACAGCTTGTTAATACAGCTGGTTTAACCAGATCGGATAAAGATCGGATTAGTGTAAACATCGTCTCTTGCTCTGCTCTCTTAGCAGGGTGTTAGTTATGGTTGTTATTAGGAGTGGAGTAGCTAGTGTTCTCGCCATGCTCTGATTCCAGTAATCTCAGCTATTTGATCAGTCAGGGCTGTTAATTTAGATGGTGTATGTATATATATTTATATATATATATATATATATATATATATATATATATATTCATTAAAATCTAGACCAAGAAATCACGCTCTTATTTGCTTTGAACAGCTTGGTTTTCCTATTATTTTTTTCCTGCTGGGTTTTTCCTAATTTTGAAAGGTGCATTTTAGATCACCAACATTTAAAATGACACCTGAGCTTATTATTATGACTTGATTTTGAAGATATGGATAAAGATAAAATTGCAACAAAAATAGATTTAATGCTGTTTATTGAGGAAGGATTTTTGTTCATTTTGGAAACGTGTACAGACTTTTCCTACTGTTTTGTTGGTCTGTGTGGATTTGTGTAGCAGTCGTTCTGTCGCTGCAGGAACACTGTCACTGCACAGATACTCGCGCGTGAAACGCCTTCGATGACCTTACAATGTTCTTTCAGTTCTTTCATACACTTATTTGTAAGGATAAGGTGTTGTACTTTTTCACAAATAAAGATCTACATTGTTGCAAAGAAGTCACTGTGTGATGAATTGTTTTGTTGCTTATGTAGAAAACTGCTGTAAGTTACATTGTGGTTATTTACACTTTACACTGCACAGGTTTACAAGAATAAATTTAAATCTGTACAGAATGGCAGTGCTAGATGTCACAGTGGATTTGGCTTCAAGGGAAACTTGGGGAATTATGTTGTGACTAAAGAAAACTGAAAATAAATTAAACTAGGTTATAGTCTATCATATCCAGTGTAGTTGCCCTTTCTGCAGAATTTTCAATAATGTTTTCTTGTTCCTTGAGGAATCATCCTGAGAGACTTTTAAAGAGTTTTAAAAGGCTCCCCTCTTATTGGCTGCTTTTTATTATGTGGTCCAACTCATCCATTTCAAAAACATGTTTTAGAATAAAATTGTGATTTTCTAATAACAGAAATTAATATGTTGGCACAGTTATATTTTTGTCTGGGCAATGCAGCACAATACAGCAACACTTTTCATAAGTAAGACTTCAGACATCAGACTGTATGACATACTGTATGATTACAGCTTACTTGTTATAGCCTAACAAAATGTTTCGCAAACAACATATAAACTGCAGATATTTTACAGATGATATAGTTATGGTATATTTTGCCAGTTTCTGTCTGATGATGTTTTAGAAAAGCCTTTAAAATTTTAATCATGAAATAAACCGGAAGCCGAAACATCAGATTTCTCCCAGTCCGATACGTCACAAGAGGGTCGCAGGTGAAGGGGCGGGGACAGTGCGCCATCAGCCAATCAGCGCTGTCGGCATGTCCAGGTGTGACGTCGGAGTGTCGTCACACCTGGGGAACTGATGGAGTCGCGTCAGTGAAGAGCTTCAGTTCGTGTTGGACACACAGCCATCACAGGTCTCAGAACAGCGCTGCGCTCCTCTGAGTCGGTCAGTTCGCTTTTCGTGAGCTCTGAAGGGTTGTTTTGTGAGGTTAATGGAGAGAATGAAGCGCTGTCACTGCACTGAAACATCACAGTGATCACAGTGAGATGTGATGAGATGATCAGGAGATGAACGTCTCATCCAGATCAGAGCCTGCAGTCAGACCCTAACATCCTCCACTGATAGAGATCTTTTCATCTTTCATTCATCCACATAACACAGAGTCGTACCAGGTGTGCTTTGTTGTGCATGTTTGCATTTGTAGTTACTCTCGTAAATGAAGTATTATTTTAATAATCAGGTTTTGAAGAATGTTATGCATACTGCTCTTTTTAATGCATCATATCTAGCTAAAAAAAGAAAAGCCTAATAAAACTCCTCATGATTTGTGTGCTGTATTATATGTCTCATCTTCATGCAGAAATCAGCAGTGTTGATCAAACTGGCGTGACGTGTGACTGAGCTGTTGTGGTAGCAGAGACAATGCTGTGCTTTTAAAGGACTTTAAGTCTTTTTGGCTTATATAATATATTTTATAATTAGAGCCCAGATTCACAAATCTTTTTTTTTCTGTGTTCCACAGATGAAAGTATTAAAAGTCTCGTTTTACATGGAAATGTCAGCTGTACGCTTTTACTCAACCTGTAGGCGTCGCTGTTCTCACTGTCAGCGCTGTCGTGTTTGCTTTAATGTGTCTTCATGAAGACGAGCATTTCATCTGTACAGATGATTCACAACAAATGACCTTCTGTGACTCTGAATGAATTACTTTAACATTTAAAACAGTCAAACAATTTCCAGCAGAGACTTCATGAATTGGTTTGCTGTAAAGTGCAGGATAGAAATGAAACACGGTTTTCTGCAGATGAGGAAATGTGTGAAAGTTCAGGTGCTTCTGAGTGGCCTTTATGAGAAACTTTATGAGATCTTGCCATGAACCCGGTGGTTCTTGTGTTCTGTAAAACACGCGTCTAGTGAGTTTGTCTCTTCACTGTCACTGCTCCAGACTAAAGTCCTCTCAAAGTGTTTCATAAGACTGAAATCTGCTCATTACAGATGATGTGTGTAGTGTGAACCTTTCATGTTGCTCATAACTTTTCTACACTATTAAACTTACTGCCTCCTGCTGGTCAAAAAGCTATAGTTCACTTACACTTTGTAAGCGTTATGTAATTAAAAATTACATAACGCAAATATTTTTTCTAGATATTAATATATTTTGGTGTTTTATTTTTTAAATGAGAATACTGCACTAGCTGATGATCGGTACCGGACACAAACTGAGGTGCGAATAATTATTGTTATTGTATTTGACTTCAGAAACCAAAGATGTTGTGCTTGTGACAAATCAAACCGTGCTTCAGTATGAAATGTTTATTTTTTTGACACAAGATTTCAAGCGTCCCTGTCGAACATTTCATCACTATCTGTCCATGTGATGTTATGATCTTATTTCACTCTCTATATTTAATGCATTTCATAGACTGTATTTCACTCTTCCTGAGTCTGTGCTGAATGTAGTATTTTATGTTTATATCACAGTTTCACAAATCGATGTTGAGGGGGCTGAAATTGTTGGCACGGGACACAAGAAGGAATTCTTTGGCAACGACTTTGTTCCAGGTATACCTACATACAGCAGGGACAGAATATGGTGTATAAATAAGTTTCACAAAAGGATTTTATTAATTATGCAGACGAATGAAGTCAAACTGACATTTCCCATGAAATCAAACCAGACAACTCAAATTATAAATCATTATTATAAACGTACTGTTGAGATTTGGGGTAAGGTAAAAAAACTGTTTAGAACACTGATCTGTTGTGTACTTGCTCAGTACCTGATTTTTGTTCTTTTTCACCCCCCAAAAAGTTACAAACATTTTAAGTTTTTCAGGATGTAATGCACAGCAGCCCATGTACCCTGCCTCTATCTCTGCATGAGTGCGCCCCCACCCTCGGCCCTGCCCGGTGCCCCCTGGTCCTGCTTTTCTCACTGCTAAAACGTCTAATTAGTAGCTAAATATGCAAATGAGCACAGCTGCCAAAGTGTGGCACTTTTTCCTGAAAATTGTTGTCTGGCTTCATGCAGTTCAAAAACCAGCCAATAAAGCATGATTAGCTTCATCAGGTGGTCAGGTCACATGACCTCCGCTCGCTGTGAAAATAAATATCGAAATGTGTCGACGCTTGAATGGTTGTAAAGCTGTTTCTGAAATTCCACCTTGCTGATGTGCCATCAAGTCTGATTGAAATGGAGGAGGGAATGTTAAGAATCAATACACTGGACAGCTCAGTGACTGACTACACAGTCAATTAACCAGTCGCTGAACGTGAGCATCAGGAAGCTGATCTCAGATCTGTTCATCCACGCGTTCAGCTGAGGTTGGTCTCGATGTGGAGAGTGCCTGAAGCCTCTTGTTGCTTTTTTTCCCCAAATTTCTCAGGCTGGATAATAAAGGTTAATAACAGCCCCGTGAGTGTCATATTTGACACGAGCAGTCATTGCAGTAATTACAATCATTACTGCCTGAAGGCTGTCGTCTTATCCCTCTTAAAGACAGAGCGCTCCACAAAATCAATGATTCAATCAAGAGGGCAGCCCTCCTTCATGCTGCTCCATAGTGACTGAATGGAGTTTGTTCACTTCATTTCAGGTCCGGTGAGAGTAAGTCTGACTGCAGAGACCTTATTTTAACTGAATTTTAACTGGTTGTCACGATCATTGAACAGGAAGTTCTGTGGCTTTTTTTAAATGTGAATTATCATGTAGAGAGATCACACAAGTCACATACACATTCAGTACTGCATGCTGGGAGTGTCAGGATGTAATTTAAGGGCACGGCCATAAAGACCAAATGCCAAACAGACAATGATGGTGTATTCAGTTTTAAATGTAGACGCTCTTAGTTCATTTGGGGTGTGTAATTAGGTTCAGTGGCACAGAAAAGAATAAAAAACACATTGTGCTTCAGAAACAGGAAGAGCGATCACGGAAAATGAAAGAAATGAATGTACGCCGCAGACTGCAGCCGTGTCTAGTGTTTCATAGTGCCACAGATTATACTGTCACACGTGGTGTAATGAGCTTGTGGGCTGTTAAAAGCTAAACCCACAAAAGAGTCAAGATTTTGAGGTTCGAACAGAAGGTGCCGTGAATTTGAATTTAGTTGGGAAAAAGTGGTTGTCATGGTAACACAGTATCTTTAATGATCCGACAGTTCTTGTGGAGGTTAACATTTATATCAGAATTTCAAAAGCAAACACAGTCATGCAAGATGAGTACCTGCATGTGTAGCGGAGAACAGACGCAACATTACATTGCGTCGTAGTGACGAACCATATCCACACATGATCATTAGCGTTCTCTCCCTGTTTGATCGCTTAGTACGAAGACTTTTGCTTTAAACACATTATTCCTGACAACAAACAAAATAGCAGGTGGCTAAAGAAAACTCTTCCGTAATGTTATTGAATATTAGAGCAAAGACTTTAATCTTTTTCCAATTATAGTAAGTTAATATGATTAGTTAATATGTTAGTTGTTAAGTCTTATATAACTGTGCAGTTGTAATGCTCTGATTTTTTTGTATTAAATTTGCTATTGTGATTTCTTTTTAAGTTTAATGACACAGCTGCTTTTGGTACATATATGTAACCAACACATGGCTGATTTATTTGCAATAGTCTGTGTGTTATAAAGGAAACTGTAAAAAAAAAAAAAAAAAACAATAGCCCCATTTTGACTTTTTTCTTACCACATCTAGGTAAACAGAACTAACTAGTAAGTTTTTCATTTATAATAGTATCGCCGAGATCTTCAGCGGGACCGTACTGCTAGTTCCTGTCTGCTCGGAGCTGTCTTCCGTTTAATTAGATTTGTAAAAACAATTTTTGGAGAGCCTCATTCTGTAAAAGCTCTCAGGGGTTAAAATCAGCTGAGCACTTCTTTTCAGATTCTTTTCAGCGGTGGAGCATAAATTATTTAAAATTGTGCGACCTTTTATCTCACCCCCTTTGAAGGCAGCAAATTAAAAATGTAAATGGCCTCCCTAATTAATATGCAAATGCATTCATTCCCAGTTAACAATTAGCAATTAAACCTGCACTGTCTAGAAAGAGCACTGACAAAATTAGCAACTTATTTTTGCATTTGAAAAATAGCGACGGGACGCAAATGTTTTGTTGAACAAAGTGACTTTTTAAAATGTTTCGGATCAGCTGGCCTGAAAAATGCTTCATTTTTTTTAAAATAAAAGACAGATTGGATGGTCACATACAAATGATTTGACCTTCTGCTAAGAGGTTCTGCTTGTCCTTTTAGAAACAATTGAGTTGTCAAGCTTCTTCTATGATGTTTGCTAGAGGGTCTCAATAGCCAATAGGAGAGTCAGAAATCTCAAGGTTGGTGATTTGCATATGCTGAGGTATGCAGCCTCTTAAAAGGCTTGTAGCAGAGGAACGATGGTCACAATTCAGACTGGAAAATGTGAGAAGTTTCTTTGACACTGGGCCACATATTCAATGAAACAACAGTTACAGCAAGCTCTTAACATTGAAATGTTGAAAAGTGTTTTAATGTAAAGAGTTTTCAGTAGAATCCAGAGCAGAAGGTGAGGGAAGCTTCTAAATCACTTCAGATACATACACATTCTGTTCTGTTGTAGACTTCCTGTCAAATCTGTTACATTTCTTTAAGCTGCTTTTTAAACATGTATTATAACTTGTGTCCTTAAAAGTGCTGTAGTATTTGAGTTTGTTTGTTGTAGTTGAGTTTTGGTTTGACCGTTATCAGAAGACTTTTGGCTGTTAATGGCGCTGTTCAGATGTCCCCTAATCACATATTTTACTCCCTGAACTTGAAACAGTATTACAATGAAACACGTTACTATAAACTTTTAATGTAATTTTACTAATTACTAATATATATATATATATATATATATATATATATATATATATATATATATATATATATATATATACGGTATATATATGGTATATTTATATCTGTTATGAAATTTTAATATTTTAAGAATTACATATATGATTGTGTTTCTTCAGCATTCAGTAATGTGTACTGCGGCAACAACATCCACATTCACTGATAAAGACTTTATATTTTCACCTTCATTAAACGACAGAAAACAGTGGAAGTGTGTCTCTATCACACCTGAGCTGTTCTGTGTTCCAGACACAATTTTCTCACCCATCTGCAATCAGGGTCAAAGGCTCTTGTTTCATGATGAAGGTAAATCAAGTAAAATCGAGTGAGGACATCATTTTGTCGGAGGACCACCTGTGGCTCCAGGTACGAGCCAAGTGTGTTTTATGTCTCGGGGTAGAGCTGTGGAGGAGAAGAGCTTGTTCTGGTCGTAATTAACACAGCCTGTTGATTCACGGATAATGAAACAGAATTCATTAACACTCTGTTAATTGCTGTCTAGCTCTTAGGAAGTTTGCACTTCATCATCTATTGTTACTTTTTCCATCGGTTTTGAGGTAGGAAAGTGAGAATGAGCCGCTTGGTCCTTTCACAGGAAGTCATGTGACTCACCGGCATTGAGGTGTTTCAAATTTACACCGTTTTTATCTTTCAATAGAGAAGATTATATATATGTAATTTATACAGATAAGTTAATATATTTCATATATTTTACTGTACTTTACAGATTTGTATATATTTACACTGTTCATTACATATCTTTAATTTTTAAAAGTGAGAAAGAACTCACTGGGCATGTGTTAGTAAGTTTTAGTTTTATTAAATGTAAATTTTTTTGTCTATAAACTCAGTCTTCTCAATCTCCTTTACTATCACTCATTCTAATCTCGAGGAGCTAATTTAGTTCAATTAAAAGGTGTTCCTAAAACTAAAGTTCCTGCGGTGCGAACACACCAAATCTTCCAATAGTCTGAGGAACTATGAAAAAGTTACTGTGGTGCAAAAGCCTCTATTCATAATGTTTTGCTGACAGATATAAGTTTATATTACTTATGTACTGGTATGCAGACAATAAAACACACTAGAACTTACATTTTGAAAAGTAAAGGTTCCTTCACAGTGATGTCATAGAAGAACATTTTTGGTTCCCCAAAGAACAATTCAGTCAGAGGTCCTAAAAGAACCTTTTCTTTCTTACCTTTTCATAGTCTGAAGAACCATTTCAGCTACAAAACCTTTTGTGAAACAGAAGGGTTCTACGGGTGTTAAAGGTCTTTATGGATCAATACTATGGCACGGTGAAGCACCTTTTAAAAGATTGTGTCTGATCTGATCAACATCAGTGCAGAAGTTGATGTTTGTAGCAGTGGAAAGGCAGGCCTAGATTACAGTATAGTACAGTATATCATTCATTGGGGATTTAAATAATGTATTTGTTATTTGATGTCCTTTTTATTTCTTCCCTTTTCTTTAGAGTCAGTCAATAATAAAACCTAATGGAACTATTTTACAGCCTGGATATAAAGTGACACCCATATGGTGATGCTTGTGGCTTGATTTGTTGTCCCAGTACATATAATCTTCTGTACACACAATGATGAATTTTCAGAAGATCTGTGTGATGTACCGGTGTACTGTATGCATGCATATGAAACAGCGTTTCGTTTTTTGCCGTGTCGTGAGCACTTCTAAGGTCTGTCAAGCACCACATCAAAACAAACCTGCATCTCACAGTCTCTGGAGAATTCCACGACACCTCTTCCCAGTCCGAGGCACCGAGAGACGTGCTTTTCCTTCTCTAATGTTCACTCTTCCGATCCCTTTCCAGACAACCGCTCCTACAACGATGAGTCTGTTAGCTTACGCAGTCAATCAAAACACAAGGAGAGGTATTGTTTTACTGCTACCTGTGAAAGCCAGTCTGGAGATGAAACGCCCTGCTGATGATGAAGTCAAAGCTGCGGGTCCACCCACAGGCGGTACTCAAGAAGATGAGACTGTTGTGAAACTCTGGACAACTCTGACAAACTGTCATTGGTCCAGAAGTAAAACAGCCCTCATTGACCTCAAAGAGAAGTTAGATGACTGCTGTGACGTAAGCTGTCTTAACTTCCTTTGGCAGAAGCCGCGAGGAACTTTTGATTGTACCCTTTATGTTCTGTTATCAGTAGTTAGGAACGGAAACTCAAGGCTGCTCACAATCACCTATGAATTTCCACAATTAAGCCTTTGTTTACACCCCAAAAGTCATATTAGAAGCGGTGAATTTGCCACAATTATTCATAATTCCAACAATTTGAGAAAGTAGCTTCCTCATTTGCCTGCCTAATTCTGCCTTTTAATTTCTTGCATACATTTGCACATTAATTTTGCCCATTGTCTGCTGTGAGAGCTTGTTTATTTTAAAAGACATTTCCTGTGTGATGTTTTTCACAGGAGTGGTACGCGGTTGGGTGGCGTTCCAACTGCGCGTACTGATCATTTGTTTTGTCCTCATTTACAACCCACTGCTTTAACACATTCATGACCACATCACTCAGAAAATAAGAGAGAGAGAGAGAGACACGTCTACTGACAGATTAATGATTCAGTGATCACTTCGTGTTAGTTTGTGAGTGATTTTGAGATAATTAAGGTTAGTTAAGGGAGTATTTTTGAATATTACCATACTGAACTATTTTATTGTATCCCATCTTAATACAAAGAGACAACTGTAAGCACTGTTAAGATACTGCTAACTGTGGTACTGTCCAAGCTTTATTTGTTCAGGCATCCTGGGGTGGGGGGGTCAAGGTTTGGGTAGCTAACTTAAGTTAGATGCAGGTAGATTTATATTTATGTATTTGACAGTGCTTTTACATAAAACAACTTATTTTATCACCACACATGTTGCCTGGGAAATGAACCCATGACCTTGCAGGCACCATATTTTAGAAGATGAGCTTCAGGAACAATATTTCATAAATACATTATTACACAGACAAAATCATAATTCTCCATTAACCACATGGAGTTCCAGTATAGAGTCACATGATCGGTGACATGGCATTGGCAGCTCAGGTGATTGGGTCACCAGCAGCATCCAGGTATTTATGTAGTGTGTTTCTGAGGCTGCAGGTGAGGTGAATGGGGATGGTAATTGTTCACTCTCTCCAGGGGTGAGATGCAGGAAATCTTTTTGAGAACTGCATTAGATTTACATTTCCTTTTGATGACATTAGAGGTGCTGAAATGACACAAGCTTTAATAACTTGTGATAATCATCAATGCTTATTTAGCTTTTATACTGTATCTTTGAAATGCAGATGAAATGATGATGCCTTTATCTAAAGTGATTTTTAGCTTAATGTTTTATGTGTGCATTCCCTGGGATTCCATTCCATGTTTTCTAAATGTAATGTTTACGTGTTTGCATTCACACTGTCCTTACTGTCCTGTCTGAACAGGAGGCCGATCTTCTGAAATCATACCGCCAGTGTCTGTGGCTATGCATGCATTCAGCTGCAAGGACATTTGCATATAGAGCTGTGATAGAGGCTCCCCAGGGTCCTCTTAGAAGCCTGTGAGTGAATAGAGGGTCGGTGGCCACACAAATGATTTCTGAATTAAAATCGCGTGTGTGACCTCTGTGAAGTCTGTGAGGTGTTGACCATGAAGGAAAATGGTGTCTAATGAGGAGGTGATTAGTTAACTGATAAATCAATTTCTTTTGGACAGTTTAACTGCTCACAGATGTCTTAATGTTTATTGTACATTAAATCAGATAAATGACTCAAACAAATACTTATTCCAAATTCTTATTACAACCTAAAACAGATGAATCCATGTCTAGAACTATTACCATTTTTCTTTTATTATTTATTACCATTTCACTTTTCTTTTGGCCTGATTATTCCACATCATTACACTTCAGAGCATGTGGTGATAGTCATGTTGTATAACTTCAATAACTGTATATCCCATTTAAATTACATGTCAGAAATAGATGTTTATCTGAGTTTATACATAGCATATTATAACCGGTTAATTCTGTAACCAACTCATGTTCAATTCACAAAGTTCCTAAAAGGTTCTCCCAAGTGATGCCATACAAGAACCATTTTTGGTTCCCAAAATAACCATTTAGTCACATTTTATTCTTCTTAAAAGAAACATTCCTCTTTTTTTTTACCTTTCTATGGTTTAAAGAGCCTTTTGCCAGTACAAAGAATCTTGTGAAACAAGAAGGTTCTATTAATGTTAAACTTCTTTATGGAACCATGCAGTTAAAAATGGTTCTTCTGTGGCATTGTGAAGCAGCCCCCCTTTTTAAAGAGTGCAGTTTTAAATCATACTATAATGATCATACTGTTAAGTCCCCACAGAATAAATGCAGAATGATTATTGGGGACTTGTTTTGCAGGATTGGCAAATATCATAATGATCTGGCAAGTATCAAAACAATTTCACTAAAAAAAAAACCCTGAAATCAATGTTCAGATGTGCACGTGTCACAAGAGTCTTGATGCTAGTGAAAGCCTGGCCTCTGTTTTTGCCTGAAAGCAAACGCATCAGCTCTGCCGATCACAGGCATATGACACTCGTTAGAGATGTTAAACAGACTCAGACGCTTAGTCATTCATATTTGCAGGCGATGAGCACGAGACACCAGTGTAATAGCTGCCAGGTTGGCAACCAAGCCTGTGGAGGATTCCCGTTGAAATGTTTACCCTGATTCCCATCTCAGAAAATGGGGGGATGATCTCACAGACGATCCCATTAACGGATGCATTGTGCCCAGCCAGTTTAAGCAGACGGCTACTCCCACATTAGCTTTGGAAAGCACTGAAGAGTGCAGCGTGCCAAGAGAAGCAAAGAGCAGCATGCCAACAAGACGCCCAGCGGACCTGCTCACAGATACAAGCAGATAGGTGTCATTAAAAGACAACACAATCCCTGTCAACAGCATGGACAGATTCCATGAAACAAACAGAGCGTTTCTTTAACCATGAGCACTTTCATATCAGCGATGATTTTTATTTTACATTTTACAGGTTTTATTAAACACGTTTCCTTTTGTCTTGTCACATTTAAATTATATTTGAAGTTAAATTGTCATTTCCACCACAGCCAATAATCTGTCCTTACAAAGTTTTATTAAAGGTTTGTGGACTTTCAATAATGAAAAACAGCACAGCGCTGCTTCATGATGAAGTAAAAGATGTAATATATAAAGGAAATAAAGAAACTCCAGGTAAATATAAATGTGTAAATGAAATAGTTCTATTATGTGTTATTTCCAATCAAGCTGTATTTTTTTTTAATTATGAAAAAAATATTAAAAGGTATAAAAATATTAGCATACATAAAATTCTTAGACAAAAAAAGTTGTCTGCAAAAAGTTGTCTACAATGTCATTTCCTACACAGAATATTATCAAGCATACATAATTTGAGAAGGAAATGACGTGTGTTAAGTAAAAAATGACACATTTATACTTCATGCTGTTAGTGAACAAATTAAATAATTGAGAGAGAGTTTGAAAAGTGTTTTATAAGAGCTCATTTTGTAAAAGTCCACGGGCTCAGAAGTGTCCATGGCTGAAGAAACACTCAATTACACACTTTTGAAGGCACAAGACACGATTTGGAGAGGAGCTCCTGCAGGGAATGCTGGGATTGAGAACACAGTCTTGATTGCTCCTGAGCTGCGGGCTGAGACAGAGGCATTGATATTAACGACATCGGTCTCCGAGCGCCGGCCTCTGGGCTCATG
This sequence comes from Chromobotia macracanthus, assembly GCA_036877525.1. NCBI lineage: Eukaryota > Metazoa > Chordata > Actinopteri > Cypriniformes > Botiidae > Chromobotia > Chromobotia macracanthus. The sequence continues at coordinate 1,112,151 of JAZGTH010000087.1, forward strand.
TTATTTGCCTAATATGTTCTGCTTAAAATCTGCATTGTCTGGAGCCACTGAACTGCGCAGAAGAGAGAGATCAATATAATACGTTTGGCATCAAGCCAAAATGATCCTGACAATGCCAGAGACGGGCATTCGGATGCAGTCGTGCATATTGCCACATTTTATTTGGAAGGGTGGGGGAATAATTCAGCGCGGGTTGCCAGAAAGCAGGCGGCACGCTGCCTGGATCTGATGGGTTGGGTGTGACACGGGCTGGCAAATTGGCTTGGTGATCAGGCATGGAGTTCCATTCAGCAGAAAAGATGAAGGGGAGCAAGCCGTGCTAATTTTTTTAACCTGGTGAGCTCGTGGGGGTGAAGAATGCTTCAGGCCTGGGCTGTGGAGGAAACTCACCTCTCATTATTACAGGTGGAACTGCTTTATCTTACCCACAGTTTATTGCTCTGAGAACAAAATGATGTGCTTGTTAAATACACAGTTTATTCAACTGGCAGTTCATTAATTTATAATATGACAGTTGCAAGAAAAGCTGAACATTCCCAGTTATTCACCTACTCAACCGGCCTCTTCGCCTCTGGGAAAGCGACTAATACGCTCCTTTCCTCCGATAGTTCTGTGCTAATTGAATTTGTTATACTAAAATTAAAGACATTCAAATGACAGTTTAACAGCTGACCCTACTGTTTTTTTGCCCGAGACTTGTTGTCGTGGACTGTGCACAGGCCCAGATTAATCTGTCAGCGGGGGCTCTGTCACAGGGAAACATTTCGGGTACACTGTGTGAATTCTCGTCCCAGCACTCACACACCCACCAGGCTCCCCGCAGGCACTCAGAGGGCCCTGCAGGAGAAGCAGATTAAAAATGACAATCGCTGTGTGTCGCCTCCCTTCACAGGAAATTCAGGTGTCGTTGTTGAAAGATGCTCACGGTACAAAAGCTTCTAATTATCTGCAGTTATTTTGTCAGTCGCTGGTGTGATGCAGCTTTGTAACCCTCCTCTCTCAGTCAGTGGCTTGTTTTTCACAGAAATTGTGGATGATTGAGGGACCATAAAAAATGACATTTGTGTTACATGAACATCAATACATGCATGTTGGTTCCACACTGACCGCAAATCAGTTAAAATATCATAAACTGATAGTAACTGTGTATACTATAACAAACAGTGGCAGATAAAGTGGCTTGTTGGCCCACATGTGCAGCTGTCTCACATACAGACATGCACTGACAGTTTTACTGTAAACCTACCTAAAGTTACAGATTTATTTTTCATCTATCATCCATCCATCTATCCATCCACTATATTATATAACCCATAATATCACAAACTTTCATCAATCTATACAGAAGTATTGAAGACAGAGTATTAGACAATTTGAAAGTTTTCAACCATGTTCCCCATCAGAACAAACAAAAACAAACCGCTAACACAGTCCTTCATCAGCACCTCCACCTCTCATCTCTACAACTTTCCCATTGGTTTTCTGTAACTGCGTTACCTGCATTCCGGCCTGTCCCAGGGGAAATCAGTTTAACATTCCTGTCAGTGCTGTCCTTGGAGGGCCACAAATTTGGGCCCCTACTCATATGCAGATGGCTAATGCAACGGCACTAATTTACTCGCAGTGTCATGTGCAGTCCCCTGACATGTCATGGAGGGATGCATTGGTCTGCAGGCAGTGAGGCTCTTATCTGTGAGATGAATAATAAAACAGAGCGGCATCTTTACGTGTGGAACTGCTTCTTTGTTGATGCACTTTCTGCACTCAGTGAAGAACACCGTGCTCTGTTTGTCACTGACATGCCACAACTGGGGAAAGACTTTGAGAGTTACAAGAAAAGCAAAGAGGCCAGTGGTCTGTGTTAGCAGCATTCTCTACACTGGAGAACACATCTGTGTTGAAGATAAAGTACTGCAGCCTATAGGGGGCGCTAGAGTACACCATTTGAGTTATAAGGCAACCCTTGTAAAAGAGTAGGTTTAGTTTGTACAGTACTGTAGCACATACACATAAATCCTCCAAGTTGTTCTGCTTTGTCCTCTCATAATCAAACTCAACTTCGCCCGTCGTCAGGTGAGGGGCTCTTCTCATACACAGAAACAGTTACAGTCTTAAACTATAGCTGTTTGTACTTATTCTTTGCCAAACTTTGTATTTATGTTTACATGAACTGGTAAAGTTTTGCTTTCTGTGCTGTATGTTTGTTTTATTGTTTGAAAAAACATTTGCTGTTTTGACAATTTGCTGTTTTTAAATCATTCATTAAAATCTTTCTTTTTTAAAAGTGAATTTGGGATTAAATTACAGAATCATTCTCATTTGGAAACAGTTGTGATTGAATAAAAATATTAGTATTAACATTTATCATTTTCAAATATTTTTAAACTATAATTATTTCTCTTTTAAGGCTAAACATCAATATAGTGTGATTGTGTGGGTGCATTTGCACAAAACGACAACAAAAAAGATAAGAATGATAATTTTCTTAAATAAAATGACTAACTATTCATGATGTGTAAATCATGCACAGCGGAGCTTTAGCACGTTTCACACTCACTCATTTATCTTCTTGTTCATCAGCTCAGCACAGGAAGTTTGTCATTTTATAAACCTTCATTTTTTTTGAACCAACAAACGTCATTTCCAAATTGTGTAGACTTTCTGGTGCAAACGACATCTTGAACATTTCTGAAAAAAATGGCAGACTACTTTGTTTTGCTAAGGCTAATTTTATAGCTAGCATTTTATTTTAAAATATTTCTGCGCTTTTTGCATAATTTGACAAAATTACAGCCTGATTGGAAATGCCACACAATAAAATGTTCTGCTGACAGGGGGTATTTACCTTGAGTTTTGTTGTCTTCACACATCAAATATCTCCTATTTCATTGCAAGCTCTTCATTGACAGCCTTGGAAACAAGTACATTTTTTTGTGTTTTTAGAAGCATATTTATTGGTCATGGTGAAAATAATGCCTGCGGGACAATTTGTGTAAAATGTACAGTATAAATTAAACAGAAATGAACAAACCATTTGAATACTTACTGTTTAGATTCATAATTTATTATTCAAATAATTAATGAGTTTATCATATTTTAGGATAATGCTGAAAGGACAAAATCGACAAGTTAAAGGAATTAAAGAAATTTAAAAAGAATTAGCAAAAATTAATGATGAGATTTAAGTCATGGGAAAGTTTCCTGTGAAATAACAAAATGAAAAGTTAAAATCTGTTGGTTTAAAAAAAAAATCAACTTCTGAAACAAAGAGGCTGTACAGAAACATTCTTATATCAGTTAAAATAAAACGGCTTCAGACTTATTGAGTCTGCTGTCAGAAGAGAAGCATTCAGGTGGGGCTCCAGTAACTGGTCCTGTAGAAACTGCTGGGAAGGTGTGAGCGTGCCGTTCCTCTGCCCTCGCCGAGCTCTCGTCTTATTTAAGATGAAAAGCAGGATGTGAAGCAGAAAGCATGCGGCTCTCAGAGGAGTGCTGCTCCTCTACCGTCATTTGATCTCATATTGTAATCCCAGGTGTTTTGAATAATTTATGGAATACGGCTTCTCGTTAAACAGTAATTTATATGTGTTGCACAGAATGGGATCTACAGCTATGCTCATGTAAATAAAAAAAGCCAAAATGCTTTTGATGATGCTGTTGAAAAATGCTTTTGATAATAATAATAATAATAGATAAAATAGAAATAAATCAAATGCATTGTTTTAAAATTAACCTCTGCTCTAGATGAACAAATAACATTAATTCACTACCGGTTATGTGTTTGACAATGCAGTCAGAAGACTGCACAGGTATAGGAGCAATGTGCTCTGATTATTGTGTAGTGATTGATACACAGAGGACAGAATGAAGGCAGATCAGAGCGGATCTGCTCCGGCAATCAACAGTGAGTGTTCAGAGAGGAAACTGACGGGCTCTCACAGGAAGACGGTGCAGGTACACATGTGTGATGTGAGTAGGAAAACAGCAGCTCTCTCAGTAGGGCCATTGGCACATCAAGTGACATTCTCTTCATGTTCTTGTTTTCTCTTAAAAGAAGCTGTTGATGACTTTTCACAGGCGTGAGGATGAGAGATGTACATGTGTTTTTAATTGTTTTCTTGATGTTCATTAGCAGCAGTTCTCTATAATGAGTTTGAGCTCAACACAAGCACAACTGCAAAAAGATCTTTCTCTCTCGCTAAATATATAATATTTAAATATATATCTGTCTGTCTATCTATCTGTCTATTTACTCTTTAAACTGCATTTACATTTAGTTGGCAACACTGCTGGCTGGTAAATTAGCTCAGAAAAAAATAAAATTGTCATTAGATATGTTTCAGGCACATGATTGGCTATGTGGATCCTCTGCGTGTCGCCCAAGCCCCTCCGATTGCAACAAAATCAGAGATATCCAAATGATAAAATATAGATTAGCATTTTGATACTGTCTGGTCTGGCTCATCATTTTGCTTCAAAGAAGAGGAAGATAAATGATGATGCCATTAAAAGTGAACTAATTAAGGAATGCTTCTTTTAAAAACTCATTAACAGCACCCTCATTTACATAATGATGCATATTAATTAAGTTTTAATGAATCCTAGCTTCAATCAAGTCACTTTTGGCTGTGAAACAATTTTGATGAATGGAAAAAAAGAACAATGCGTTTGAGTATTTTTTTTACTTCAAATAAAATAAAACTCAAATGCTGCCACCTTTGCTTTTTCAGACATGACATTTATGTCTTATTTACTGTCAGTTCCAATTCATCAGCAGTATTGCATATTAATTTCTATGCAGTAAAATATTCAGAAGCACAAGCATACAGAGGATTGGATGGTTTGAAATGTGTGAGGCTGTACATACAGTACATGCAGGTGTATATTTGTCAGCTATTTAATTTCATTATAAAATGGCAGTCATGTTAATCATTTGAACTGATTGTAGTCACAGATATCAGTGTGTTTGACATCACTTCATAATACAGCTCAATCCCATACAATTATTTATGAAATGCACTTCATGTATCATGAAGCATCAGTGATATAAAAACAGTCTTACAGATGTATCACAGATGAAGACAGACAGCTCTACCTCCTCTGTCACACCCATGCAATCATTTTCTAAGAAATATTCCCTCTGGATGCTGTGGCTTTGTGCTCCCCGATAGGGACTTTAAGTTGGTTTAAGTTGTTTTCGCTCTCCTGATGCAGTGCTGTTTGTGGCCGTTGCCTCTGCTGAGGTCAGGGGTCGCAGGCAAGCGTGTAAATGAAACAGGAAAGCAGATGCTCATTAATTAGGGGAAAATGTGAGTGACGGGATTTGATGAGCGGCGCTACACGCGTCCCCTGCCACACAACAGCTGTTGTCACCCGCCTTGCTGTGGGCTTCGCTCTCCCAGAACCCCCTGCGGGGTCACAGTGCCAAGCCCCACCCGGAACCCGTGTGCCAATAAACAGGCTGCATACTAATAACCAAACATGCTGCAGAGTATGTCAGATTATTCTCTCACCTCTGGCACTCGCTTCTCTGATTGTGTTTTGTGTGTGTGACATTTTGTTTATTTGGCACAGCACGTGTACCTGGTTCTCCAATTGATCTTTGATTTTTCTGTCTGCTTGTTCCTTTATATTAAAAGGAGCCGTTCACCCCAAAAATTACATTTGTGTCATTATTTGCTCACGCATATGCTGTTATTTTACTCTATGGAAACACAAGAGGAATTTTCAAGAAACTTTATTTAGCTCTTGACAAACAAAGACAATTTACAGTGAGCACTGCAGTCATACACAAAAAATATAAAACCATCCACATGACTTTGCTCCAAGTCATATAAGGTCAAATAATAAGTCATATAATCAGTTTGCCTGAGAAACAGACCAAAATTAGCATTATATAGTCAATACTATATCAGTACAACCTAAATTGTATGAAGCCTAAATCAGTAAAGCCTAAATGTATTTCTATGCACTACTTTTATCGTACTTTTCTGTTGTTTTTTGCCCTTTTGTAACTTGACAGCCACTGGTCACTATGAAATCTTTAGAGTAATAGTATAAAAACATATGGGTGTGGAGTGACATTAGGGTTTATAAATAATGACACAATTTTCTTTTTCGTTGAACTTTAAGTTATTTTATAGTTATCATTTACAAATAATTGAAATAATCAAACAAATGGCATACAGATTGTCATCATGCTTGCCATTTTAAAACTGTAGTCACAGACAGATTTTTTCTAAACACCTGCATATCAACATTCATTAATCTAACTGCTTAACAGATACGTTTCTGGAGCGTCTCTGAAGCACTTGGCATTTTTTTACTCAGTATCAACTGAAACTTTCTTACAGAAAGAAAATCACATGTATGATGATCCTGCGGGCTGTGGTGCACAGATGCTCCTTCTTGCCTTCTTTGAAACATTTAAATAGGCCAGGCATGTGTGTCAGTCCTGCTCGCACCCCCTCACACCTGAGACTTAAGGTGTTTCAACAATAACGTACCGCAGGAGGGGAAAAAGAACCACTTTTTCTTCTGCTGAAATCCCACCAGAGCACACCAAAGGTATCTCACACTAAAAGAGCTGAGAAATAAACCCAAATGCTTGTTGATGAATATCTGAATGAAGAAGCCGTGTGAAGTGCTGGAACGCAGCACAAACAGGAGGATAAAACTGGAAGCAATTAGGTCACCAAACTGAACAGTTAAATCTTCTCTGCTGAGTTCCCTGCACACGTGTATCTAATAGAGGGCAGATCTGGTGCCACTATAGTAGATGTCTAAAAAAGAGCAGGGGGATCAAGATTATGGTTTTGTGGTGATTTAGTGACAGTAATTCCCATCAGCCACTGAAGACCATCAGGTCCAAGCAGAAGAACCTGAATCTCTAGATGTTTCTGTGCATCCAGAAATCAACTGCTGACAATTATAGTGAATCAATTGACTGAATCAATTGACAATTGACTACATCAGTTTGATGTACATCAGTTTGCCCATCAAAAGTTTAATTTGTATTAAATGTTGGTTTGCAGTTGTTAAAGTTTCTTTACCTATATAATTTGAGGAAACCTATTTATTTGTTTATTCTATCATACAGTAACAGGGTTGAATGATGTAGCTTGACAAATGCGGTCAATGCTCTAATTGTGTAAAATCATTCATGTTCTTTCACAATGCTGTAAAGAGACCAAATGATGTTCATTCCTGAGTGTCACAATTGGAATGAATGTTTTTTTATATGTAACAGATGTCCTGCAGTAACAGGGTTGTGTGCAATATGTGGGAAATAGCTAAATTATACACTTCAAATTATTATTTTTTGTGGTTGTTGTGCATAGTGCATTTGTTGTGTTAAAAACTAGCTGTATTTAATCACAGGTTAATATTTTAGAAACACAGTTTATTTAATATTTCTTATCAGACTTTAAAAAGATATAAAAAGAACGCTGGATTGCTTTAAAAAGAACGTAACACCAAAAGATTTCAAGTACAATTTGTTAAAGTACAGCTTTAAAAAAATCTGATCTGAACAGAAGACTCAAATGTAGAAAACCTGTATGATAGAGATAAGTGATTTTAAACAAAATTAAAGAAAAATAAAAATGAAAGTGAGATAAATGTGGCCAGCACCGAACAGATTTTGTGTGCTGATCTGTCGGCATAATGCCAAAGAATTTCTAGTTTCTCAGTTTAAAACCTTTTCTCTGATATACTGAGCAGTTTGAACCAAGACTGACATCCACAAATAACTGAGCCATTATCAAATTCAAATATGTTTCCAATAGACAGTGTAAATAATTAATCTTGTTTCAATTTCTAGTTGTAGATATTTATTTAGAAAATGTCCTGAAGCAAATCATTGAACCTGTTTTATTGTAATATTCCAAAAGTCAATGATGAAATAGCAGATGCAATTTAAATGTAACAAACACCCAGCTGCGTCTCAGAGGAGCAGGTCGGCGTCTGACAGTTCTCGCGCTTGTAAGGAGGTACTTGGAGAAAAACTTTCCTCAGCGCTTTGACAAAAAAGAACAGTGTGTGAGAGAGAGAGTTCAAGCCAACAAGAAGACTTTATCTTTGAGAGCCCAAACAGGAAGAAGGGCCTTGTTTTGAGAATGCAGTGGCACATCTCCAGGTGACAAATATGTCATCGCCTAAAGCCCTGTGGCACAATTCTGCCACCATTGCTCTGAGTGTGAGCGATAAACGGAAGAAGAGAAAGAGATAAAGAAGGGGGAGGGAGGGGTGCTGCTTTAGTGTGAGAAAAGTCATCACAGCCTTTGGCTTATGCTAAGAAACAGCCCGGGGATGCAGTTAGCTCCTGTAACAAAGCATTCCTCCATTTTAAATATGGTTGAGAATGTTCCAGCTAAATCCACCGGGTGTGCAGGGCGTGTGGGTCCCCTGGCAGCAGCATCTCTCTCAGGGTCCTAATAAAACACATTCTCAGCTGGCCTCATGCATAATGTTTATAACAAAATGTTGTTTGTACACAATTAAGATTAGTTAAAAGTCTAAAAAACAAAACAAAAGCATGACAGACCAAAGATGAAAAATTTGTTCTTGGCACTTTTGCTGAGAATCTTTCATATATTGATTTAATATATTCCTCATCACTTCCAGTGGTACCCAGTCATTTATTTGTTTGTTTGGCAGTCATCTGTATTCTAATAAACAATAGAAGCAAAAGCATTGGGGACCCAACAAGGCGTAAGATGGAGAGAGAGAAATAAAGGCGCTGCATTCCACTACAACTAGGTCAAACTGACGGAGAGAACAAAACATAACGGCTGAGAGTTTGCAGGCATCGTTACAGGAAAACAAACTTGTCACTCACTTGACACTCTGTTTTGCTTCCAAAGGAGCGAATAATGGGAAAAAAGCAGAATCTCCATTGCAAATCAGCACTGGCATTGTGAAGTTCTCTGTTTGAAATGCACATCAAATCAGCAAAAAAAGACGCCGCGCACCTCGTCAGTGACATCTGGGGACATATGAATCTGGAGGCCTTTGTTTCAAATGTGTGACTGGGGGGTGTGTTGGAAGACATTGCAGAGGCTCACATTCATAAAACATAAATATGACTGCGGTATCTCCTAAAGATTCATCATAAATGCATCTATTGCTGGAGGAACATGACGAAAGTAACTTGTGCTGGGGGAGCTCGGACCAGCCTTCACTGTACCACACTAAAATAAGAGACTTACAAGCCTGCCTGCATCATCGCACAGAAATGCGACAGTCAGACCCATGTCACTTTTGTTTATGGGCTTTGGTGTGCCTTCTCTATGTCTTTAATGGATAGAAAGGTGGAGAGAGACAGCAAAATTGTAAAAGAGAGAGGGTAGATTGTGACTGGGGAATGACGCTGGCCAGGCTTGAATCTGCAGATGCTGTACCACTGCACCACGCTCGCAGCTGTCAGTTGTATGTTTAGACTTAAAGAACGAGGAAACATGTCAGAATAGATGCACTGGTTGATCAGAGCACAGTCTGATACTGTATCTAATACTGTATCTGATATTGTGTTGTATCACTTGTACTCATATGTAGTGACACATGTGCAAGTGTATCAGTTGAGAGAAAGTTTCCACATTCCTCCATTAAAAACAAATATAGCTGAGCTGCAACAGCCTTCGAATCCAGCCCAATATTTGATGCATTTGTCTTACTGATCAGGGCCTATTTGTTAGCCTGATGGCCTGGAAACTAAGAGGTGCATTCTGGGAGAGGGCAGTGTGGGGGGGCAAGAACAAAAAGAATCAGCGAGCAAAACGAACGACAAGACGTGAGATGGAGAGAGAGACAGGTGTCTCTGCATGATTGGTGGTGTAGGGAAAGTGACAGAACATCTCACCAAGGTCACGTCCAAGGAGAGCGCAGCCAATTACTATGCAGATCAGAGCAGGATGTGCTTTAGCTGGATTGCTCAGATGCAATCACATTAGCTGGGCAGAAAGGAAACGGCTGCCTGACCTCAATCACTGGAGAGGAGAGGTACTGCATTTTCCCCGCCTAAACCACCTGTCCCTCATCTTCACAATAACGTGATTAACAAACCAAACATGTCAGTGAGTCTGTGTGCTCGGGAATTAGAGAACGATACGCGTCCTGTTGGCTGGTCGTGCTGTTCTGTACAGATGTAATAATGCGTGTTTAAACCTGGCCAGATTGGAGCAAATCCCCTCCCTGAGGATGATATGTGTTAAGGCTTGTATATAAACCGCTCTTTTTCACCTAGTTTCCCCTTGTCTAGAAGGTTCTTTGTGAAACAATGAAAACTGGTTGGATCAGGGTGGCTGAGTGCTGTGGGTACACAGTAGAAGAACGGCTTTGCCTCTGTTGCAAAATCTAGTGAGTTTCCTATCTAGACAGCATTTTAAGGCCTCATCATCATCACAGGCATCCAAGACTATTTCAAAAGGTAGACGGCATAAATATATTAAGATACTTTCAGAATCGACAGCCAAGTGGACTGTGTGTTGACATGTTGTGCAGTATTGCTTTGGGTGACCCGAGTCCTGGCTTGAGATTGGAATCAGAAGAGCTTTATTTGTCAAGTGTGCGCTTTCTCTCTCTCTCTCTCTCTCTCTCACACACACACACACACACACACACAAACACAGAAATTTGTTGTGGTTTTAACATGCTCTGAGTACTGACATACAGTATATATATAACACAAGAGAGAGAAAAATGAAATACCGAGAATTTAAAAGAATTTAATAAGTTCTTGTTTCTTGACTCCATTTGTCTCCCCCTGCATAACTGTGCATGGTGTATCCTTCCCAGTGAAGACAATCCCATAATGCATTGTCACAAGCTCTGCTGGATGCAAAAAATGGGTAAAAAGGAATATTTACAAATATACTTAAATTGTATCCAATTTTCTAAACATCTATTTAAAACTGTTTTACCCATTATCTGTTTGGTGTGCATTTTGTGCATATTGCAGCATTATCTTAGAAACATGATAACAGTAAGCTATATTAAAATCCATTGGGCGTTCACATGCTGTGTGGTGTGACACACAAGAGTTGCTGCCTGTATAAAGATCTGTGACTTTCAGTTAGGATGCTACTGCTAATGTAAGAAGGTAGACAGTAAGTAAGCTCGCTAGGTTTTAGAGCAGAGCCACAGTGTCCCATAATGGAATATGCACGGCATGTATGCATAAATCACAGCACATTTTCATATGCATAATGTTTCTTCATCCAGGAGATTTAAAGGAGATGAGAACAGGGTTGAGGGAGGGAATAAAGAACTGGGAAGGGATTTTGTGTGCGTTTTACTCTCTGTTTCTCTTCCTCTTCTGGAACGGCTGTCTTTAATGTTTCTAATGTATTGTGCTGACAGTGTAGCACTGGTGAGGAGCTGCAGTGGGAGATGTCGTGGCAGACAGATGCACTCTCTCTACACATTTATGAGTGTGTGTGTATTTGGAAAAAAAGGCAGCAGATAGAGAGAGTTTGTGCAGTTCAAGCATGTCGGTGGGACTTTTGGGAGATTTGAGGTAGACAGGCTTCTCTCAGTTTCTCTCTCTCTCCTTGCTTTCCCTTGCTCTCTATCTCATTCTCTCTCCCTCCCCCATGGGGCTTTGTTATGGTAATGTGGAGGGATGTAGCGGATTCATAGTGATTTTTCATCTTGCGAGTGATGAGAGATAAAAAGGAAGTGACGAGGTGTCTTGATTATCCTCAGTGTTTGGCTCTCGCTTGCTAACAAGCCGCCACATTGTACGGTTGCCATTTTCAAACGGCCTCCATTTGCATCTCCGAGCCTGCACTCCATTGCATCCCCTCCAAAAGTTTATGCCCCCTCATTAGACGAAGCAGTCGTCTAAGATTAAAAATGTGGGACACTTTTATTTTCAGCGAGCCCTCTCTTCAGCACACAGTAAAAGCAGATGTTATCGCACGGCTGATGCTATATTTACACCGCAGCTCCTCAGTGCCAGGGGCGTATGAGGCAGCGGGGGTTTGAAAATGAGCTGCCACATCAGCGCAAGGTAACCGTTTCTTAATCACATTTGCATTTTTATTTTGAGAGATTCTTCAAACGTTTGTTATTGAGGATTTATGGCGAGACTCTTTGCTTGATATTCCATCAACTTCACTCATAAAGGAGCCACTCCATAACTCAGCTCAAGACGAATCCATCCGCCCTGCCGAATAATTAAGTAGATTTTTGATGCAGAAACTTCAGATAAATCATTTGTTTATGAGAATCAAAACCTTGAGAACCCTGAAGCTCCGGTTTAATGGCAGACACCTTACAACAGCGTCTTAACCACTGGAGTTCTGTTCACAGAATATTTACACAATCACTGCAGATCATTATAACCATCACATGGTTCATTGCTAGCTTCCAAACTTTATCTTTGCTTATACCACGATATAAAGCAGATAATTGTCATATCTGGGTTATCTTTATTGTGTCGTAACAATAGCATTATTGTAAGAAGCTTAATGTAAGACCAGTGATAACATCAAAAGTTTGGCCTGCTTTCTCTTCACAGAGTAGCTCTGAGCACTGAGAATATCTCCACGTGCATTAGTTCCAAACATCTGAAGGAGTATCTCCTATTGTAAATGCACTATTGTTGATGTGCAGGATAGCTGTTGATATGCTGTTGATGTGCAGACCCTGCTGTGCTGTGATCAATAATATATGAGATTTAATTTTTGTCTCCAAAGAAAAATAAAGGCAATGCATAAGGTATGATCCATTACAAGACAGGAATATACATATATTATCATGAGGGACTCACATTGAGGGTCCCTCACATATCATAAAACCACACAACACCGTAAAAGAACCATAAAAGTGGCCCATGTGACAAACTATATTTCAAGTCTTCTGAAGCTATAGCTGTGTGTGAGGAACAGACAGTAATGTAGGTTTTATTTTTACAGAAAAGCACTCTGCTGCAGCTGACAAATATGACATCACCACTGACGTGTGAAGGAGATTCTAACATTTGTGAGAGGTTCAGCTTTTTCGCTCTATCTGTCCTTTGTGGTGTTTCTGTAGCTCAGTTGTTAAAGCATTATGTTAACGGTGCAAAGGTTGGGGGTTCGAGCCCTAGGGTGCACACATACTGTGTTGAAATGACTGTTGAAATGAAGTTAAAAGCACATACATAAATGTTCAGCTGGAGCTTTCCAGCTGTGGTCACTATGAACTGTTTTATAGAAATGAACTGTGCAAAGTTCCCTAAACACTCAAAATCAGTCCAAATCAACTGATGACAGTAGGAGCTTCCTGAGACTGAACCCACACTCAACTGGTTGAGCTGAAGGAACAACTACAGAACATTTAGTTAAATTCTCTGGTTATTTGGGGATGAAAAGCAATTCCCACTGCTGAAAGCAAGGCAGTTCTAAAAACTTCAGCTGTCTGATGTTGGATTATCTACAGTTATTTCACTAATAGTGACAGAAGTTTAGCCATGAACATCAGATGAATAAATGAACTGTTAAGCAGGATGTGATTGAGGCAGACACATGCACACGCTCAGTGTTTGCACAGTTAAACATTCAAACCACTGAAGCCCAGTCATCTGAGATCTGATACCTTTCAGCACACACAGGGGATCTCGCGACAACCCCAGCACTTAACCAGTTTAATTGTTTTAGCCAGGGACCATTGGTTAACTTGTGCACTGGTTTGAACAGTTGACTCAAAATACCCCCTAAATAAACAGCAGGATTCAGTCACCAGGCTGATATAGCAGACGTTCCCCATCTCAGCTCTTCAGTGCAACAAAATAATACAACTGTTTTTTATATTTCAGAGGGCAGGAGATATTACACTGTGTTTGTGCTCACCGCCGCCTCTGTGATGTTTTGTTGAATTTTCCTGACACAGAACAGATCTTAACCAGAGCAAACACACAAAGGTTTCAACCACTTGCAACCTCTGCATCCAAAAATAACTCCTAAAAATTCAAATGACAGAAAAGATTTATGGATCACACTGAGTTTTAATACAGAGGATTTGAATATTCAAATGAACTTTAGGCTGATCTTTTGTTTGAGTTGCTCTCTGTCGCTGGTTATTAGTTCAAGAGGCTGAAAAGTTTTTTTTAGAGGGGTGAAGAATTTCCTCACAATTGACTTTTACACCAGAGGGAAATTTAATCATGTTTTGTTTACTCTGACTCATTTTCATTTAGTTCTCTCCAAAATCGGGATTCAATGTTTTGAGTAAACTTCAGGGCCTTTGGCTCTACATACATTTTGCAGTTGTGATTGTGTTTACTGAGATATAATTGGGGACCTGCTGTGAAATCTGAATTCTGTGTTTAAACTTGAAACTTTCAGAGGGAATATTGTCTGGAACATCAAAATGGCCCCCAATTGTCACTCTGTTTCTTTCTACAGTTAACCAAAAATTAATATTCTGTCATTATTTATTCATCATTTATTTCTGAACATGGGTGCTGTTTTTTGAAGGATCTTCTTTCCATGCAAAGACAGTTTACAATGATCGTGTGTCACTCACCAAAAAAAAACCAAACAAAAGTGCGCATCTATCTGGTAAATCTTTAATCGTTTCCTCCAGTGTGGCTCTTAATAAATTAGCAATGAAAAATATTTAAATCCATTTTATAAGATAATATTTGGCTAAGGCCAGATGGTTATCTGCATTTGGTGATAAATGCTCACACATGCACATTTGCTTTTAATTTCTTCAGTTATGGTTAGAGGTACTGGTTAGCATTGGGGAATAGTAGCTATTCCTTGCCACTGCTGTGGTAAAATAAACAATGTATAAATCTTACGTGTAAATCTAACAATTACACGGCATCACATAACAGAAAATACTGACAACTGGTTTCAAAGAAACCAGTTGTCTGCATCAGTTGCAGTTTAGCTGATTCTCCTGCATCTAGATGAAGTGATCTTCTCCTGCAGCCGGCATTATTAGCCACAGCATTTGCATGACGATGTGTTCAGAGAGAAATAATGACACTGTCAGACAGTTCAAGGCTCGCAGTAAAACAGGCAGATTTTCTTGCCTCCTGTTCTGCACAGGATCAAGAGCAGCTATGTTAAACAGACACATTTTGTGCTGAGATTCATAAGACGGCGTTTTGCACTTGGTTTTGAAATGACTCACACAAATTCAGCAACAGAAGAAGGTTCTGGATGAGTTGCTGAGGATAGTGCTTTGTTGAATCGTACACTTCACAGACTTCAGCTGATGATGGATCTGGGACTGCAAATTGATTGATGGACAGTTATTTGCATGTAACTAAAAAATGAGGCCCATCCCCACCCCACCTGGAACAGAGAGACAAGGAGAAAGCAATATTAGAGATTTATTTTCTTATGGAAATTCTCATTGGAGAAATACTGTCTATAAACTGTAAACATTCTCACTTTTATCTTGGGTTAGCTGACAGCTGAACAGTCTTTACGCTGTCGTGAATAAAAAGCATTTTTCTGTGTGTTTGTATCTTTAAACGAGTGCTGAAGATTACCTTTCAATGCCACGGCTTCAGTGTTTTGTTTTTTACTGATAGGAATGCATGTGTGGCAACAGCATTAGCCCTGACACCAGGTGAAATTTACAGTAATTTACAGCAATTGTGCTCCCTGTAAAATGATCCTCATCGTATTCTCCACATTACAGCGTGAGTCAGAACACATGCTGTTTGCATGATGTGAATAGCAAACACAAGAGGCCTAAAGTGTTTTTCCTCTCTACAATAATGCACGACCTTCACTTCACAGGAGATAGAAACGGCAGTGAAAGTGTTGCGTTGCATCTGGGGTTGAATATTGATGTTTAGGGCTGACGGTTTGTCCCTGGGCAATGCAATGAGTGCCATACATACAAGCTCTCTGGTCAGATGGGTTTTGTCTCTTAATGAGAGTGAACCCCTCACACACCGTATGTAGCATATAGGTCTTTAAAGTGCAAGCCAGGGGTCTCCCCCACCCACCCCAAATTCATTTGAATATGGGATGCTGATTTATGACCTTATTTGGTCTGTGTTCTGTATGCAAATGCCGGAGGCTTCTTTGGGTACATGCATAATGAGATTCTCAGGGTCATCCCTCCGGAGTGTCACCACTGTAATGGCAGTCAGCAGGGGTGGGGGGTTGAAGGGGGAAGCGCCCACATGCTGTGCCAGGAAAGAGTTGTACACTGGGGTTGCCAAGTTCTCTTGTGAAAATCGGCCAATTTTGAGTTTTTTTGCTCAGCCACTTGAGGATTTTATATACGGCACAAATTAGATTTAATTCTAATGTGCATTTTTTAACCAGCCAATTTGGTGTGTCAGTAAAAACGTTACTATGTGTAAAATAAACACTAAGTAAAATCTGCATACATATACTTTACATATATTATACTATAGATATAAATTACACTGATTAAGAATCCTTCCAAAGCCTACACTACATCAAATGAGAGGCAGGATAGTCTTTATTTTGTTACTTTATAAATATAGCAGACAGCACATCTTTCAGAGGTTGTGAAATGTATGTTATTATTGTTTATTTATTTTGCTTTGAAACGTTACTGCTACTGTATAGCCTACAGATCTTGAGTATAATTGGGATTCTGTCATATTTTGAGTTTTGGTATTGGGCTCGTTGCTGGTCGTGTTTGTTATACTAACCTGGCAACCCTGGTGTAAGCGGCTTGCTGAGGCCTCTCTGCTGTTCCCCTGCGTCCTGCTCTGCATTCACTTATTAACATCAGTCGCTCTCAGTGCATAAGCTTTATTACGATCGCCCGCTAATTATGGCTTTGGTCTGTGTGTGTGTTTAATAATTGCCTGCTCTGAGGGCATTCAACGGCAGTCCGTGAGGGACTGAAATTGATTTCTAAGACATTAACTGATTGCTGTGAGAACCCAGATCATAGTAAATTTAAATAATTGTTATTTATGTCATCTTTACGAGGCCGTGACACGAGCACAGGAGATAATCTTACCTTTATTTTCTCTCATTATTTTCTTTCCGGTTTTAAATCTAAGGCATTTGTTCTGGGCCTTGAGCCTTTAAGTGTATAAAAATCCATTAATTGACCTATTAAAGGGACAGACGGCTCTAAAAATGTAAGAATATCTGCAGACTAAATCTCCAGTGTAATTCAACCCTGTTACTGTAATATGTTTTTTTTTTTTAAACTTTATTCCTTACACATTAATATATTTCATCAATATAAGTTTTGTTAATGTAACATTTTTATCACAAAACAAATCCCAGGGATCAGGGTTATAAACCTTTTTAAACTCACATTTTGTTGACAGGGTTGACCGCATATAAAAAATCTATAAAAAAAGCTTCTAAAATGTTACAGTAAATAATATATTTTATTATTTTATATATTTCAACATCCAACATTTTCTGCAGGTGCTTCAATAATCAATCAAATCAATAATCAAGAATTTATATCAAGTGGAAAATGAAAATCGTGGCTTGTGGATGTTTGATATCAGGGACTGTCAGCAGATCATCTCGAATGTTCGAATGCTCTTGCCTTCATCTCGCTTATTCTGGTCTAAATCTGTTGCTTTCATTTAATCTTGTTTATGCCTTGCGGTGATTCTAATGATTATGTCAACGCTCATTTTTATTGTCCAAAATATACATTTGTTACATATCAACAGTCTTGTACATACGTATCATCCCCCAACTGTGCTTAACAAAAACTTAAAGCAGACAATTACACTCAACTCCATTTATCAGATGGAGGCCATCAGGTACTTAAAATATTAAACGTCAGAACTTCCAGGACTAGGTTAATCTACCCCATCAATATTTCAGGTCCATTTTTATGCATGTGAGCTGAATTGTCCAATTTCATTAGGGTCATTTGTCAGCCCTCGGGCTGGGGTCTGAATGGGTAGACCCTTGAGATCAGCAGACCGCAGACCTGCACTTAGTCACACAGTCACCAGTGTGGTGCTGCAGACACACTTTAAAATGCACTGAATATAGATTATTACATTTAGAAGGCCTTTATTTCTGCCTCGCTTGCATACAGACAAAATGCAGCTCTGCCTGCAAATAATGTCTCTATTCCACTGAGTTCCATTCCACGACCCCTGAATGTCCCAATGATGATTGTCTCAGTGTGAACGGGGCAGCCCGTGTTGTTGAGCTTGGCATTACATTCCACTAATGTCCATCTGACAAGGCAGATTGCCACAGTGACTCATTTAAAACACAAAGTAGCAGTCAGAGGGGTCTTTAGTCTTCTGTCTTGAGAATGGATATCATTTACTTCCAAAAAAAAAACAAACTCATGAATTATGACTTGAGTTGGAACGATTGCCATGAACCCCTTAAACGAGAGGTGAGAATGATTTTTATATGGAACCAATTCAAATACGTCCATACAGCAATCCCAGCATGGCCTTCCCCTCCATGTCACCTTCTCTTGTTTAGTGATGTAGCTGATTGGGTACAAATTGTAGCCACCTAAAGCAGTTCTGAAAGACAATGCATTCTGGCTGGGTGTATTTTTCCAACCAATAATATGTCACCTTCATCAGCATCTCGTTTTTTTCAGCATCTCCTTCAATCATACATCTGGACACCTGAAAGGCGTGACATTTTAACGGCTCTAATTCTCACGGTGCGCGGCTCCATTTCCTGTTTGCGCTCAAGTGTCATTTTCATTCCAATCCTGAATGACCAATTTGTCTGCATATCGTGCACCATTTACATGCGCCCCCATTTTTTTATATGCAAAATAGCACGCAAACATGCTGCTTTGCATGCCGACAGAAGGCCTTTTCTCTGAATCTAATTTGATACTTTGAGGAGAAAAGGCCTCAGAGGGACACTGCCTCTCGTCCTTCTGTGTTTCATGTGACATGCTGATGACAAGTGTCTTTAATATGCAGAAAGCAATTTCTATATTTTGTTCATTGTGTTTTTGCATGTTGAACAGAATTGCGTACGGGATGCTAGTGGAGTCAGTTATATTAAAACAACTGTTCTTTATGATTATTGCAGCACTGGAAATGTATGCCGTTTCCCGTTCCCTTATACTGTTGCAAAGTTCTGCGGTCAGAGCAGAGCAAAAACAAAATCTATTCGTAAACATTTCTACTTGTTTCTATTTGTAATGTGTTTGTATTTGTAATTTGTGTGCATATGTATATACACATATATTTATATAATGTACTACATATATACACTATATAAAGTATATAATTAGCATATATATATATATATATATATATATATATATATATATATATCTATATATATATTTATATAGTATATATATGCTAATTATACACTTTTATAGTGTATATATGTAGTAAATATTCATGTATACCATTAACAACATACCATAAGAAGACCATATAGTAAGGTTTGTTATAGCAGTGTGCTTTGTTATAGTGCATACTTTCAATTCTCCTAAATTGTAATATCTAAGCTTATACGTAATTAAGAATTACATCAAGATTTTCTGTATATATATATATATATATATATATATATATATATATATATATATATATATATATATATATATATATATATATATATATATATATATATATACAAGAGAGAGAGAGAGAGAGAGAGAATATGAGCACTATATAGAGCATCAAAACAAAAAAGATAAAGACAAAAAGACAGAGAGTCAAATAAAGAGGCAATGGCAGAGTGAGAGAGGCGGAGTTAAGAAATCTGGCATGTTTGTGACTTTCGCTTGTGTGCAGCACATTTCTCACTCTGTCTCACCACAGAGCCGTCTCACTCCAGCTCGCTGCTCCTGCAGCCGTCACCACATATTTCCCATGACTGCTGGTCCGAAGAAAAGATGACAACCCGACAGCACTCCCTCTCTCCCTCCGAGATGTACACTGTGCTCTCACTCTCTCTCTCTTTATTACCACAATGTCACTTTTGTATCTGCTTTATTTACAGATAATTAATCTCACAACTGTTATTTGCCACCTCAGAGAAGATGTTTGGGTCTTTATTTTATCAGTTTTACTTCTGAGGGGATATAGCAGAGCAGGGAGCGCAACCACCCTGTGCCACCACTGACACTTACACAAACATTGATACAGGAAGGGAAAATAGAGAGAGAGAGAGAGAGAGAGGAATTGTATAGGCCTATGATTGTAAATTTCAAGTTTTATTTAGTTGTTTGTTACAATTACTTGTTTCATTTAGCTTTCACTGTTAATTTTTTTTAGAAATGTTGATCATCAGGGGCCCAGATTAACAGGTTTGGGCAAATGACGTATCTTCAGTGATGTAACAAGTCTGTTACTCTAATAAAAAAAACGCTCTGTTGCAATTCTAACAATCTGTCGTATTTCATCAAGGTATACTACAATACTAAGGAAACATGTCAAATTTTCTGACACCTGTAGTAGTGACAGTCAGAAAGTGTGGATTTTCTGGTAAGAGCTCCAGCTGCTGCATTCTGAATTAATTGAGGCTTGTTTATGGAGACTGCAAGATGTTTAACCAGTAGTGTATTATATAACTCAGCCTACAGGTCATAAACAGACACACACACACACATACATATATGTATATATATATATATATATATATATATATATATATATATATATATATATATATATATATATATATATATATCAAAGCTTTTAATGTTGTTTAGCGACATTTGACGTGGACATCCTGAAACTGTCTGTATCCACTAACTTTAAAAATATGGGAAATATGGGAAATCATCATTACATCATTATCATCATTACTTTTAATACATTTCTCTTTTAAATATACTGTTTTGTTTGTGTGGTTGTGTGTGTGGCTTGAAAAATCTTGAATTATTATATGATATGAAGGTATTTGTTGAGTATAGGAAATATAAGTATTATCATCATAGCAATGAATGCTTCTGTATAAAGAGCCTCTAAAAATGAGAGAAAAGATGATGAAGAATAAGAGGTCCACAATGAAGCTCTTCATCCTCGTGGCTTGAGGATTGTTTATAGAGGTGACTGCTCTGGCTCTATCACACACTTCCTGACACCTCCGCATAAAAGAAACCTGGAAAAATATTAATAGATGCTGATTTGATTTGTCACAATTTCAGTGTCTTGGCAGGGTCTGATTGTGGCCTGTGTAGTTCTCTGTCACTGTTCAGTGGCCTGCCCCCATCTAAAAATCATTTCTCCAGTGAAACGCTTGTTACTATTGTGGAAGGTTACAGCTGGATTGTATGGTCCGTCAGTTCTGAGCTCTGAGTTTAAACTCTCTAACACTCTGGATACAAGTTCAGTTCATTTGCTGTGATTCAGAATACAACATGAACAGCACAATCACAAAATGATTCCAGCTATCATAGTGACTTAAAGGCTGTTTTTGAAAGAATAAAAAACTCTTTACCTTCATTAAATTCTACACAAACATTCAGCCATTTTATTTTAAGCCTCAAAGGACCAAAATTACTTCACGATCTGTGATGAAAGCTCACAATGGAAATTAAAGATCAGGTCTGAGCGTTTTTTTAAAAAGCCACTTACTAAAGAGAGGTCACCTAATGGGTTTGTGGGGGGAAAAGAAACACGAACGATTACAATTTGAAACCACTGTCTCAACGGCAATACCTCAACCTTCGAAATAACATATGATCTGATTACACATGAGACCAGAGCCTGACGGAGGTTCTCAAAGCATCTCGCTCGGAGAAGCACCTGGGCGTCTAACCACATTTGTACCTATGCCGACTGTTAGATGTCACTCTTGCATGCTGATCTGTAACCTGTTGTGTGGTTTTGCTAGTAGTGGTTAAAGCTGGGATTTGGCTGGTCTCAGACCAGTGTTTAAGACAACTGGCTGTGGTTACAGCAATGCAGGCACAGAGTTTAACCTCACACAGGAAGAGAGCTCACTTTATCTGCGCGGCTGCCTGCGCCCTCCACCGCGCAGCCGAGCGGGGGTGTGACACCTGCCGTTGTGTGCTGGGGGTGTGAAGGTGAAAGTAATAGTAAGAGTGTGTGTAGAAACTGAATGTGTTACAAATCCAATGGAGTTAAACAGCAACAACGAGAAACCTGTGTTGAAAATTTTATAATATGAGGAATCACGATGTTTATGAGATAATAACGAGGAGTGCTAGAGATATGTTTTCATGTAGCTTCCTGAAATTGTATTTACTACTTAAGGAGGTCTTGATTCATGGTTTTATATGTGGTGTTTATAGTCTGTTTCTTTGTTTCTGTGTTTGAGAGGGAATGCTCTGTGTTGTACAGTTGTCCGGAAATGAGCAAATCACCTACACCTAGTACAGAAAGCAGTGTAAATATTTCCAGCATTTGTTCCGCCACAGCAACAAAACTGCGTTAACTGTACAGATTAAAAACACGCCTATAGAAACTATACACATTTTCAAAACAAAATACCCAAGAAGTAACAAACAGACGCAAAAATAAAGTAAATAAAACCACTGAATAAAATGTCCAATTAACAAGAAATAATTAAAATGATGACCTGTAAAATGTATAATGAAATGACTAAAATCAACAAATTTTAGGATATACGCAATGACAGTGCAGAGTTCCACAGGAAATGTAAGTATATAAATATATATCATATTAAAATGATTATGATGTAAAACATATGTCTGCGCATCGTCAGTTCTCAATTCTCCTGGTGTTTGACTGCCTCTCACATTCAGAATAAAAAAAACCTTTGACTCATTTTTCAAGTGTTGGACTGCAAGAAGGTGGAAGCTTCAAGCACAGCCTCACAGTTCTGAGAGGCCAGAAGAGAAGAGAATTGTGAGAATTGATTTGTTTGGGTTTGTCACCCCAGATATGACAAGATCAGCATCATGGCAAACAGACGTGCTCTCATGCCGTCTGTAGCTTTGGCAGGCCTTCATGTACATAAAATGTATGCGCTTCATTTTCCTCTGGGTTCCTCTTGTTTGGAGATATATGAGTGTAAAGTGTGGATTGAGTTTAGCATGTAAACTAAGCGCCAGACCACATCAGAAGCTCGGCTCTGTGGGCGAACTGTGTGAAAGCATCGCTCTTTTTCTGACACGCTGCCCGTACTCTGTTGATTCAATAGTAATAATTTATGTTCACATGTGGAATAGCATCACCACCCTTAATGAGAGCTGAAAAATATGGGATGCATTTATAAGGTTTACAAAAGTAAACCATCTTGGATAATACGGCAGATGTTATGGAAAAGGTGTGAATGTGTGATGGCCATTTATACAGAAGGCAATAAAGTTATAAAAAAAAGAGGCCATTTATACAGAAGGCAATAAAGTTATTAAATCAATTTTTAGCAATTGGTCAGTGTAAGAAGCGACCAAATAAATATTATGTAAATATTTCATTTCCTATTTATTGTTTTATGTTTGAAATTTTTGAAGCCTATTATGATAATTGGGACAATTTCAAACCTTGATTTATGACATTATTGTAATGTGCTAGTGATACATATAAAAAACATGCTAGGAATGGTAACAGTTAGCAAGTAGCAGGGTTGGGAAAGCCTAAATAATGTTATTACTCAGTTAGAAGCTAGCTAGACTGAGGCCAAATATGAATTTGTTGTCACTGATAAAAACAAACAATAAAAAATACTTCTGTAATCACTTATTTTCAGAACAAATGTCATAGAAAGTAAAGTGTACAATGTTCTGGAAAGTGTGCAGACTGGACAGAGGTGTGTCTGTGGTGTAAAAATGTTAGTTCTCCTGCTTTCAAAGTTACCTACTCAAAACCCGCTTTGTTCTCTAAACTAGTTGTTTTTACCTAGTCACATTTCTCAGGCACTTTATTTCTGGAGATAATGACAGAGTTTCTACATCAGTTTCCATTGTTCAGCCTTCAACTTCAATAGCTCACACTTAAACAGTCAACCGATTAATTGACATTTAACCACCACGGCTGAAAGCAAGAAATGTAAATCGCAGCCTCCAGATGAAATCACGATGACGACACAAACATCAAGAAAAACAATGTATCACTTCTCTGATGGCTTTAGAACTTCTGAGATCTCCTCTTTCATTGGCTCACAAGGTGCAGGGATGCAGGACCCGGCCTCGCTGGATCTGCTTTCAAAGCTAAGTTCTCGTTTGGGCAGAGTGGATTCAGATGGTCTGGTCTCAGCTCAAAGGCGGCCTGCTCTCTGGTTCAGCTCATTATTTCAAGAGCAACACAGGGCTGGTGCTCTCGAGTGTGGCATCTTTCAGTCACCATCTGACGCCTCCAGTCGCTGGGTCATGACTGTCTAGAATGAAGATGGTGCTGATGGTCCTGTTAG
Source organism: Chromobotia macracanthus (assembly GCA_036877525.1). NCBI lineage: Eukaryota > Metazoa > Chordata > Actinopteri > Cypriniformes > Botiidae > Chromobotia > Chromobotia macracanthus. Next base: position 1,136,405 of record JAZGTH010000087.1, read on the forward strand.
ATCAACAGGGTTGATTAGGGCTGTAAGATCAACACTTTAATTAAGAGCAATTAATTATAAAAATATTGTGATTAAAAAATTTAATACAATAAAATGTATTTAATTGTGCCCTTGACCCCGTAGATAAATTAATAAGAACAATTCGAGTTTGAGGGGTTTCCTGAATGCAAAGCATGTTCGCCAATTGATGACTGATGATATTAATTAATTTACATATAATTTAATCAGAATTTTAAACTTCTAGCACAAGTTGATATTAATTAATTACATTAATTTATAATAGCGTGAGGCCTTTTCTGACACACACACTTAAACTGCTTGAAAAGGCCCTTGAAATAATTTATCTGGAAGCCCTCTTACTACAATGGCAATTTTGGTGCCCTGTTCACTAATGTAAACACATATTTGTTTCTCTGATTGCAGCTTTAAAAGACTAGATTTAAAAGCAGACCGCCATTGATTTCTGAATAAAGCCCTGTGTTTCTGAAATATACTTCCATATCCACAAAAGGCTGATGCCACCGACAGAAAAGCTGTGTGGCTACAGAATCTGTAATCTCTCATGGTTTCTCATCGATGTAAACATCATCGGCCTGCAGCAGGCTTGTGTATGTTCTGGCCCTACAGTTGTGTAATTCAGCTTAAACAAAGCACACGGTCCTCCACCACAGTCTGCTGCCCAACCACACAGTCTCCAATGGGCTAATGTTGGGTTTAATGACGACCAATTAAAGTGGATCAGCGAGCAGGACACACAAACAGCGTCATGTCACATTTATCTTGGAGCTCTGGACATTTTCTGGACAAGTCCTTCAGCTCGGCCAATTAACCCCCCAAGACCACACACATTACCCTGAGCGCCTGAAAGCAGTTCTCTGTGTTTTATCTAGTATGGAGATCTTTCTATAGATTCATATCTGTGATTTTACAGGCTAATCCAGTTCTGTGGGCTACGGTCCTCTGGTCTGGTGAGCACATGTTTTCAGAGGAATAACCTCGAGCACATTGTGCTGATGGTACGATCTGATGGCCAGTGACTGAACCAAAATATGAAAGTAAATAATCCTGACACAAGCCTCCTCGGTTTCACAGTTGCAGTTTGAGTGACGCCACATCGAAATTTCCAGCATGCAAATAAACTATGTTGCCTTTGTAGTTAATGTTGTAGAGACAATCTAGAAATGTGTCAAATGAGGCTAATTTTATCTAATGCATGATTTTTGGGGACCAATCATGACAGCAAATCTGTTGTGATACATTGCGGTACAATACGCTACAACCGCCTGTGGTCATGTGGGATAACTGTGAAGATTATCACGAAATCTTTTACCCAAGAATCTGAGAGATGGTGTGTCAGAGATAATGTATGCGCTGGTTTTCCTGATGAAATTATTAAGTCATAACGCTGTAAAGAGATTCAGTCAGACAAAAGATAACAGGAGAAGTCTTTTTAGACATCACTTCTGCAGTCGCTCTGCCAGCAGCAATAGTCCAGGCTGAAGTAAATAACAATTCTGTGTGTGTATTTAAATCAGAGACAATATTAGCATTTGTGGAATAAGATATATCTCTCTATAGTTTCATAAGTCAATCCAATAAGTATGTCTGTGTGGTATTTGAGAACTTTCTAAAGTTTATCATGACACATAGAAAATTTTTCCCTTCGAGTCCTTCCGGAATTATCATATTTACAAGATGAATGCATGAAAGGCAACACAATGTTGTAACTAGTGGAAATGATTTTCGGAGTTGGGGCCATGTCAGAATAAAGTCATAATTATGTTTTAATAGTGAATATTTTTTACAATACAAGCTTTATACATTGTATGCACTGTTGACAAAAATGACGATAAAGATAGCCTAAAAATACTACTAAACAATGACATTAATGAAGCAAGAAGCTTGTGTGGTAAGACTACATTTCCCATCATTCTCTGGGGCCTAAGTCATATGCAAGGATGATGTGAAGGCAAAATGAACTCAGAAGCTAATGCCAAAGAAAAACTGCAGTGTCAAATTTTAACACCATTAAAAAAGGATTGCCCATGATTAAGTAATTGTATCGGATGGTAATACTATGGTACTCTGATATATAACGCGGTGTAAAATATACTTCAAGGTTTCTTAAATGATACCGTTTGATGTCCAAAGAACATGGTGACTTTCAGCTACTTTTTTTGCTAGTATATGTTGTGATCTTAGCAGCTGCTCTCATTTTGTCTTGCATGTGTGTCTTCAGGCCCATGCGGAGATGTCTGTGGTTTAGTGTGTTGGAGAAGAGAGAACGGCTTTTAATAAACAAACTAATGGATCCCATACACAAGCCCTCACTTTCTTTTATTGCTCTCTCAGTGCAGGCAGCATTCAGAGCATCATAATCAGAGTGAGAGAGAGAGAGAGAGAGAAACCAACAATTAACTGGCGTCACAGTGTTTATAGCTCAAGTTTGTTTAAAGCACATGGCTTAATAACTGGGCCCTGACCTTTCCAAAGCATGCTCTAAATGAGGTTTTGATGCCGCGATACCACCAGGACCACATGCATCAGCAATAAAACATGCGATTAATCATTTTATTTAGAAGGCTGTGTCTGGGGATTTTAAATGGTCAAAAAAATAAACGCAGTTTACTGACATCATTATGGTTAAATTTTCTGTGTTGTATGAACTGAATTGCCAGTTTAAATAAAAATTCAAATCTGTTCACTGCATCAACTTCATCAGTTATAAAGATTATGTGGAAGGTTTTCAATGGGTTTTTAATTCAATTCAATTAAAATGAGCTGAATTGTTAGTCTATATATACCGAGGGACACAAAATTTCATGCAGAAATAGAAAGTGCTTTCTTAATCTGGCAAGCTCTAATCTGATTGGCTGACTTTATGCAAAGAATATACATGGCTGTTTTACCTGTCTGGACAGTCCACAGTGCTTTGGAGGATTAAAACATCTTTATTACGTCTCTGAAAGATATTCAGAGCTTTTTTTTCAAGCATCTGATAAATGAACTGTATGTCTATGAAAAGAATGTATTTTTCAAACTGGTCTATTATTTTGTGTAATCAAAAAATATTTTTTTACGTTTTTAAATCATTTTTTCTTTCAGATTAAACACTGTAATGCTGGAGCTGGTTGATTTTATTCATGCCTCAGAACTCTTTTGAAAATCTTTTCTTTTGAAATCTCTGTGGAGGAAATGATTGAGAAAAATACTTGATTAACTAAGGCCCAAGATCTCTCATTTTAATATTCTCTGAACTAACCTTGAGAAGTGTAAGATATTGCAAAACATGCCTAAATTACACAAATTCTGAATAAACATTAGACTCATGACACTGTGCAAAAACATAACTGCAGCTAAATTGACTGACTAGTTATTAGGTGTGACCACAGCTGTATTACAGTAAAACCACAGCACTTGACTGATCTGACTCCCAGCTGTGTACAGCCCTGTATTACTGTTATTAATATGAGATTAGCATCTCCATTTATTGTTCCGATCACAACCTTCCAGTGAACTGATTCATGCTGCACTGATGTGTTTGTTCCTAGGAAGCTGCATTTGGCTGCTTGATAACACAAATAATGGGAGAGACTCAAACCCAGACATGACAAAAAAGAAGTGAGCTGTGATGTTTGAAGAGGAAGGTGGGTGAAATGGACCTCAAGCCATTGCTTTCTACACCCCAGCGGTCATAAATAACACAGAGTGAGTTAAATAATCTTCTGACTGCTTGTGTGCTGTTATTTACTCTTTAATCTGTGCTGTTTCTCTAAATTGAGCAGGTCTTAACCTGTTTGTTACTGTTACCTCAGGCTTTGGCCAGAAACTTGGATTCTCCTGTTATGTGACTGGAACCATCACAGTCCTCATGCCAGAACACACACTGGAGGTCCAAACAGTATTCGCTCACCAAATAGGAATGCACTAGTCACGATATCCTGAAAGTCATTGCAGATGATTAAACATGACAAAGACTGCGAAACATTGAATGTGATGAAATTGAACAAGATACGGCACTGACACAGGTAGCAGTACAGTCAAATCTTGTCCTGTTCATGTAATATTTGTATTTGTGATTGGGTCAGCTTTGGTTACAGTTCTGAAGTTAGGAACTGGCCACACCCCACAAGGATGTTGCATTGGAATGACAGGAAGATGAATTTACTGAATTGCAATTAAAACTAAATACGTAGTCGCACAACAATGCAATAAAATAATGAGCGGAAACGTCTGTGGTGTTCTGTTTAGATGTTCTGTTTGTCATTCTGAGTCATGTAGTTTATTAGCATCATTATGAAGATTTTAGTGTAACTGAGCATTTCAATGTAATGTATGAAACAAAATGTTTAAAATCCACAAAATAAAAGTCAATTTAATAAATATAATAAAGATGTGTATAAAAATAAATACAAAATGTAATTTCTATAGATGGCATTTTAAGCTTAAATATTATGTTTCTTAGTAGGGCGCTGTGTGGTGGTAGTTCATATTGAAGAAACTGATTAATCAGGAACTGAATTTCGATTTACAAGCCAATCTCAATGTCTCAATTCATACTTGTACAATCTCTCTCATACAAGTACTGGAACATCTTTGTATTTAGCTGTTTCATGCTAACTCTGTCTGAAAATGCTAAACTATTTAAATGAAAAGAACATAAAACAAGTCCAGTATGCCCTCAAAAAGACAGTTTCTGATACCGGAGATGTCATTTTCTCCCGCTGCTTTAGATCTGATCAGGATTTCTTCTATAGCCACACCTCCAGATTCTGAGTATTGTGTAAGCATCATATAATCTCTCTCCCTCCTTCCTGCTCTCGCTCCCTGAAGATCACAGCTTTACTGAAGACGGTGGATTAATTAGTGGAACTCCTCTCACGGGAAGCATTAGACAGAGCATCCACGGTCAAACGGGAAGCATTAGCTCCTGAACCCCCTGGCGCACACGGGCTTCAACACAGTCTGGGTAATTAATAGAGCCTCTGTGTGTGCAGGAACACTCATTCACTCAGGGCCTCACATGGTCTGTAGTTCAGCCGAGCAGAATCGGGATAAAACCTCATTTTGCCACTTGCCAAGTTAATGGAGTCCCAGCTTGAAAAGCACAACCAGAGTTCTGTTCTTTGGTGTTTAATGCAGCAATGAGGCGCGGGTAAGCTGTGTCATTTGAAAGAGACAACTTTAAACGTGACGTTAAAGAGGACTGAGCATGAGCTGTTACTGAAAGACAGACACTGGAATGTGTGTTACTCAAGCAAGTTTAGAAAATGTCACCTGATAATTAGATCTTTGATAAGGTCTAGTACACTGCGATGTGTAGGTTATCTCAGACGTTTGAGATTCTAAAGAAACTTTACTGATTTGCCTTTTCAGTCATAAAGTCTAATCATCTGTCTTACTAAATGTCAGTATGGGAGTGGAAAGCACATCATATGGAGGCCGCACATCCGATTGAAAGATCTGGGATTTAGGTGGCTTTATCATCAAAGCACTATAAATGAATTTTGTGTGTCACTATGGTAGTCAGTTTAGAGATGAGGGAGTGTGTGACATACAAGATTAGAATAAAGCCCAACATGTACATTTGTTTTTACATGTACATTAGCACAAATGTGTACACTCCAGCTTTTGAAAGTATACGCTGAATATACTCTAAGTATGCTTTGGTGTGCCTTATAATCTCTTAAATAATTCAAAGCTTTTTGCAGTTATGAAGGCAAAAAAAAGTTTAATAAACTTTTCAGTATTTAAACCGACTTTCTAACACTGCAGAAATTTAAAAAATGATCCTGTAGTCTGGGCTCAGACAATAATATTCTCCTCATCAACCGCTCTCCCCACTCTTCCCATCACAGTGAAGTCCTCTGATTCTCTGTCTCTGTTCTCCAGTCAACACATCTGTATCTAGTGGAAATGTTCTACCAGGGATTTAAGACGTTCACATCAGACAAAACCTGGTTTACTAATTATTTTACCTTTACCTGCAGTATTCAGTACTGTCAACCACAGACTATTGTTGTCTACAGAGAAGGACATCTCCAAATCTGCTTTCCAGGTTTATACCTTCACCTGGAAAACAAGAGGCTTCTTATCCTCCTCTCTCCAGTTTTCCCTGTGTCCAAACACTTGCAGAGTGAACTGGAGTTGGTAGATGTCTTTCTGTTAAAGCAATAAAGTTTTGTTGGTTAACATGGTGAAGAAGCTGGTAAATGGAGATACCAGGAACCCAATGGTTCAGACCAGCATCTCAAGCATAAATGCTGATGACTAACTATAATGGTTATGACTGTCCACACATCATTCTGAATAATGAAGGACTGACTGTCCAGTTTGACTGAAGGCCACCATTTTAATGTGAATGTGACCATAAAAAACATAGTTATGTGATATGACAATAAAAAGATGATGTGTGATTGTGTGTGTGTGTGATATTGTCCTCTTTAAGTACAGAAATATCATCAGACTCTCTGTTTCTCTTTCTCTCACAAGAGCACTGAAGTCAGTCGTACCCTGCTGTTAATTTTACACTACAAAGCTTTAGCGCTAATCTACCCGATGTGAGTGTCATACTTTACTCTCTCACTCACACCCATTACGGCGACCTGAAGAACATATGTTTGGGAGCCCTTCATGAGCACCCATGTGATTTCATTTATGTTTGTGTGGTCAAATTTAATCAAGCATCTGATCCTCTTAAATGAGAGTAATTGTCCTTTCTGCATGTCTGTGTGTGTATTAGTGTGGCAGACAGAGAGAGAGTGTGAAGCAGATCACTGTGGTACTGTATGTACATGCATGGACAGTGGAAGAGCATGTTTCAGCATCTGTCTAAGAGTTCATTGTAATAGGCCACATCAAGAGCATTCCTCTGAGGTTCACTAATTACGCTGCGGCTTAACTTGGCACCAATACGAAAGATCCTGTAAATCTGTCCACAAAGTCTCGTCCTTAGACTAATAAGTACCCTGTGCATCAGACCTCCCAGGGGGAGCCTGGTCCATCATAACAACAGTTGCTTTCCTGTACAGCTCAAATCCCATTCCGCCTCACCTCCAGGTATGTATTCTCCTGAGTGACAATACCATCCTTAAGGGGCCTCCCGCTTCTGGAATACTGAAGACACCAAACTATTCCTAAGTACTCTTTCTGGGACCCAAAAACTCCCTTTCCAATTCTTCTGTCTGGTTTCTCAGCTTTACGGTTCTCATGAACGGTTTGACCCCGGTCCCCTCACATGCTCATGCCTGCAGAGGGTTTTTTGTTTCCTCAAACAGGGAGAGGTAACTTCAAAGAGTCGCTTCAGCCAAAAATGAATATTGTGTCATCATTTATTTATTGTCATAATGTTTCTAAACCTGTATGATGTGGAATATAAATAGAGAAAACTAGTGGGCTGTACCGGATGCTTCTCCATGCACCACAAACTGTTCCAAACACACCGTCTATTTGTGTTTTTTGGAAAAGAGTCTTACAGGTAAATAACAAAAAACATTATGGGGGAATTATTTTAATATTTTCAGACCACTTGATAAGGAAGTTAATTTATAACATTTACTTTTTCTTAAGATCAGTTTAATTTGATCATGTTTATATATTTTAATAGCTTTTTAACACCACATTTTGTTCACTGAGACTTTCATTTAACAATTCACCCATTTCAACTTTCTTCAGGAAGAATGGCTTACGATGAAACTTTCACCCCCCCAACCCCATCTTAGCTCTGTAGCACCAAATCACATTTCAGTGTTTATACTAAAGCCTGGATTCACATGCAACAAACTAGCAGGTATGAATCCACACCTACACCCATCCATAGCTAGAGCCATCCATACCTGCAGCCATCCAGCCGTGTCTCTCTGGGGCAGTGACCTCCTCATTTATCTCTCTATACTCAAACCGAGTGGATGTGTTCCCCTCTGAGATTGTTTAGCCAAGTGTATTCTAAATACAACTGAAAAAACCTGTTTGTATCTTTAATAATGACATTTCACAATTATTATAAATTGTAGATGGTGCTTGTCTACAAAGTGGCAGAAATCACCCGTTCACATGTCTAAATTTGGTCAGTCAAGCCTGCCTTCATGTCACTCAAAACTTATTAACTTTCACGCAATCGTGCACAAATGGGGTAATTGTTAAATTGTGTAGATGCTCTTTTTCAAGCTAAAGGTTCAGTGATTCTGCTTGATTTAGAAAAAAAACATGGTTTTGAACCCGACTGACCTTGCATGTGTAACTGTACACATATTGACATCTGCAGTAGTGGATCTCACCCTGTTTCACCTCAAGACCCCCTCACATCCTCAACAATATTTTTACAAAACAGTTTTTATCACATGAAATATTCTAGGACTTAACTAGTTAAGAAGATTAACTAGCAAGATTTTTTTATATTTTGTCATATTTTTATCATTATGAAAACAACTTGATCTGCTTGTAATGCTTATTATGTCTTATATTAAACCAATTTAAGTAACCTTAAGGCCCCTTGGAAGTTTGTTGAGGCCCCCTAGTGGGCCCCAGTCCCCAGTTAAGAAACACTGATCTACAGACTATCCTGCCTGGGTGGGGACTGATGTCCCCTACAAGAAAAGAATCTACATGATGCCCCTGGAGAGATCGGTGTATTTCCTCTTGCACTCTTCATTTTCTCTGCATTTATCTTCCTCCTGTTTCTCTTCACTTTCACTGCACAAGGTGGCTTAATTCTTCTTCAGCTGCATATGCGGTACAAATGTAACCACTGCGCACAGAGGTCTATTAATATTAATGTCAGGCCCTCACTAATTAGGAGGCTCTTTTTACTGTGACGTGTTCTGTGGCCTGCTGGGATGTGAGAGGGGACGGGACACCCACCACAGCCCCTGCAGCACTGTACGTTTAGCGGGACTCTGTGTGTTCCAGATCATTAATGCAGAAACCGGTCCACACGCACCCTGCGCTGTATCAACTCTGCAGAACTTTCCTGCTGTGTTGCTAATTAGAGATTCCTTTTCATGGCCAATGCTAGTGCCTTCTATTTCTTGTGGACGACAAATCACGGTTGCTTCTCAACCTCAAACTTATAGGGCCTCTTCAAATGTTTTAAGACTGTTTTAGTTTAATGCCTCTGCATTTCCTCTCTTTATGAACTTTATGATTACAGCGCTGCTGCGACCTGCACATCGCCCCCCCACTGCCTAACCAAAGCTCGAGGCTCCTGCTGCTGGGAGGGGTCTCTCTCTGCTCCACGCGGCATCCCCTGCCTCGGCAACTCCAGTGGGAATCTTCTTCATGTCCTAGGCCTCTGAAGCTTTTCCCCACGGTATCCTCCTCAAGCACCTGCCGCGTCTCTCTTTCCTTTTTCTTGTTGTGCATATGCAAAGAGAGGCAGGCGCTCCCCTCAAATGAGCAGAGTCCCTGACAGCCTCATCAATGCCGCTGACAGAATAAGGACGAGTGGATGATGATCTGAGGAGAACTTGGTGTTGAGGTGCAGCTTCCCCACGGATTCATCAAGCCACCTGACACGCCTTAGCTTACCCACCAATTGCAGAAGTTATCCCGGGAGAGCTTTAGCCCTTTATCTGAGTGTCTCAGTACCTTCCTGAGTGAATTTACATTTCAAAACAGGAGGCTTTCACTCACGCAGGATCACCCCTTTATCATTAAGTTTACCATCAGTTAAAGACAAGACTAACTTGACGAGATGGACGTGAAGTTTAGTGGAAGGAGGGTTTTTCTGTTTGATGAATGCGCATCCTGCATTTCCTCACTCAAATCAGTAAGTCAGAGGGTCAAAATCCTCTTGTGAAATACAGTAAAGAGCTAACGACAGCCATCAAAAGGTTTCATCTTCAAATCCCCAAAACATGCCGCTAAGGATTCTGGGGAATGCTAACAACATTTTCCAAACTCTACACTTGGACTCTTTGCGTGCTAAGCTCTTTACACTGCATGATCTCAACAGCCTGTCTGTGGGGTGGCGAGCGTTTCCGCAGTAAGCAGGAATCTTATCTGATCATCCCTGCAGCCCTGCGATGAGATTATCAGCTCGGCCATTCATCACTCATGATCTACCGATCAACAGACACTTTCCTCATCTATTCATGCTGTGACAGAGGAAAGGCTGCAGCTCTCAGCCAGGCACTTAGTTATCGTTTTGTTATATTATTTAAACACTGTTAATTCAAATGAAAGACAAAATGTTAGCGCAAATTTTAACACAGGTGCCAGAATAGTTTGTCTGACTGCACTTTTATGGAGACATAAGATGCCATGTGACAAAAGTCAGTGCTACTTGTTGGCAGGGCTGTTACGAAAATGTTTTGAGTGTGCCTCCTCACTCCTGGGCTCAGTGAGTCTGACTTCAGTAAAAATCATTGCAAATGCACTGAGGAAACAGTCATTTAAAGTACAAAACATCACCTTTAACTGAAATTTATGAATATTTTACACTTCCTTTTTTGAAAAAGTCTTTTTTTTCCATGGATGATCTCTCAAGTGTCACTCAAGCAGCTCAAATTTCATCTATTAATACTAACGCTAGAGTGAACAAACCCACCAAACACAATATATTAACGCTACCATATGTGAACTGTTCGGAGTGACAGTGAACAGTTGACTCAAGTGGTGTGCACTAATGTCCTCCTGAAGAGAGGAGCAAGAGCAGGAAAACACAACCACTCTGCACAGCTGGAGGCTGTCAAGCATCATTTGCTTTTTCACATGATTAATTTGATTTTAATCTCTCAAATCGAGGGCTGATTAATTTTGATCATATGTTAAAAATGATACACATTCCATTAATTAAAAGTTTTCTTGAGTTGTTGATGCAAAGTTTTGTGTTACAGTATGGATCTGCCACCGACCGCGTGAGACGTCTGCACGTTGCTCTGTACTCGACACTGCTTACACATGAGTGAAGTTCAGAGATGTTCTGAAGCTTCAGCCTGAGAATTCCCTTTTTTATTTTGGTGGACCTCAGTTTAAAGAACTAAAGCTCTTCTATACCTACTTTAGGGCCTAAGTCTATTAAAGGTAAAGAGATTGAGAGATGTCATCAGTACAGGTAATTCTTCACTGCTGCTCTCAGCAGACAGGGGAACATCACATGAAATATGGAATGAATGCATGATGAAAGAGCTTATAACACTTATAATATAAGACAGGAGAAGATTGTAGGTCATTTTGCCTGCAAAAGTAACAAAAACGTTAAATGTTATTTTGAAAGTTTTAACTCTGTAATGTTTTTTAAATGTTCCAGTAACTACTTACGAGAAAAGCTTTTTATATATGATATATAATGTTAACGTAGCCATCATCTACAGCCAACACTGTAAGAACACTCCCTGTTAGCTGAGCAGGGGAGTGTGCAGAACATCTGCTGAATCTTGTAGATGTTCATGCATCACTATAGTTTTACTTTAACACTGGCCTCATGGTCTCTCTGCAGCACAGTGGTTTTGGACAGGTCACAGACATTTCATCAAGTTCTCAAGAGTGAGCAGAATGAAGACTGTATCAAGCAGTGCTTGTTCTCCTGTCTGAGTGGCATTTCCAGCATGACTGACTTGCTACATCATTAACTGCTGAATAGATTGCCTGTTGAATTCGTATTGTGCTGCCAATGCGTGTTTGTCATTAGGTGGTTGGCAGAGAGTGAACTGGTCAGCCTTCAGTCATTTGGCCTTGGTGCATCGTCACTGGAGCGAAAGACAAAGATGTTTCACTCTGTTTACATATGAAACTGCCCTTGTTTTCAGCACCTGATGCCCCTTTTGGTACACAGTAAACAGCCTCCATCACTGTAGCAATGGCAATGAATGAAGTGGCTCACATGCGAATGGGCCGTTTAGTGTATTTATGTCCATCAAACAAGCACCATTTAACCAAAGACCCTGATTTTGGTTTACCTGTAGGAGTCGAGCATTTCTGAATCCATTTTAATGCACAAGCAGGGAGCTTTCGTTTAATTCGTATTCAGTGACTTTGCATGTTTTAAGCTCTATGCAAATATTATTGGATTTTCAAAAGGATTTGATGGATTTTCTCAGGATTTTCTCACACAAATGTTGGCAAAAATAGAGAGAAATATCTGTCTCTTTGTGAGGAAGATTTGCATGCATGAAATATTTTAATGAAAGCCCCCCCATCCTTGCAGGAGAATAGGATTTGATTTCAAAATATCATCAGTTTGGGGGCTGGGTGTCACATATAGAGGGACGTATGTGGCATCTTCGTTTTTCACACATTTAAACACCAGCTTTTAACACATTCTCCTGTGCATTCAGAGCAAAGGTTCACAGCCAATACTTCTGGCCTGGAACAAAAGATGTAACAACAGAGTACAGAAAGTATCACGTTAATGCCTGCATTAAAGTCAAGTTTATATAGCACATTCTGCAGTGGTAATTCAAATGTTTAAAAAAACATAAAAAAGGACAAATAAAACTAAGTTGTAAAACTCCAATCTGTAACTTTATTTGGTTAAAAATAAATAAAAACAGTTATAGAGCAAGTGCTGTACATAACAGATCAGTGTTCAAAACCGTCTCTTTACCTTAAACCCGAATTAACAACAATATTATATATATATATATATATATATATATATATATAGCTGTCAGATCTGTTTTTTTAGGAAATGTCAGTTTGGTTTCATTTGATGTCAAGAAAAGTACGTAACGTTACCTACAATTTTACATTTCAAACTGAGCTGGCGATAGAGAGGTGAAAGTTATGGATTGCAGCTTTAAAATATGGAATAAAAAGCAACTAAAACAAATCATTTAGTTAAAAATGTATTAAAAAGAAACAAAAGAATAATAATAATGCTTGTGCCCCATTTGCATACTATGTACTAAACAGCACACTTGCCTAGGTTGTTGCATTGGTACATATTACTGCATCATATAATTGCTGGTTTTGTTTGTATGTTAGCAGTAATACCTAAATCATGTATTAATTAAAATTATAACTTTAGACCCATATATTTAAAAACAGCAAACCTTTCCTGAAAATCAAACTTCATTTTTAAAATATAAAATAAATACAAGAAAATAGATAAATACAAAAGACTGAACTTTTCAAAAATGAACAGCAATACCATCAGGGCACCTTTAGTAGATAATATTCTACATGTGTCATCTTGTTTTGGATGGATAATAAACAGATTGAGGTACAGCAAATTATAAATAGCCATAGTTATTGCAATCATTAGTGATGTCTTCATGATTGTAAGATTTGCTCTCTTCTTTGGGGTTATGAATGTCATGCAGAAACACAAATCCAGCAAAAGCATGAAGGCATGACAGAGTCATATTGGGGTGGGTAAGATATGCTTATGAGAGCAGACTTTATAGTTCAGTTAAAATCATTTCAAACACATAATCAGTCAGCATAAGAGACGCACGGCCGGTGGCAAAGACTCACACGCAGATGTCTTGAATATTCTGTCACAGCTTGTAATGGGTTTTAAAGGGTTAACACCTCTCTCCATTTCTGCTTTCATCTAGACAGACTGAGAGAGAGAGAGAGAGAGAGAGAGCTAACATACGCAATTAGCAAGTTTGGGCTTGATATGTAAAAGCTGAGAATGTACAAGAGATGAAGGAGTCTGTGTTTGGACACAGAACATGAGAACTACACAGCCTACAGCCAGACAACTCACAAAGACAAAGACATTACTTGAGCATTTCCTGTCTGTGGCAAACACTGACAGACAGACAGATAGACAGACAGACAGACGGACGGACAGAGCTAATGTACCTTCATATCAACTTTTAAGATTTCTTACCAGAATGGAGGCAGTTGAATGTTTACTGGATGCTGTTTGCAGTTTCTTTCATTACCTGATATTAAAACCATAATCTTTACAGAAATAATAAATGTAATAAAATAGATTTACATGATAAATGTACAGAAAAGCACTTACTCTGTTTGAAACATAAAATTGCAGGTTATTTTTCATTTGTACGTAAGTTAAAATCAATTGTTTTTCACGAAATAACAGTAAACAAGCTTTATATGAACCCTGAAGACGTAAACTGTTTCTCATACCAAGAAAACTTCCTTAAACCTGAATGTGGATTTGAGTTGAATGTATGTCTTTGTGTTCTGGAGACGTTCTCTCTGTGAAGGGCCCTCTGTTGTGGACTGGAGTGCGTTTACCCTCTTCTACAGCGAGCACCTCTGTCAGCCAGAGTTGCTTTATTTCTCTAGAAGCTTTTGCTGAAGTTGAGGTGAACACTGAGAATAATGCGGCAGGTTGTTGAAGTAAGATGATGTTTTGGTTGAGCTGCCATATGGAGACAGTTGTGAGAAAAAATTGTGAGGGAACATTCCTGGTGATATTGTGATTATCAGATAATTCAGTAACAGATAACAGAAGATGACTGTGGACATAAGCATGAGCTCTAACACCACAGCACACCTTTAGCACACTTGAAAATATTTATCTGTTCAGCATTCATTGTTCTCTTAACAGATGATTTGAGACTTCCTCGGAAATGATGTGGTCTACTTTTTCTTCTCACAAAGACGACTTTATAGAGTTCGGTCACAAAGAAATAAAATTTAAAATTAGTAAAATGTGAGAAGGAAGCTTGGAAATGTGCTTCACAGATGTGTTGCTCCAAATAATTTTTGTAAATGTGTTTCATTCATATGTTTAGTATGTTATACTGCATACTATATTATTTCTGAAATACAGTAGAGTATGGAGGATGCAAAAATTGTTGTAACTATGTATAGCATCTTTCATATTGTTGCCCCCCTATGATGAGTTGCTGTATTTCCACTTTTTATAGTTTTGTTATAGTCTCTTTGGATAAAAGTGTCTGTTAAATGCCACAATGTAAATGTAATCAAGGAGGACTGTTCAGTCCTCAGTAATGCACACTGAAGAAGTCTCTGTGTCTCAATGCAGTGGCAAAAGAATCTGTTTCATTAAGTGATGATCAGAATACAGAAGTTATAACGTCTTTGCACAACATTGCATTAAACTGCATACTATTTCTACATCCTACATACTACTTGAACAAACAGTGAGCAATATACAGTATGCAATATACATTTTCAAACATAGCCTTTCTTTCTTTTCTTTTGATGGGCAAATCTTCTTTGTTCCTTTGTTCTGTCAGTCTATCTTTAAATCAAGTCTTCACTCTGGTTATTTACTACAGGCAGATCTGCATTTCTCATATAGATCTGTCTGCCACTGATTTTAATATCAGTGATGTTTCCCATGACACCTTTTGTTTTATTATGCATTATGAATTTCTCCTTCTCGCCCTTCATCTTCTCAAATCCCTATCCCCACGCCGAGGATTATGAGGCCAACTATTTTATCAGGAGGGGTGGGATTTATCATTTCAATCTCATTTCAATAAATAAAATAATCTCTCTTCTCTTAGAAGTGACAGCAGCTAATGCTATTTTGTCATCATTAGATGAAACTTTGCAGAAAGAGCTTGAGTGATGTCAGAGCTGTGGTGTAACTTTGATCTCTGTGACCATCACTCCAGGGTTTCAGCTGAATGGCACACGTGTGCTAGCACTGTCAATGTTGGTGACATAAAGCATTCCAAATAAATTTACTTTGTACACAACTTTTATCGCATTTAAAAGTTTTATCACATTTTATCGTTTTTTTGTTTCTACGTGATTTTAATGGTCCACGGTAAATCACCAACAATAAAAGGTTATATGATGATCTTGTTTCATTGCCTGTTCTCTTAATGGTCTTCCACACGTGTGCATGTATGTCTCTTATCTCCCTGTCAGAAACGACTTCACAAAAACAGTGCCATCAAGTCCGCTGTGAGCGAGCGTATCGAGAAACAAGGCCAACCATCAAAACGCCATTTTTATTTTAATTGCTATTTCCTACCCACCCACTTCTTGGTTTCTCACCCTCAGAGCGAATCAAGGAAAAACGGGGGGCAAACTGACAGCAAAACAATTGCGTTTCAAATTGAAGTCCCGGCAGAGTGTGTTCAGTTCCCTAACCTGACATCCGTTTTTCCCACACACATCCTGAAAAAAACAAAACAAAACAGAGAGGAAAAAGTGCAAAAAAGAAAAAAGAAAGAGGGACCGTCCTTTTGAATATGTGTTTTCTGTTTATCATTAGCTGACTGGGTGCTTCATCATTCAGTGAAAATCCCTATCTGCTGAACATAAGGCTGAGAGACAGCAGGGAATCAATCTTTTGTGCTTGGGCAGATAAACACAGGACGCAATCAGGGGGGAGACGGAGGCATGAAGCCGGGCGCAAGACTCACGCCGCTGGTGATGGATGGCGGAAGTAAAAGTGTCAGGATGGCATTATGCAAATAGGGGAGGCATCCGAGCATCGCCCTGGTGATTATGGGAGATGCGGAGAGCAGCCCGTTGGTCCCCCTGGCATCTCTCCTGATCGCTTTCACTCCCTCTGCTTCTCTTTCTCTTACTCTGCTCATTTTTTGTGGTTTTGTTGCTCTTTTTAACTGGCTCTGTCGTTGTTTGTCAGAGAGAGCTGCCATGGGATCAGCCTGCGCATGATTATTTACACACAAGGGGCATGGGTTTCACCAAACACTAATCCTCAGGTAAGGCAGAGGTCAGAGGTCACTTTGGGATCAAGGGTTGGCTGATTAGCATTGTCCGGTTAGCCACTGCTCATAGATGCTGTAACTGTGCCATTATACTGCAGTGTATTCCACTAGACCTAAACTAAAGCAACACTTTTTTGGAGAGCTTAAAGCCATAGTAGGCGAGAAGCATTTTTATAATGTTAAACACTTTCTTTCATCCCAGATTAATATGCAGAGATAACTGAGATACATGATTTGGTAGGTTGGCTGTCCTGTAGCTCATTGAGGCTATTAAAACCTCCTCGCACTGATTCCACCAAATGGCAACAGCTGGAGGCGGGGCTATCTCGATGTCAGAATGACCACTGCCAAAGTGAGAGAAGTACTCTGCAGTAAGTATTTTTTTGCTATTTTATTTGGTCACCCTAATGGTGTAGAAACCACACACAACACATTTAACCTTTAACAGACTTATGTTGGTCAATGAGCAAAGCGATAGCATATACTTTACATACTTGCTTTTGAGATCAGCAGTGAAGCTTATTGTTAACAGGCACCATAAACCTCATTGATGCTAAATAATTGAGTCAAAGATGACACAATAAATATGAGGTCCAGACTGCAGATCTCAAACTTTCTTTACGATATTGCGATGGCAAGAAATGGCTGAACATCATCTGAAATGGTTTACAATTTCTCTTCAAAACATAATTTCCTGCTGGTGTCATTGTGAGGTGTAGCCTGAAGGAAAGAATAAATGACACGACTGCTTCTCCTGCAGCACATTTAGTGTAAGTGCCACAAACCATCCACACAGAAGACGGCCATATGGCTTCCTCCGCTCATCTCCTCACACCGAGAAAAGCATTGAAGACTGTTTAAACTGTAAGCTTTTATTGTAACTACCTGATCTGACAAAAAGTCTCAAATCAAGCGGAAAATCAGATAAGAGCATGTCATATGTCGGGTACATATCTGATTTAGACTTAAAATGTCACAAATTGCATGCAAAAATAAAAATATGTGTGATTTTGCTCTTTTCTTACATGCATTAAGTGACAGAAGTGTGAAAAACTCAGAATTGGTTGAGAGTGTAAATATAGCCTAATATTCTTCTTTAAAACGTCCTTCTATCAGGGCCGGTTTATGGGACGGACCTGCCCCCCTTCCCCATTTTATCCCCAGCCAACATTCAGATCCCCAACTATTAGCAATAATAAAAGTGATGTTTGTCTACGCAAGCACCCCAATGATAAAATAAGCATTACATCATCCGAGTCATCAGAGGGGACCTCTCCATATTCATTCCAGCTGAGTTACAGTAACATCAGCCCTTTATGAACACATGAGAATTTCTGCATAATTAACACAGTTGTAGCCCCACCCCTTTTGAAATATGAATCTCTTTAGTTGTAATAGTTTTTCCATTAACACAGAACAACTTCTAATAGCACCAGGGCTCTGTCTCCAGCCACAAGCTCGGAGCTGCCAGGCGCGTTCCCTCCAGCTTTGGCACTTTCTGCAGCACGCAGACAATACTGCTCTGTTTCAGCAGATTGGATCCATTTGCATCAGACAACTCCTCTGCATATAGATTGATGGGTTTAATCAGCGAATCAGGGAGCGGGCTCAGACATCAATCATTGTCAGCCCTGTCTTTTATTCGTTGCCTGCGTTTTCTTGCTCCGACTCATCAGTGAGAGCGGGCTCGGGCGGAGGAACCCAACCTGTGATGAGAACAATAGCTTCTTTGCTTCTCCGGGGGGAATTTCTACGGCCCATGCAGATGAGGAGAGAGGACAAATCACCAGAGAGGACTCAGCCAAGCATTAAACAAAAGGAGCGAGTCCTGATACTGGGGATTATAGAGCTGAAGGTGATACACAACAGAAAGAGTGTGTGCGCATGACAACGAGACTCTCTGTACTGAACAATCAGAGCAATGTAATCCGTTTTGAGTTGTCCTGAAGTTACTCTTTCATTGCTCTGGAATTGTACTTTTTTTAGTTTGTACTCAGACTTTGTCTCCAGTAAAAATTGAGATCTCTTCTTAACTTCATTTTTCTCCTGAGAATAAGCAGGAAATTTTAGCAAACGTTTCCATTTATTCTAGGAGAAACACCTGAGAGATGAAGATAGAGATCACATTTGTGATTTTTCCTCCTATATGAAATTGTGAATTTACAACACAAGAAATTTGTAATTTCATGAATACATATATGAAGTAGACTCTGTCCAGTCCGAAAAGAGGAAAACAAATATATTAATGGCAATAGTTTTACATAATTGTTGATCTCTCTGTCTATCACAAACTTCAGTAATGGCAACAATACTGACATTACCGCAGAACAAATTACATCAGCATCTGTGAAGACAGCAAAACAACAGTCCTACAACACAAACTGCATCAGTAAATATAATGTGTTTATTTTAACTGCATTTTGGAAGCTGGTAAACTTTAATCAACAGCATGACTCCCTATGAAACTGTTAGCTAAGCTAAGGATGAGTGATACCATTTTTTTTTATCATAGACACCTGTATTGGAATAGATTTTGTGTGTGTGATTTCTGAAGATAAAATGCAAAAGTATAGCCATGCAACACTGTTCTTGAAAGCAAGCATTTTAAAAATGTAATAAATCTAAAATGCTTCATGAATTGTAAATCATTTTTATTGGACATCACACAAAACTTTGACCATGTTGTTGCATTTAGTTTGTCATTATTCCCTCTGGTCCAGATGTTTTTCATGCACATGCACATTTTTCTGTTCGTATGAGCGCTGTGATAACCGAGTGCTGATTGTTCCATTAATAATCAAGTCACTAAGACGACAGAGTGGGAATAATGGGGGTCAATGTGTGTTTCATGCTTTTCAAAAATAATGCACATTCGTAGCTGTCACACAAAAATCCTGTATGCTGGATAAAATTCATTTTCTAATAGTACATAACCGTCAGCGTACTTAGTATTAAAATGTGCCACTTTAAATGTGTAGAGACCTTCAGATTGTCTGACACATTAGACTATGACACAGTCTCTCCAATTAAAATGAATTTCTGCTGATTTGCAGTGCATCACAATTCACAGTGTTAAAGGCAGGGCTCATTTTAAAGTACCTGTGAGAAAGTGACAGAATCGTCTCCTTGACTTTCTCACATGCGTTCCAGACATTGTGTTGATTGAGCTCTTGTTTTCTGCAGTCTTGCCCTCCCCTGATGTGACGTGTAAATATAGCAGGTGATAATTGAGTTGTGATGGCATTGTGTTGTGAAGCAGGTATCCAGACCTCCAGTGTCAAACTTACCTGTCGCACTTTCACTGCGGTGACACCCTTAACCCTTTCTCTCCAAAACCAATTAGAACCTGCTCAATTAAGAGACGACAAACAAAGTTTAAAGATATTGTTGAACTCACAGGACGATGACATTTACTGTTAGTAACTAGTACATCCTGCAGTTAGTGGACAAGCATGACTATTACCATTGCTTTTGTGCCATGCATATAAAATCTACCTCAAATAATGCGCTATTAACTGTATTTTTGTGATTAGAATTTTGTTATTTTTACCTGACAGACAATAACATGCTAAAAGATCTATTAGACTTTGAAGGAGGGATGACGATTTGGGTTTTTTTTATGAAAGCACCTAGCAACTACAACCCCAAATCAGAAAAAGTTGGGACAGTATGGAAAACACAAAAAAAGTAGTTTTCTAAATTTACTTTGACTTGTATTTCATTGCAGACAATACAACAGCACATTATTTAATGTGTTCATGATTTTTATTGTTTTTTCTTAAAAAACCCTCCCAAAATTCCTATTTTGGTTCTTGCAACACATTTAAAAAAATGTTGGAACAGTAAAGCATTTACCACTTTGTAATGTTGCCATTCCTTTTCACAACACTTAAGACGTTTAGGGACTGAAGACACCAAGTGAAGAAGTGTTTCAGGTGTAATTGTCCCATTCTTGCTGAAAACAAGTCTTAAGGTGGGCAACCGTATGGGGTCTTCGTTGTCGCATTTTGCGCTTCAAAATGCGCCACACATTCTTTATTGAAGACAGGTCGGGACTGCAGGCAGGCCAGTCAAGTACCTGTATCCTCTTCCTCCGCAACCAGGACTTTGTAATGTGTGCAGAATGTGGTTTTGCATTATCTTGTTGAAATATGCATGGACGTCCCTGGAAAAGATGTCTTCTTGAAGGCAGCATATTGTGCTCCGAAATCTCTATGTACTTTTCAGCATTAGATGGTGCCATCACAGAAGTGCAAGTTACCTTTACCAAGGGCACTGACACAACCCCATACCATGACAGACCCTGGCTTTTGGACTTGTTGCTGGTAACAGTCTGGATGATCCTTTTCTTCTTTGGTCCGGAGCACACGGCATCCATTTCTCCCAAAAAATACCTGAAATACTGATTCATCTGACCACAGTACACGTTTCCACTGTGTGATGGTCCATCCCAGATGCCTCCGAGCCCAGAGAAGTCGACAGCTCTTCTGGACACTGTTAACATAGGGCTTCCTTTTGGCACAGTACAGTTTTAACTGGCATTTGTGGATGTAACTACATATTGTGGTACTTGACAAAGGTTTGCCAAAGTAGTTTTGAGCCCATGTGGTGATATTGCTTATAGATGAATGACGATTTTTGATGCAGTGCCACCTGAGGGATCGGAGAGCACGGTTGCTCAGCTTAGGCTTGCGCCCTTGTCCTTTACGCACTGAAATTCCTCCACATTCCTTGAATCTTTTAATTATGTTATGCACTGTTGAAGGTGAAATAAGAAAATGTTTTCCTATCTTTCTTTGAGGAACATTGTTTTTAAACATTTCAATAATTTTCTCACGTATTTGTTGGCAAACTGGCAATCCTCGGCCCATCTTTGCTCCTAAAGGAATAGACCTTTCTTGGATGCTGCTTTTGTACCAAATCATAATTACAATCACCTGTTGACATCACCTGTTTCAAATCACGTCATTATTTAACCAATTTACCTGATTACTAGCCCTAAATTGCTCCTGTTCCAACTTTTTTTGAAATGTGTTGCAAGAACCAAAACAGGAATTTTGTTTTTTTGAAGAAAAAACTATAAAAATCATGAAGAACACATTAACTAATGTGCTGTTGTATTGTCTGCAATGAAATACAAGTCAAAGTAAATTTAGAAATCACTACTTTCTTTTTTTATTTGTGTTTTCCATACTGTCCCAACTTTTTCTGATTTGGGGTTGTACATATCAACGCCCTTGCATTGTGGCAGAGACCTTTGCACAGGCAAGCAGCACTCAGAATGAATTTCTGTTTTTATTATGCTCATTTTAAACTGACAGTGTTAGAAAATCTCTGATAATGTCAAAGGTTTCTTATCGCTTGCCGTGTTGCTTTTGAAACCTCGGCCCCAATAAGAAGATGGTGGTCTGTTTCTACACCACATCTCTACAGATCTGTTCACTGCAAAGAAACGTCTGTATTTTATGACATGAGTATATTGGCTTTAAATAACTTCCTCCTTGAAGTTGCTTTGACAAGAACACAAAGTCAGCAATAAAAAATCAACAAAACTTTTAAGAAAGGAAGAAACTTTAACACAGAATATCTCTTAATGACACTGTTCCAATTAGACACACTGCATTCTCCTCCTGCCGCAAGTCACAATGAAAACAAATAAAGCAGACTGATTTAGAAACCTTATTAGCCCTGCAGTCCCACAGCAATTCACTCATTACAGCATTATGGCTGCTGTGCACGAGATGGAAAACATTTAGGTGGTCCTGGGTTTGAGGTGGTCCGGCGTCCTGTTCTTTGTTTGGTGTTTGTTTTTCTTTACATTTTCAGTATCCAGTGCATCTACTGTAATTATCAGTGTTGTGCACGCCACCATGGTAATAATGACAAGACTGTTGTGTAAATGAGGCAGTTATATGTTTTAAGGCATATGTTATGTTTGATAATATGTTTTCATATAACCTTTACAGTTAATTTAAAAAAACTAAAAAAAGACAGTAAGGTAAAAAATGTACCTTACTTTAAGACTTACTTTATGTATATGTACTGAATGTGCTCTGTTAACAACAACAGAAAAGATAAAATGCAGAAAAATGGCTGTTTTACTATTAAAAGACAGACTTCCCACAATGTTCTGTCAGGGAGCACAGCACACAGCAGTAGAGTTTAGTTTACACTGAAAACACAGCTTTAATGTACATCAGATGCAGTGCAAATCTAAAGTCAATGCTTCTGAATGTACAGTATGTCTCATAGCTGTAGACCAGTAGGGGGGGCCAGTACTGCTTGTGATATTAGCCTGGACTTACTCTCACACACTCACGATCAGCGATCGAAAACATTTTAAACCATGTGTCCATTATGAAAACCTTTGTCCATGTGTCTTAAACACACAACATTCCATTATATGACTGCCAAGTCACTGGCACGTTTACACACACACACATTTCACATGACTTCAACCCAAGCTAATAAAGAGTTTGGGCACTGCTGTGCTCTACCCTAGCAATCGCACATTAATAAATGGTATCGGTACTTTTCGGAGGTGGTGGGTTATAGATGAGGGAAATGCAGTGAGGATCAGAATTGGTTTTAGCATGTTCATTGGCTGCTGTCCAACCGGAGGACACGTTCACACTTGTGCAGGAGGGAAAAGACTCTCTCTCAGCTGAAATTAAAACCAGAAGCGGCTCTATCTAGTTTGGCTTTTTAACTCTGTTTCTCTCTGACTGACCAAGCCGGTTTCATGCTCTAAATGCAGCACAGTGTGCAGTGTTGAGAGAAGTGCGTTGAGTTTTCGCCGTGGTCTGTTGACTTTTAACTTGGTCAAAACACAAACACTCAAAGGCAATAACATAAGTTTGAACATATGCTCAAATTAAAACTATTTTTTACATTTATCTGATTTGATCTGATTTTTAAATGCAATAGTTTTAATATTTTTATACATAATTACATAATTTTTTTACACAATGTTTTATCAGTAATTTTTTCTGATAAACTGGAAACAACTGGAAACTTTCCCAGGCCCTGTGATGAGGATGGCCCACTAATGTCCTCTGCAAGGGATTTCAAACTTGGGTCCAGGATCCTCCAGGGGGCCTCCAGAAGGTTCTAAGCGGCCCCCAGAAGAGTTCAGAGAAAAAAGACAAAGTTTACTGAACATCATTACTCTTTCATTTCTAAGTTTTCATCTCTCCTTTCCTGCTGCTTACATACTTTCCAGAATTGTTTGCTTATTTGTATCGTTCTAGTGATGTTTTCTCACTACAGTTCCCTTATCTTACTCACTGGGGGTTTAAAAGCAGTATTCTAAAGGCAGTAAAGATGTTATGTATCAAGATTTATTAGTATTATTATTTAAAAATATATAGACGGATATATTTTAGGAAGGGGGTCGCTGCTCAATAGAACAACCATATAAAGTTTGTCATGAAATTAAATAGGCTTGTATCTGCATTTAATATTATAAGCAGCATATATAAGGGTATATGACCAACACATGAAAAGCACTTTTGAGATGTCACAGGTTTTTGGGATAATGTCACTCACCACAACGAGCCGAATGCCACTGTCAAAAAAATACTTTCATTAGCAAAACCACCTCATCTAACAATGATGGACGTTCACTCCCAGTGTACACATTGTCTCACTTCATGTTGTTCCCTGTCCAAGTGACACACTTTACATTCACTCACTGGTAATGTTCTCCACGCTCACATTTCAGTGAGCTTTCTGCTCTCCTTTGTGCTGCGTGACAGCTCGTTTCATGTGCCACTTGTGCGGCATCATCCCGCACCGGTGGGTCCGCTACATTTCTGTGGGCGCTTCTCCCTGTGTAGTATCGGCGGGGGCATTGCTTTCCTACTGAATGAAGGTGCGGGTGTGGTTTCTGCCCCGGGCCTTTTGTACCTCTGTGGGTGGCTGTGCAGGAAGAAAAGCTGGTGGTCAATCTTTTTACACAACTATTGTGGTACAGGATTATGACAGAGTAAACCAGCACTGACACATGGGAACATAAAAGGCGTCTGCTGGTGAAATGGTCTCTGCGGGTGTGGGGGGCATGATGAACGGTGAGAATAATGCCGGAGGTGGGGCAGGTTTTTTGTATTGTTGGGACAAAGGGCCCATTGAGTGTCTGTGAGTTCATTGCCGGGAGCAGCGCACTGCTGGACCCCAAAGAGACACAGTTACAGTGAAGTGCGCCCTGCTTAGGGAACGTCATGGTGCTATTTGTCTTGGCAGAAAGGGGAAAGTGAGGACATGATTACTGTATTTGTCACTGTGTATTACATTTTCTATAGTGTGGGCAAAGCTACTTTGAAACTGTGGCCTGCCAAGCTAAAAAAGATACACATAATTTATAGTAGTTAGTCAAGTAATTATTTAGTAATTCGTTGCACTTAAACTTACTAACACAAAATATCTAACTACATAAAACGTAATATGTATTGTAATTATAACAATGCAAGGCGGCCCGTCTGTTACAAGAGAGGGGAGTGGACGGGAGAGGGAGCGGGTCTGATGAAGTATTTGTGGGTAATCTGAACACAGTGGCAGGCAGCTGTGTGCATCTCTGTCAGCACTGGGGTGGTGATCTGTCAGAATATCAACATTTCTAAGTAAACTTCTGCACTGTAAAAAACTTTGCTGCCTTAAACATTTTTTATTTTTACAGTGTGAGAGCTTTAGTCGAGTCTTGAGCTTGTGTCCTCCATTATGGACAGTGAGTCAAATCAGTTTACTTTTACTTTTATTGAAGGATTATAATAACATGTGAACTTAGTATAAAAACTGTGGCATCTATTCACCCCCTTTTTGTAAAAATAACCCAGAAGCTTTCATTGAAAAGGCAGCTGAAGAAAGGTTAACATCTGAGCGTTTAATTGAAAATGAAAACAACATTTCGAAGAAATTGTGTTCTTGTACATGTGTACATGCACATGTACTGATATAAAATGTCTCTGGATAAAAGTGTCTAACAAAAAAACATACAAGAAAATGTTAGAAAAATTAAATTGAAATTAAATTTGAGTCCTAATGCGTAGGACATATGGATGTATAAATGTATTTTTCATTTTAGAGTGTTTAAATGTTTTAAAAAGTCTCTCTCTCTGTATATAGACATAGATATGTATGATATATATATATATATATATGCAGGTTAAAGAAGCACTGAGAACAGACACTGCAGTGAAATCACAAAACAAATGTCTGCCAATAAACTGCACTTCTGAGAGTCAAGACTCGTGTCTGCTACAGCTCAAGACGAATGCAGTGAACACACACTTTCTCACTTCTGAATGACAGAATGAAAGAAAGTGTGAAGCAAATGTGTGAACTGATGTGACTGGAGAGCTCTATCAGCTCAAAGCTGCTGTGCGTCCTTATTCATTGAGATACATTCACCTAAATACCTTTGAGTCAAATCAGTTGTGCTGTTATGAGCTGTTGTTATAAGACATGATTCTTCTGTCTGGTGCATGTTTACTTCCACCCTTTCATGGTCCACAGAATACAGTTTCTTTGGGCGTTGAAAACCCTCTGGACGGTAGCCAGCTCTCATCATCATGGTCCACAAAAACGCACAAAAACGTGCTGAGTGTTAACAGCAGACATTGTGAGCAGAAACTGCCAACTGGAGAACTTAATTTATTCTTCCTTAGTAACTGATTTCATTTAACCTGTTGTTGAACCTGTTTTTGTTTGTTTGTTTGTCCAAAAATGTTCTTTCTTGTCATACAAGGATCCAGTAAGGAATGTTAGTATCTAGGCTTGTAATTTATGCTTTTATGACACTGTAAAAAAACTTTGCTGCCTTAAGCTTAATCAGTTTGGTATCAACTAAGGGGACTAAGTATATCACTAAGTATTAAATACTAAGTCATTTCAACATAGATTTTTTTAATCTGGACTGATGTTAAGTTGCTGTAAGTTGCACTAGTCAGGATTTACATTATTAAATTGAAATTACCTGTAAACCCAAAGTTTTTTTACAGTGTATGTAAAAATGCGCAGTGTGAAATTATACGTAAAATATAAAGCCTGAACGCACTCTTAGTCACCTGATATGAAATTAATAGGCACAAATTGGGGTAAAATATGAATAAAATTGACTTTGTGCCTCTTTACTCTGAAACCGGGCTCTTGAGTAAAGCATGTGACCTCAACTTGACCTTTTGGCACAAGAGAACAGCTCAAGGTTCCTTCATCAGCCATTAGAAGCAGAAGTAACTGATCTGCCCTTAATGCCCTAATAACCCGACACGTTACTGCTTGTCCCGAGTTCCAGTGCGCTGGTTCACATCACTGTACGATGAACAAAAAGGACATTTAAAAAATGACTGATGAAGTTTCAGTTCAAGTCATTCAGTGGAATGACCATATCACTTCACTAGAAGTACAAACATCTTGGTCATCTCTATAGTGAAGGGTGATGACGTGTCTTCCTCAATGGCTCCTTGTTTGGAGGTGTGACACCTTATCTGCAGAGATGACAAAGAGAGAGAGAGAAGATGAGCTGGACAGAGAAACTGACAGTAACTGATGAGTTCAGATAACAAGCGCAGATGGAGATCTTTCAGGTCTTTATCATTCAAGCATCTCGAGAGAAAACAGAACAATATAATAAAAGTGTGGGTGATATGACATGTGCAGAGTGTGACTGTGTTAGCCGAGATACTACATAATGAGTTTGTTAATATTATGATCTTATTAATATCAGTCTTACTGTGATAAAATATTAAACTTTTAAAGATAGGAATCAGATAGGAGTTTGTATTTTTATATCCACGATATCAAGACATATATGATAGGGACGTGAAATGGTACTGCACAGTAGAAATGACCCCAGGTCAGCAGTAGAGATTAATCACACAGCTTCTCCAGACTAAGCAGCAGTTCTGAGAGCTGCCAAGTATGAGCTCTTGCCAGCGGACACGAGCAGCGAGAGGCTCTTCACTCCAACACACCCCTGCACTCTTATTAGGCTAAACGCTCTTAATGTATTCGCAGAACTTCAGCTATTAATCACACAGAAAATAGATTTTGACAGTGTGATGGAACCTGTCAGTGGTGACAAAAAACGATGACAATAATTGCACGAGGCCGGTTACATTTATCATGGTCAGTTATGGTTACTTAAACTCTCACACGATGAATTAAGGGTGGTTTGGTGGGTGACGTGGGGTCCTTTCAGTTCTGCCAATCCAGTTAACACCTTAAAATAATGTAAAAAAAGTATCTGATCAGTTTTTTAATAAAAAAACAGGCTGTAGTTTCTTGTGATATGTGACAGAGAGACCCTGAACTTTGATGCATTAGAAATGGGCTTTTATTCATAAAATACGTTTGATCAGTTCCCTTAGAATTGAACACTGAGCAAATTCTGAGCTACAGAAACATCAACGCAGGTAATAAGAGAGTTGAAAATAGTTGCTATGAATTTGCTGGGGGTTGTTATGAAGTTCTAGAGAGTTGCTCAGTGGTTGCACTCTTGCTGAAGTTAAAAGGCAAAACCACTCAGTCTGTGATATTCTGGTCTCTAGATATGACTCGAGTCGATGGGATGTTTTCACCCATTTTATCATCTGCCAGGCTAAATATAAGGAACAGCCATTTTCCCTCCCTGCTCAAAGTATTCTGTAATCACTCCAGCTCCACTCCAGGTTTTCCATTTAACGTTCCTACTTTCTTCACACTGATAGAAACCTGCTCCAAGCAATTCTGGAATAAGATAAAACACAGACGCTCCAACATTCAAATAAACCTGATCCTGGCTCTAGGCAGAAACTCCACTCCCCGCTCTGCTGCTCACATATGACAATGCAGTTATATTTCACATCAGCACTCACAGATCGCCGCTTGGCCTTGTTAGAAGACTGGAACTGGGATCTGTTTTAAAATGTTTCAGTGAAAAGTGAAACCATTTTTTCAAATGGCTTTGAGCCACTTGTTTCAGAAAGCTAAAGTTTCCTCTCCTGCTGTTTCACTGATAAAATATGATCTATGTTTCGCAGGATCATATGACGGTGTACTTGACATTGGCCCTGACAGATCACTCTTTGAACACTTTCTCTGGGTTAATGGCTGTGTGAATAGTCTGTGGCTTGTGCCCTGCAACCCTTGAGTGTGTGATCAGTTTGTCTAGCTGAATGTCTGTTTTAGTCCGAGCTTGTTTAGTTTTATTCAGCTGATACTTTTCCTACAAGCAATTTATTAGCTGCAGGGATACAAGGATACTACGTTTATTTGAGACCTTTATCACCATGTGAGTAATCATATCTGGATTAGCTTCAGAAACACAAAATAATGTGCAAATAAATACAAACAAACTGAACAGAACTTTGTTTGTGCTCTTAAAACATCTTCCATGAACACAATATAGTTCTGTGATTTGTAAACTGTGATAGTTCCTTATGATTTGACATTAGTGACAATACAAATAAAAGTTAACAGAAAAATAATGTTTTTAGCCAAAAGACTTCCTCTTTAAAATGGGCTGCACAAAAGAAGTAAAAATATTACTCACAGGGGCTAATTAAATGCTTCTACATTCACACATCAGTCCCTTGATTATTGTAATGCAGTTGCAAGAGCCTCTGTTTGAAAAGTTCCTGAAATGATCATTAAAACAGCAAGACTTCGCTGTTTTGTTCTTTTTATAGTGTAACTTTGTGATTTTCTCACTCCTGGTGGAATCTCTGCATGTCTCCAGAGAACCTCCACTGCTCCACGTACCAAGAAACACTTTCTGGAATGATCCCCACATAGCCAGTTATTATGCAAACTGTGGAAATAGCTGTGAGGCATGTTGGAGAGCGGGCAGGGAGGGACGCGTTCCCACACACCGCGCTGGCTCTCGTGCAGCCCTGTAGGCGAAGATGTCCTAGAGAAGAGCAGCTCAGGGTGGAGTCAACACGAACCGTTCCCCTCAGAGATTTCTCTAAACTCTGCAGAATGTCACCTCTGGAATAAGAGGGGAAAGATCTTGTGTCCAACACCTTCAAAAATTCACTGTGCCTGTAAGTGCAAGTGACAAAAAACTCAATTGATCAATAGAGATCCTGCCGTCCTGCTCTGTCTGGGCGATCGAGATAAACTCTTGCCCTTGATGTTTAACATGGGAAGAAGAAATAGAAAGAAGAAATACAGAAGAAATAGTACAAATGACTAGAAAGTAGTGACGTCATCAACAGTGGCAGTATGACGAGAGAATGACGCTTCACATATAACTAATTTAGTTTTTATATTAGCGATAATTTTTCACATTTATTGGAAGTGGCAGATTTTGAACAACTGATGCAACCATAGATTAAATATATTTTTAAATACTGGTCTTAGCTCAGTTTTTTTAGATGAGAGTCTTATGTGCTAATAAACATTGCATTAGGCACACATATAGAATTCATAGTGTCCAGACAGGGCTGTAGTCTATACCCGAGAACAGTGACTCAAAAACTGTAAGAGTTTAGTTCTGAAATACTCATAATAAACTCATAATGTTTGGAGAATGAAGTCACAATTTAGAAATTAAAGTTGTACTATTGACTAAGAGATTAAAGTTGAATATTATAGAATAATATAGAATAATATTGTTGTTATCTTGTTTTTCTGAAAATTTTATTAATAATTAAATTAAAAACAAATTCTTGTTTTTCACAGCACTGAAATGTCATTGTAGGATAGAGACTTATTCATTTTGTCTGAATATTTTGTGAATATTTTGTTAATAAAGCGATTCGATGAAATACGCAATATAAGTGCTGCTAATTAACTAGTTAATATTAATCTACTTACCACTGTACTTCTACAACAGAGTACAGCACCGCCTGTAGGCCTACAGCCAGCATTCAAACAATAAACAAAACACCAAGCTGTGACCGCACGTAAAATATTGAACGATTTCCCTTCCCGCTGAGCTGTCTGAGATGGAGCGCTCTCTCACCTGTAATTATTACCTGATTTGCTGCCCTCATTGGGAATGCAGCCAGCTTTTCTGTACTTTTATGAGGATTTTGTGTGTTTCTTGTGGTCGTCATGTTGCAATTAAAACCGTCTCTGAGCTTTGGGTGGCAAAGGCGCAGAGACAGACAGACCTCGAAAGAAACGTCTCGCTGCAGGCGACATGAAAAGCAGGGGATGAGAAAAACAGTTAATTATGCTTGACAGGTAACTATTAAAAGGGATTTTTGTCCAGGCTTTGGAGGTCCCTGTGTTGTAAATGAAAACATACACATATAATGCCCAGCGAGATGAATAAGGTGTAATTACCTCACAGTGATGCTGCCGGGCTGATACCTGGGCTGGCCATGTATACAGGGGTACGATCAGTTCTCTCTTTTAGTCTGTCTTCTGTCTTGACTGGTTGTTTGCTGAAACAGGTCATCCCCGCAAGACTTTTTCCACTCCGACTTTGATGTGGGATCTGTGTGTCGGTCACCAAGGTGCCTGTGATGGAAAACTGTGTCAGATCGGACTGTATCTCCTCATCCTGTCATCCATCCAGCTAAGTACAATTACAGGAACCTCTATGTGAGCAGTTTGGATACAATAAAAGATTTTGGTCATATATAAAGTATTATGCTCAGGGCATCAGACTTTCACAGGAGAATTTTATGTTAAATGTGTTAGCACCCCCCCCCCCCAAAAGGCTGTAACAGTGTGAGGCCTCCCGTCTCTTTCATTAAATCACCTGCACATGCTTTACATCGCAACAAACAATGTAAACAGCAGGCAGATCTGGTTTCTGCTCTTGTTACTATGAACATGGTACTACATTACTGCACATGGTACTAGTTTATTGTGCTAGTTATAAATGCTCAGTGTTGCAGGCAGAATATTTCAAGATAACATAAAACAGCATTTTCAAAGACAAACTAATGTGACATTTCTGAGTGAAATGGGATTTTCAGTGAGAAATGTCGCAGGGCTGCTCCTCTGAAGCTCCAGTCTGGATTGATGTTATTGGTTAATATTTTTCATGCTCACAAGACCTTGATTACATCATTGTTGGGTCTCACTTTAGATTTGTGAGTGGTGTAGTAATTTAAAAGAATGCAACAATTAAACAGATTTTTTAAAAAAGAGGTTAAAGTTGCATTCATTTGTTTCAGAAGGATATGCCGTCGTTTAACAGGCTTGTGGCTCATGGTAGATCTGTTTTGAATAGTTTAACTATTAACACTAAAAATCTATTGCTCTATGGAAAAAATTAGGTGGGATTTTAATTTGCAGAACTTTAATGTTGCACTGTATTGTCATTTATTAGGAAAGTAAATCTGTTTGAGTTTGATAACATGTTGAAATTGGCATCAGTTATCACAAGTGACGTAATCTTGACTGGACTGCCTGAAATAGCTGGAGCAGAATTCTGCTGCGGCAGACGACCAACACAGATGTTTATGCCACTGAATGGTGGCAGTTCAGAAGTCACATTCTCCAGCACACAGAGATGCTGCTGGAATGCCGAGCTTCCAGCATATGAAGAGCCAGCCAAAGTCAGAAGGGCAGAAATAAGAAGAGGGATTAGAGAGACAGGGCAGCCCTGCCTATTCACTCTTGGCACATGCAAGACAGCCACCGGTACAAGTGAGTTTTTTATGCATTCAATTTAAGTTTAATTACTTAAATCTCTGTGAGGGCACACAGGAAGAAAGCCCGGGCGTTTGTGTGCAGCAGATTACCCCACTGCCCTGCCAAGCCGGCACATAGCTGCATCATAAGATACAATTCAAATTCAAATGTGGGCTACAGAAAATGCAGCTGTCACCCCTCTGGCCTGCGAAGCCCCTGCCGGATCAAAGATGAGCTGTCCTCCCTCTCTGTCTGTTTAAATAAGCTGTCCTCCCTTTGCCAGTGTCTCATCTCTCTGCACGTCTCTCTGGAGCTCCTAATCCTTCACTCCTGATGATGCACTGACAGTCTGAATACAGGTATTAATCCTGCAAAATAATTACCATTAAAACCAGCAGCAGGTATGGCGAGTGTGGGAGCAGACTGTGATGACAGGGCCCTTGCGTGTTGAGCTGTAATCTCTGTGTTTTGGTGTAACCTGTTTCACCATCTCATGCACCGTGATTCCTGTGCTGACGTCCCAGATTTTCTGCACACCTACATCCCACGCCTACAACACAGAAAACACCTGCAATTACTATCATTTGACTCTTTGCCTCTAAAAAGTCAGTTAATTCACATGTACCAGCACAGCTATTTAGTAAAGTTCAACTTGATTCAGAAATGTGTTTTAATTATATTGTTATTTTAATAATATTACTATTTAAAAGTTGAGTGTGTTTAGCGTAAAGTCACTATGCTGATGCATTTCCTGTTGAACCAGGAGGCTGAGGTATGTCAATGGGCTCGTCCCTCTATTTTAAAAAGGCAGTAGCGTTTGATTTACATTACAGCTGTAACAGGATTTACTTTTTGTATTGCCGCCGTAGTCAGAAGTGTGTGGTATTAGGTGGAGGGACATTCTTTCACATCGAAAGCATTTTCTTGGACAAAATGATTGAGTATAGGACGAGTCGTGATATTTTTGATCTGTGTTGCCGGAGGAGACTGTAAAAGTGAATTTTAGACACTAGTGTGTAGACAGACTTAAAGCTAACAAACATGGACATTAAAGCCCCAAACGTAAATTTGATCTCACTGGGTCATTATAATGCAGCTGAAGTGAGTGTGCATGCAGATGAACTGTTTCAGTTGCTGCTCTGTGCTGGTTGCAGACTAGCGTGCAACAGGCTCTGAAGAGCTAATCCATGTGAACCAAACTGCCATATCCAGGTGAATGATCCTAAATCCACAGCCCCCTTCCTTTCCCTCCGATCGCCCATGCACTTTAAGCCTTTGCCATGAGCCTATGAAGTCTGGCGAACGACCAGCCGTTAGACAAGTTAATCTGGTCTAAACGGAGGAAAAAACCGTGTTGACACTCGACTCACCGCAGGACTTTAACAGATAGTTCTCACACAACTGCTCACAGCCACAGATGATAGTGATGTGAGAACCAGAGTGTGGACAACAGGAAACCTAAACCCAGCTAATATTCACAACATTCAAAAATGAAGAAATCATCAAATGAAGTGTAGTGAAGTATAGGCAGCATTTTAAAACATCATGGGGCCAAAAGATAGATAGATAGATAAAAAGATAGATAACTCTATGATACAATTTTAAAAAACAACAACAAAAAAACAAGTTCAAAAGTTAAAAAAATAAAAAAGTTTCTAATATAATACCCTATCCAATTTTTTGTGTCATGTATTTTTATGGTAGTTAGTGTAACATTGTTACCTTAGCAACATGCTAACATCAAAGTGAGTTATTGGAGCGCTATTTTTATGACACAAGGGTTTGCTGCCTATGAAGCGTCTGGTCGGTCATTTATGAGGCTCTGTTTCAATTCGCTATTTAGGCATTAGACAGCAAGCAAAACGGCGAGATTTTGGAATCGTGGGATCCTCAAACAATCCGTCCCAACACGCAGAGCAGGCAGTTGGCAAGCAGCAAACATCATAAATCAAAAACGCTCAGTGAACATTCCTGTGTTTTAATGCCAAACCAATGGCTAAGACCGAGAATACCGGCAGCGACTTCTCATGGACGGGATCGTCACCTGACGCAGCACTCTTCTGGTGTTTAGTGGAAGCTGGCCTGTTACCGCGTTAAACTCAAGCTGATGAATCTGGCCTTGTGGTTCTGGTTGTTGTGGTCAACACATGCAAAAATAAAAATAAAATCATGGGTGTAGAGCATACTGTGAAAGTAACAATGCAAATATCTGTTGATAAATATCTCCAAATATCTCCAAATCTTGTGATAAACACTCAAATGCTAAACAGGGATGTGATATATTATTATTTCCTATTGTATATACTTTATTATTAGTGTGTCAAACCATGGCTTTCTGTCTTTATAGCTTACACAAGGTGTGGTGAGTGTTAGTTCAGCCCAAACCTGTGTGGCCACATCTGTCTTTTCATCTTGACACATTATTAGCATGTGAACTATTATTGGACATCAGAAATGTTCCCATGACCAGCAACATCTCGTGACCGTGTGTGTACTGTAGGTGTCATTACAGCACGGGTGTTAAGCTGTGGCCAGATTGAAAACGTCTTCTTCTGTGGGTTGAAGTTTTCAGCATTGTGATGTTCCCAATACCAAGATCACATTTGCATTCTCTGTGGCGTATTTTAATTACAGGCCTGATTCTCACCTAAAGAAGCAGTATTAATGTTTCATTTTTAATTATCATTCAATATCATTTAAGTATCATAAAATGTACTTTTATTTTTTATTTACTCAATTTTTATTTATTTACTTGAAACCGTCCATGTTGTCATTCGCATGAGCAACAAACAAATTTCTAGCACATTAAAATGTGAACTATGACAGGCAGCACAGAAGGGTTATCTGTCCTGCTGTGTCTAAAAAAGTATAACATGACATAAAAATGACAAAACAGACAAATGTTTCCCATAATTTACCTTTAGCTTATTCACTTAAATCACCCCACAGGCCTGAATGGACAACGTGAATGTCACATTTTTCATTATTTAATTTTCAGCATTGTTTGTGTTGTAAGATTACATTGCTGAAATAATCATAATATTATTAATAAACAATATAATAAACATAATAAACAAAAAAATTCATTCATTATTTGTCATTGATCAAATAAACTCATGCAAGCATTTCAAAATTTGTGGCAACAAACACTCTCATCAAAAGAAAAAGGTGATAAGAAGAAATGTGTCTTCCTTTCAAAATTTCACAGGAACTTTGTAGAGTCGTGTTTTCCGACACACACACACACACTCGTGTGCTGGAAGCTCAGCATTCCAGCAGTATCTCTGTGTGCTGGAGAATGTGACTTCTGAACTGTCATTGAGCGATATACGTATGAGATGAATCATACACATATCATTATGTTTCTGATTATGGATCAGTCTTTTATACCATGTGATAGTCTTTTACATACCTTTGTTGTTTTCACTAACTTGACTGACATGTCTGGAAATGAATCCACAGGTAGAACGGTGCATGTCTCTGACTGAAAACTGCAGTTTTGCCGGAGGGAGTCGTGCTGATTGACATCACTGGAACAACAGCTGAATTGATTGTCTCTGCCACTGGGCATTAACATGGGCTGAGTTACTGTTTCTTCAACTCTCTTCAATGCAGCTGCTCTGACTGTGAGGACAGCCGGGAAAATGATCAAAGAGCTGCTAATCGTAAAGAGGTTTAAACGATTGAGATGAGAGTAGACACTCTCATCGACAGAACTCAGAAGTGAGTATGAATAATAGAAGTTTTAAGAACTTAGCGCAAATGATAAGTATAATATAATGAGGCTTTTTAAAATCAACCCGAAACACCGTTTATAACCCAATTTAGAGAGAGAGAGAGAGAGATGGATAGATGGACAGGCAGGTAGGTAGGCAGGTAGGTAGGTAGATAGATAAAAGGCAGCACTAAACAGCAGTAAGTAAAAACATAAGACAGGTTTCAAACATGTTTGTCTGATTACTTTATTATGCAGGAATGTGCAAATGTAGAGTGTTTAAAGTGAAAATAAATGCAAATTGCAGCAGATACAAAGCAAAAGAGTAAAGTGAACATACAGACACTGACCTGCATGCTGTACTTTTGCATTCAGAAAACACATTCCAAGTCTGATGTCAAGAATCAGACGTGGACCTTGATGAACACATTTGTCTGACAGTCACTGATGCTCTAATAGTCTCTCATCATTTACAGCAGCACAATACAAAACTCAGGCTGTGAGCTAAAATGCTTCGGGATATGAGCCAAAAAAGCCCTTCTCTTAAAGACACTACACATTATGTTAAAGAATGAGATTCTGAAGGGCAAACACATCATTTCTGTAGCTGTTCCTCAAGTGCAGCTGTAGATGGGGAGAACAGCACAGATGTTATTCACTCACAGTGTTTGACAAGTGAAATACTGTACGAAGAGGAAATGCTCTAATACTGGCAGGGTCAGTGAAAAAGAAACAGTATTTATTTGGTTTGGCAAATTTCAAGTTATTAAATCCTAAATCAGGTCAGATGTATTCATCCTGTTACTGACCTCTTAAAATAAGAATGTTAATCCAGAGCTGACCGTACAGATTAATTACTATCCCAGTGTAGAGCATGAACAGCTGGAAAAGAAATAACTGATTTTGTTTACCTGGGGTAAACAAAAAAAGATTATGTATCAACCTGTCACCTGTATATATATATATATCAACCTTGTTAGCTGTTGAAATGTATTGAATGAATACAACAGACCACATAAACACATCTATTGATCACACATTGCGGAGTATCGCTTGTACCAGGGAATCTTTCCTTTATTAAACAGCATTCAATAACAAAAGGCAGTTGAGGATGTAACAAAGTTCTCCCTACATCACAAGACATACCAGAGGAAGCAAAGAGACCTTCCAGCAGGTCTTCATCAGAAAACAGAAGAGACAGCACGGCCACAAGGGGAGAAATAAACAGATTAGAAAAGCAAGTGACATTCCCTAAAGCGTGCAAGGGCTTATTTGCATCAGTTCACCAGCTCATGTTTATTTATCTGTGATCACAACCGATCGTGAGGAAAATTAATCAATAGGAAAGCCGGTCAGCACCGCACGCCCCCTGTTTCACCCCCATACCTTTACACCCTGCATCGAGGTGACGGATTTCTCAATCCCCGGCATGCTTGGAGGAGCTCCATATGGCCGGGATCAAAGGTGTTGTTCACCGCACAGTTCTGCTTGGTTGCCAGCCACTGCTGTTAATTAGAAAACAAGATCAGAGGCGGAATTAAAATCCAATTAAGCTGGAATGAACAGATTGCCAAGTGATGTTCACTAATGTATCACCGAGCACCATGCAAATTTCAGCGGCTGTGTTTGGTCGGTGTCGCATGTGGGTGCGCTTGTGTTTATCCCCGGCCTCTTCCTCCAGTCTTCTGCACTGAATGAAAGTTGTTCAAATTGCCTGACTGATCTCAGTTCAGTAGCATAACATTACCTGCAGGTTGAGGAGGCTGCCAAGTCTTGAAGAGCAAAACAAATCTGATGCCAGCCAGCGTGACGGGGATTTGCTTGGCCTATACGGAGCATTACAGAGGTTCTGTGTGATTCTATAGGACCTGTGCAAATGATCCTGTTGAATTGGGTTAATGATGCAGATTCCGTGGACACAAGACATCTGAACTGCGGAGACATAAGTGTCTCCAGCTGGTGATCCACAAGCGACCGCACTGTAGTGGATGAGGGGCTCGTGAAGAAAAAACATCAAACCACATAATAAAGGCTAATGAGTGACAGGAAAGAGACCTCAAGTGTCAGGAAATGACTCCAATGCAAAGACATAAGAATAATGGCTAATTAATATGATTTTATAAATAGAGCTGTGCAACAAAACAGAGATGTGAAATGTTATTAACACAGCAGCGATGACCCTGTGTCACATATAATGCTACGTTTCCATTAGACCAGAAATTTGTTTATCTGTGACTCCTAAAATAGCAGATTTCATCAGTTTCCAGATACAGTTCGATTAACATGGTCACATAACCGGATTTAATCACCCTGACTAACTCAGCTAGTTAGCTAGAAATCAAGTTCTGCTTGAATCCCTTAATAAAACAGCCACCCACTCCTTTGAGCCTGAAATTGAGAAATTGAGCCTGTTTTTAGCTCATCTGGTATTTTTGTGAGCATGTCAGTAAAACTTTTTCTATTTGTTTGACAAACTTTGTTCAGTGCAGTTTAGATATATATTTATGCAAACACGCCAATAAAATCACTGAAACCTCCATCACACTCCATCTGTCTTTTTATCTATAAGATATTTAAAATAGTGGTGATGAGGGTTGTGGTACACACACATGCTAAATGTGACATCACATGATGAGATATTAATATTGATTAGGTTATGCACAAAGATATAACACAATATTTTACTGTTAAATTGTAAATAAAGAGTTTATGTGATGAAAAGCTTTCTCAGTACAGTCTGGCGCTAGCAACAGCAAGGTTATGGCTTTAATTCCCAAGAGAGCTCATTCATACTCATAAACTGTGTAGCTTCAATGCACTGTGAGTCACTTTGGATGTTGTCTGCCAAATGTGTAAATGTACAACATTGCGTCTGCTGAGTCAATTTGTATTTGCCCATTACAAAGTGAAAACCTTACGATTACAAACGTCTAGAAATCATCTATACAACTTTATCAATAACATATCCAATCATTCCTGCTGATATACTAGAGTCTTTAAATGAACTTGTGACAAGTTTATGTATTTAACTATAACTATGTATAACTTTAACTATAACTATGTATAACTTTATGCATATATCTGCCACTGTCAGTCCTGGGAACGTTGAGGGAATTGGATACATGCAGGGACCAAAGTGATAACTATGAGCAGAGACAATGTATTTGTGTGATTCTGTGCAGAGTTAACCATGTCAGAACAGGATCACCACTTAACAAAATGAAAACCGCTGTGTGACAACTGGAGACACCTCGTCTGTATTATGTACATGCCTTCCACATGAGAGACATGTTCACAAGTCCCTGAGGTGGAGCTAAATCAAGTCTCAAGTTTTTCAAAAACTTGACAAAAAAAGTCAAGTCTTTGTTGCTGGTTAGTTTTTTAGTTAATTTTTATTATTAAACAGTATTATTATTAGCATAACCTGTCTAACAAAATAAAAAATCCAAACATTTTTCTTTTTTTACACTATTTCATCAGTAAGTGGGACAGGGACATTTATTCTATTTAAATTGTATATTGTATAATGTTTATGTAAATTTTACATACGTGGGCTACATGTGTGCTGTAGTTTCAGTTGTAGTTGAAAATCAAATTTCTGTTTCTGTTTCTAATCTGCAGCATAGACAGTCTTGTCATCACTGGGGCTTGAATTTTAATTAGTAAAATTAGACAATTATTTTTTATGCTTCACATTTACATACAAACAAGTTAGTGTTAATATTTAATCATTTATTTAATAAAACCTGACTACAGTAATAATCAGTCAAAATCAACTAAAATAAAATGCAATTGCTAAATGCAGTTCTAATGCAGGGAAGCTAATAGATTTCATCCCCTGTGTATATTAAATTAAATGCCATTGTGACGTTTGTTTAAAGTAACATTGTTATTATCAGCCGAGTCATCTGGAGGTTATATATAATGTGAAATCAGTCTCCACGTAATCAAATACAAAGCTTTTTCTCCTCTCACCACATCTTCACCCTCTAGAGCCTCTGTCTCGCCCCACAGAAAAGCCTATTTTTTCTAAACCTCTTAAAAGCCCTTTAATGAGGCAAAGTCTTTATAGCTGAGGCACAAAGACGACCCTCATGTGGGGAGATGTGAGCTCTTCTCCAGCCACCTGCCCAAACACAGGTGATCACCTCATAAAGACCTCCTGTCAACACTCACAATGGGGACGCATCTTACAGACACACTCATAATGACCCCTGGGTCCTCCAGACCCTCCCATTGATTCCCCCATCATGCACTTCAGACACAAGAGGTCAAACTCCAGAGGCCCAAATTTACCACCATGTCCTGCTTACCTTCTGTTTTGACTCAGCGTTCTGCTCTTGTTTTGGATTGAGAATTCACTCCACGTGAGTCTTCCTGTTTGGGAATACGGTTGGTTGACTCTTGAGATTTTTGTGCCGTGTTCTCACTATTGAGGTGATGGCAGTATACCTTCAAATATACTGAAGAATCTACTTCACTTACTCATAACTGCTGAGCAAACGTTTCTCAAGATGCCATAAAACAGACAGATATAAAAGTCACATAAATATCAGGAGTGAATGATCTGCCAGTGAAACAGAAGCACACACATTTATTCACACAAGCATTGATGGTCAGAGAACTAGTCCTGTCAGTTCTTCTGAATTTGTCATTAGATCAGATGTTTTCTTGGTTGTTTTAGTGAAGACATTGAGAACAGAGGCATGTATGATATAATTCATCTGCATTTGTCATTTTTGTATCGTGCAACTTTCCACATTTCAGAATTAAAGGCTACAAATCTGAGTGTAATATTACTTCGGTTATATCTCCTCTTTTGTGTTTGTAAATTATTTCCACTGATTTATATTTTAAGTATATACTAATGTATAAAAAATTTTTCAAAAGGATCTTGATGATCCTTTAAATTTTATTTCACAAGCAAGATTGTGTAAGATTATATTTTGATTTATAAGATTTATTTTATTTGATCATTTTTTTAGTTTAACCATAAACTGTGCAAAATGTTGTTAGAGTTCTGTACAGAGAAACATAAACCTAATTCAACATGTTTTCCCTACAAAAATCTCATCTTGCGTCTCTAAGTAATTTATCTTGTTTAAAAGATTACTGCATATATACCAGACAAAAATACTGTTTATGATAATGATTTTTTAGCAATAAAATTGTAACATGACCGACCCATTAACCTGCCCATTACACTGTCACTCTAAACATATGACTGAACATACGTTATGAAGTGACGAGTGGTTTTTTCAACCTTGAACGTTGCCCAGGAGATCACACAGTCTGT
Source organism: Chromobotia macracanthus (assembly GCA_036877525.1). NCBI lineage: Eukaryota > Metazoa > Chordata > Actinopteri > Cypriniformes > Botiidae > Chromobotia > Chromobotia macracanthus. The sequence goes on from JAZGTH010000087.1 coordinate 1,177,566, forward strand.
GTCAAAATTCCTCTCGCAAACTGAACAATCACCTTGTGATTAGCTTCAAACAGAAGAGCGATACGACTCTGAGGCTAAAACAACAGACGAGGCTTGTGCAGTGAATGACGGCTGATCTTGTACTCTGTAATTAAGCCAGTCTGCACTTGATGAAAGCAAATTCAACTGGCGGGCCGCAGTTTCACAGCCAGTTTGCTTTTACGACATAATAACAGTCCAAATCAAATGAGAAGATTTCATATTTTGCTGGGACAAGTGTGGACTCCAGTGTCAACAATTACACTGACCCCCCGAGGTGGAGAGGAGGCAGGGTAAACAGCGCAGTAATTCACCTGTTTGGCTGCTCTGGGGAGGTCTGACTACAGGAATTCAAATCACACACTTGGAAAGTGTGCTGGCAATTATTCCGATGGTGGGTGCAGTTTTTCATTAGGTACAAGCTACGCTTCACTGTTTCACCCATTCCGATGTGTCATCAAGTATCTCCTGAGCTTGTATCAGCACGACCTGAGCTCATATTTCATTTATACAAATGGAATTGTTCTGTGGGGGAAAATTAATATCGGACTGCAGAATGGGTGCCAGCATGCCATTGAATACAACAGTGATTGAAACAACATTGTTTCACACCCCCACCCCCTCTCTCAAGCTCTGCCAGTGGTTGTTAACCTATTTAAAACAATGCATTTATTGCATTTTATACTGCATTTGTGCATGTCACAGAGCTGAAAGTTATGAACTAAGAATGATCATATTTGCCTTAGTATTTAATAAACAAACAGAAGGGACGGGGACCAGAATTTATTTAATTTTTTAATTTTGAGGGTTTCAAAATAAAAAAAAAATCATTTATAGTAAAAAACTATTCAAAATGTATAATTTTGGATAAAAATAAATTGTATTCATTCAATAAATTGTGCATAATAAAATGTATTCATGTGTATAAATTCACCTTTGTTTAACTGCTCCAGTATGGATCCAGCATCAACTTCAGATGACCCGACACTGCGTAGAGATGATGTGAGAATGATCTTTACTTCTGTATAAATGCATACACAATATTAGCCAACTGTATAATCTGTACCATCTTAGACAAATTCTATAATTGCTTCTAACAAAATATGTTTTTTACAGTAAACAATCCCATGATGCTGATTTGTAATTCACTTTAGATAATAAAAAAAGGCAAATTCTGCAGTCGGTCCAGCCCACCACAAATTCAGTTTAGAGCTTAGAAATGTGACACAATGAATGAAATGCTGATCAATATCTGTACATGATCACTAAACACACGTTCTAACACATGACCGAGAGTCAATTCGACTTTTTATAGATAATTATTCAGCATATCGTGATTAAATCAATAAAATTTGATTTGATTGACAGCCATACTGATATGTACTGTATGTAGCATTAAAAATCACCAGTTTACTTTATATCATTTACATGTTACCTAATGGAACAAGAGGCATCTTAAACGAGCAGAGGAAGTATGTTTGCATGGTCTTTATTCCTTTAGGTCATATCTCTGCTGTGGACTGATCACAGCTGCTGAATAGCCACAGTGTGACCACACCTCAGAGCAGAAATCTTCTCCGTACCCTCTCTTTCCCACGGCGGTCCAGCTGGAGCAGATTTTCCCTGGTTGCTGTTTTCTTCTGTCTCACAGGATGCAGTGTGATTGGGCAGTGGTCAGAGGAATGGAGATTAGTAACTGAATATACAGAGCAGAAGACTGCTGGGAGAAACCCCTATCATCCTGTGAAGACCTCAAGGCACAAACCGCAACCCCTGCTGACAGCCCGTTTGTTGCGACCGCATTTCGCTCAGACGCCTTATTTTCTTGCCATGTCTCTGTGTGTGACCCATTTCGATCCTGGTTGTTTTGGCCTGACAAATAAGGGGCTACTTCACCACCACAGAGAGATCTGACTCTTCCCATGGCAGAGAGAGGACAGGCCCAATGGGACCTGCCATTATGAGTTGCTAAATGGGACTTCCATGGCATGCCGTCTCTGAACTATGACACCAGCTCATGTGGAGGACGTGGTCGGAGATATTTGGCAGTACATTGGTGTGGCCGGTCATAATTAGAGTGTGAAAACAGTTGAACCTCTAGGGGACACTGGTGCCATGAGTGAGGCTCTGGAAGTCTGGGAGACTTCTTAAGCTGTTAGAGATGATCTGGGACCAGGATGTTTGTGGGCAGAAGATGTCTCCCAGATGTCCGGCTCCATTGTAACCATATTTATGCCTCACTCTTAAAAGGGACCTTCACTACATGCTGCTTAAACATGCAGGACAGCCAGACTAACACAGAATGAATAATGTTTGGAGTCATTGTTTGTTTACGATATCTCTAGGTCACCATGCAGGCTGCTTTCAGGCTGTGGGTCTCCACTTGAGTGACTAATTTACGTGAAAAGCCTTAGCCATGACCGGCCATATGTAAATGTTCCTTAAGATTTTTTAAGTGCTTCCCCTCCCAACATGATACATTGTGGAAGCTACAAAAGATTCACCTGCCTCACAAAAGACAAGAAAGAGAGGCAAGACAGGAGAGGTCAAGAGAGGTCAGATGAGAGTTTGTGCACTCTACATTTAGACTGAAGAGGAGGAAGGGCAGGTACAAAGACAGAGATTTTACAAATGAGTGAAGTCCTCAGGTCAAAGGTCATGCACAAATCAGCCCTCTCTGGTATATATATAAAAGTGTATATATATACTTTTAGTAGCATATAATGAAAACACAGAGAAACTTATTTTAGCCTTTAAAAAATTAATTAAAAATAAAAAGCTATGTGTTGATTCACAACCATTTAAAAGTTTGGACACACCTACCCCTTCCCTATAGAAAGGGTTTATTCATATTTTTTAGTAATAATTCAACAACTACAATATTAAATACTACTTATTAATAATAATGTATAATTTTAGGTCAAAGCATAAAAAAATGATAAAATCAAAAACTATAAAAATTATATTTTTGATCAAGAAAGCATACAAAATTTCTATTAGTCAACAACAAATGTATTTAAAGCATTTTATGTATAAAACTTAGATGAAAATGTTTTGAAAATGATGAGAAACAGTAATCAGTTTAGTAAACGTAGTCAAGTGTGTCCAAATGTTTGTAGTTTTGCAAAGCAAATAAAATGATCTACTCCAACACTTCAACTAATTAACGTTTTTTAATTATTTGAAAATGAAGTCAACCCCGGCTGTAATTAAAAACAACAACATTTGCACAAGATGATTGTTTGTTTTCATCATTTTTATTTCATTTTTTACATCCTCTTGTGGATGGAATTACCAAAATTATTAACATATATAGTGACAAAACATTTGAATAGACTCACAATTTCATAATGGACTGCAAAATATAAAGACTTTTTTGCATCATTTCATAAAATGCCACTGAAATTACAAATACACTGAGTATTTAACAATGAACGAAACATACACGCGCATATATCCATAGAAATTTACGGAAATACCGGCACCGATAAAGAAAAAGAAACAAATAAGAAGACCCTGCTATGATATTCGAAACTGTAGAAAAGCATTTCTGTTTCGTTTAAAACACATCTACAGAAGAGCTCAGTATCGTTACACTTCAACACTGTAAACATCATTTATAGACAGTGTCAGAGTTTTTTCTTCCAGTTCTATCATTTCACCTCCACTGTCAATAATCGTATAGTCCATCTAAACAGGTCAGTAATGGCTTAGTCTTATTTCAAACAAACCTGTGCATTAAGACTCATCCTTACAAATTAAACACTTTGCATTTTCCAAATAACTGGATAATCATCCTCTACAGCTTTAATGGATTTGATTCCTCGTAATGAGCAGAAATGATACTGTTGGTGATAGTTTGTTTTCATTCACTGTATAGCAGGAATTTGAACTTTCAGAAGATAAAAGCTGAACTTTAATTTGAGGCATGTTCATGTTGTCTAGTTAAATGTGTTGGTGACACTTAAAACCGACATGTTTTTTTGACAACAACATATTTCCTCCCTTTTCTCTCAAACTTATGGCCGCCCCCTTTCATTTGAGTTACATTTGCAAACTCAAAAAAAGGTGATAATAAATACATTTCCATATTTACCATATTTCTTGTGTTGTACATTTCTTTCTATCTTTCACAGCTAATTGATTTATAAGTGGGCAACGTGTAACCTTAGTGCCAATTAAAAGTTCTGTTCAAAGAGGCTTGATTTCAGAAAAATAATGTTGAACGGCAGGCTGTTATAAACAGCGTGTATGCAGAGAATGATCTGTGGTGTGTGTAGATGAGGGCTGCCATGTAAACTTGAGCTGATGTCATATGAAAGGAGGCAGGTGGAGGCGAGACTGTGGAGGAACAGAGGCTGTAATGAGGAAATGAGTTAATCCAGGATCTTTCAGAGGAGAGGCAGGGCTCCCAGAGAGCACCAACACAATCCAGTGATTGCAGCCTCAACAACACACAGGATGGTGCATAGAATGAGGCTACAAGTCACAATTAATGGACTGAAATGATCCACAAGTTCTACAGGTGAGCACCTGCGCTTAATACTGGTATCAAATACCTGCTAATTCATTTAGGAATCATTTTGGAATAATAATCTATGCAGCAGGTAAACAACTCAAATCTGAGTCAAAACTGCAGTCTTATCTATAGCTACGGTACAAATTTGATAACTTATGGCCCTTCTCATAAACAGAATCCAGTCTGATTTAGTAAAGGATGCACAATAAAAACATTATCATATGAAAGGATTTAGCCTTGCACCAGCAATAATAAGCATTATTAAGCATGTGAGGGTTAACAAGAGAAACTTAAACATTTCAAAGTAAAACCTGGGTTATAAGATAAAGTCAGGAATGCAACACAGGTGCCTCAACACTGTTTACACACAGGAACTATGCTGGCAATATAGAGGGAATTTTGTTGTTGTTGTCATTTACACGATTCTCACAAATATCATGGTTGATTGGTTAAACTTGGCAGTCAGAGGTTGGCAACAGAAAATCATTCAGATACAGTCAAACTGCCTGTCAGCTGCCTTAACACATCCCTGTGCTTATGCCCCTAAAATGTGTTTAATATTTTATTGTCAAAGCGACATTCAGTGCTTTACGTCTGTCTACTATATGTCACTCAAGAGGAGTGGGGCCATTGACAGCAACATGAAAAACTTCTCTGATTCTTCTTTAGAAATGACCCATTTTCCTTTGAGGAAACTAGTTAAAACACATTTGGCTGAAAGCCAAAATCTCAGTATTTATCAGATCGTGAGATTGGGGGTAGAAATATAATGCCAGGAATTGAATGCATTAGAAACCCATCAATAATGTACCTGCACATGCCATGAATCATTACAAATAATCCAATAAATACAGAAATTATTGCACAGTAGAAAGGCTCCATGAATTCTTAATGGACTCCTCTGTTAGTTGCTAGAAAATGCAAGTAGGGGTTTTCAGAACCGCAGACTGACATTTCCCTGTCTTCTTGCTTATCAGGTGGCAGTTTGTTTATACCTATAAACAAAGCATGAAATATTTAAAAAAAAAATCTAGTCAAGAGAAAGACTATCCAGCTAAACCCATAATGCAGTGCATTAGTAGCTGTCTCAAGCTCTGTCAGCCTGCTCAAGTTTGACCTCACTGGTCAGCAAATGCTCTCCATGCCATTTCTTCATGTGTTTTTCCAGGGTACTGTACACACTGAAAGGCATGTGACATATATCGCAGCGATACACCTCTTTGCCAAACTGCCCATGCGTCTTCATGTGCCGGGTAAGCTTGCTGCTCTGGGCACAAGCATAACTGCACAGGTCACACTTGTAAGGCCTCTCGCCTGTGTGGCTGCGCCGATGCACGGTCAGATTGCTGCAGTTCTTGAACACCTTACCACAGTACTCACAGGTGTCACTCCGCCGGCTCTCTTTGGAGCTGGGTGGTCTTCCTGGCCCTGGGCCGCGCAGCTGAAGGTGGGGTGTACTGCTGCCACTTCTTCCAGACATCCCACCCCCCTCCAGAATCTCCCCTGGTGGAGTAGAGAAGCGCAGGCTGCCTGTCTCCGACGAGGAATGCTCAGATGAAGTTCCAAAAGGTGACTGCCTGGAGTCATTAAATCCTAGGATGGGCTCCCTGATGAAGTGGCGGGATACAGCATAACTGGCCAGCAAATGAGAGTACACATTTTCAGGGGAGAAGACGGGCACCTGTGGCGGCTCCACATCCTTCTCCACCTTGACCCTCTTGGCGGAAGATCCAGAAAGACTGGGGCTGGAAATAGGTATGGGCTTCCGGTGGAATAATGCTGAGAAGGAATCCTCTGGGGCGCAGCCTCTGCCATTCACCATGGGCCTCCCGACTCTGTTAATCTCCCTGCCAGACGAATCTATGTCTGTCTCCTCGTGTGCCCTGTTTCCTGGTGTCAGTCTCAAGTGATTGTCGAGGTTGTTGTATTGGCTTTCTGTCACTCTGTCAGGGACCAGAGGCTTGTCCTCAGGGGAGGGTCTTTGGCCATTTTCTCTGTTCCTGCCTAACTCTGAGTCCATGCTCAGGTTGGACTCAGGCCTGCTCCCATTTTGATGTTCTTCTTCTTCCTCCTCCTCTTCTTCCTCTTCTTCTTCCTCCTCCTCTTCATTATCCAATCCCTCTCTTGTTCCATTGTCCTCATGGTTCTTTTGCTCGTCTCCAGTGGAGTCTTGGGTTCCTTGCTCAGGTGAACTCCCCATGGAGCCTGACTTGTGCATGTGGGTTTTCATGTGCCGCTTTAGCTTGCTGGCCTGCGAACATGCATGGTCACAAAGATGACACTTATAGGGCCTTTCACCAGTGTGACTTCGTCTGTGCACAATCAAGTTGCTCTGGAACTTGAACGTCTTGCCACAGAACTCACAGGACTTGGCTTTGCCAACCTGATTTAATGGTGAGGAAGAATTGCCTCTGGAAGGGACAGATGGTGGCTGAGGGGGTGTGGTTAGGAAATGTGGAGGTTTGGAGCCAGGCTGGAAGAGGGTTGGGCTGAGAAGCCGATGCATGGGGGGTACACGGTTAGGTGAAAGAGGAGGAGTCGGACCACCGTTGTTGTTGTTTCCAGCCAGTTCACGAAGACGTTGAGAGAACCCCATGGACGGTTCCATGCCCATAGGGGTCAGACGCATCACCCGCTCAAACGCACTTGGATGCTGGGACAGGATACCCATCTCATCTGGGCCAAGGCGTTCCAGAGGATGGCGGTGCGGTGGAGGGTTTACAAAGGGTGGGGTGGATGGCAAGCGAGTTTCCATATATCCAGGAGGAGGGGGCTCTCGTAGCAATGGGGCAGCCATACGTAACAGTTGAAAAGGGTTGTTGGTGTCACCCAGAAAGCTGGCAAGTGGGGAGCGGGGCAGGGCATCAGCCCCCAGTGGTGGAGGAAGGGCCATGCGTGGGGTAAGAGAGCAGCTAGTAGGGTGGGTATCCAGGTAGATACGTATCCCATGGGTGTTCTGTGCATGCTGCAGCAGAAACCATGCACTGGAAAAGGGCTGCTTACATGTGGTGCAGATGTAACTGGAGGGCTCATCTTTTCCTGGAAGACAAAAAACACGAACAGAATTAATATAATTATTAATATTAATATAAATATACACATTAGCTATTAATGAAAAAGGCAGTTTAGATCACACACTTTAATAGCTGTCCATGTCATTTGTGCATCTGTTTGTTCTCATTGATGGTTTTGAATGCAATCCTCTTTAGTCCTCTATAGTGAGGTACATGGATCATTTCTGTTTAAAATTTAAACATGAGAGACATCTCATCACACTGTGATGACAGCCATTTTATAACATTGAATGAAAATGACATCACCTTAAAAGAGAAGCTCTCACTGATACTCTAGCAGGTTATCTACCCTGCTGCTCAAAACCTGTTTCAGAGAGGACCTGCCAGTACATGACTCACCAGGATCTAAGTAACATGAAGGGGTTAGTGAGAACAAGGAAACTCCCTGAGGGCTGGAGCTCAATGCAGGTGGCAGGTATTGCCCACAGTCCACAACACATTGTGCTAATGCTAATGTTAGCCAGATGATAATATATAACTCCCCGATCAAAGCCCACCCATCATTATTTCCATATGATATAATTCTGTGACAACAAAAAGAAAAACGAAAAGAGAAAGAGGAATTCGAAAATGGTCATGTTGAGTCATGTTGACAGATCTATACTCTGACAATGGACCTAACATAGCTTTTTCTTAGCATGTGTGACACCACATTTTCTGTGAAACATAGTTTGCAAATGCATCTCAATGCACTCATAACTTCACACTGAAAAATATGCGTCAATACGACAGACATATCACCTACAAGATGAGAGATCAGGCTGTTTACACCTGGTATTACAATCCATCTTAGATGATCCAATCACAAGTGTTCAGCTGAGATACATCACTGTTTAGTACTCAACTTCAGATGTGTGCATTTATTTGATTATGAGACACTTTAACTCAGAACAAATCATCTATCACTACCAGTAAATGCCAGGCAGCATGTTTGTTAAAGTCATGTGCATGTCTGCGTATGAACTTTTCCAGTTATTTTCAGTTATATGGCTGTTTTGTTCAAAGCTATACAATGTGTAAAACTATTGTTGGAGTGTAATAGTTAACTAATGGGTGAGTGGGTATTTGTTACACTACAAACATAATTTATGACAGCTTCTGAATGAGGTAGGACTGATTCGATCACCAAATATTTTTCCACTTGTATTCAAATCACATGAGATGGCTGTTAATAGCAGGTGTAAAGCCTCTGGTATAATATTAGGGACAAGGCCATAAAATTTTAAACAGGTTGTGTTAGTAGTTCTTTGTTAGTAGCCTCCTCCAAATGTTACTCATGCAGAGACAGAGAGACAGATGAATAATGACGTTTAATGTTTTTGTGCATGACAGGTCCACAGCCTGTCTGTGTTTATTTTGGCTAGTCCTTAAACAGACACCTGGCTGAGAGAGACTGAGGAGGCATGGGCAAAGATGTGGCAGAGATCAGATACTAAAACATACAGACTGTTCATTTCCCCTTTTTAGGTCCTGGACAGATGCCCAATTCTGTGTAAATCAATAGAAGATAAAAACAGAAGTTTTATTTCTTTGGTGATAGTACAGGATTCAGTATAAGATGGGATGGACAAAAGAAAGTATGATTCATGTATGAACAAATATGTGCATTAGTGTGTGTGCGTGTATGTATGCGATCATACACCGGCCTGTGTGTCTGAGCTATTGTAATTTGCATCCTATCACATCATACCAAAAACACCATATGGTGCTAAGGGACCGTGTCAGCTAACAGACAGGCAGGCTTAATGACGACCAAAGACAAATTTCATCAACTTTCCAAACAAGCCAGAACGAGAGAGAGAAGCCCACAGTGAATAAGTTAGGATATGCTAATGACCCATCAGAGATCTGTGTCTCGTGACAGCAGCTTGTGTGGCACGATGGTGTGAAATTACCCATCAGGCACCTCAGGAACACAAATCTCCATATGATCATGGTCCATTGAGTCTCACTGTGTGTGTGCCACACTACAGAGGCCTGGGAGGGCCGTGTCTCTGCAAAGCACTCTGGCCAATAAAAGCACTCATTACAGAATCATCGCTGTTCACTCTGTGATTCAATTTGCAGTAATTACCGCGGCCCGTGTCCATGAAACCATTTGCTGCGGGCCGCAGAGGTCAACAGCCAGTTAGCAGAGTGCCTTTTCTCCTCTCAGTGTATTCAATTGCAAGAGCTTAATAGCCTAATTTTCTTGCCTCTTGCACTTCAATAAATATTGCCGGGATTACAGGTTAAACAGCTAAATTGAGTTGTGGCTGTTATATCACAGAGCTGGCTGTTGGCATGCGTAGCACTAACAACTCCACAGTAGCACCCTCGCTGTGTTAAACAGTGCTGGATTGTCTACACGCATGTTTTTGCGTGTGCGTATGCAGGACATGTGATTAATGACACGCATGTGTCTGTGCACAGAGGGGGTTTTGTGCTAAAGTTATCCACTCTCTTGGGTTTAGTAGTACAAAACCTCACGGCCAATTAGTCCATCCTCAGAGATCTCCAACCTAAGTTTAGATATGTTGATTTCAACATTTTGTGGCAATTAATTTCCTTTTAGGAGCACGAATGCAGTGACAGAAGTCAGGAGGAGGGGCCGGAGGGTGTTTTTAATTATCTGTGAACAAATCTCAAAAAGCACTGCTGTTGCATGAGTGAAAACATCAGCATTAGCTGCTGCCGTCTTTAGCATTAGGCACTGACTGGAGCTGCACCAACAAAATGTCGCTCGATGGCATCACAATATGGCAAAGTCGTTTGATAATATCACAATAATGGCAAGTTGTGACAAGTGTGTACCAAATCCTTGCAATGCGATTAATGATGTCACATATGAGTGCATGCAAATGCATGCAACTCATTTTTAGGATGTCATGAAGCAATGCAACAACTGTGTGACTATACAACTTGCACTGGCGCTCTCACAGCTTTGGCCCTCAAACCCACTACATTTCTAGCAGTTGAAAGCCACACCAGTGAATTTGCATAGAGAACAAAGAATAAGATGATGCCATGGGGACCACGACACGCCTTCACTCCCCTCCAGTCCCTCTCCCCCGACGTCCTCTCTGTGCACCTGTCACCAGCCTGGCTGACACCTCACACCGCAGTAACGTGGGCCCTCATTAGCATGTCTGTGATCTGGGGCTCCCAGGGGCCTGTGGGGCCTCACCTCGCATCACTGATGTCTTGTTTGTAATGATCGTGGCTAATCAGGTGGCCAGGCCACTATGCTAATGAGAGAAACAGCATTCTGTGTAGCGAGACACTGCTGTCTGGGCCATCAACACACACTTGGGAATTGGTGATGTGATTTGGATATGAAAGTTTGTGTTTGTGAGAGCTAAACAATGTCTGCATGACTACATATGTGGAACACAGTGGAATATATTGTTTTGCTGTTGAACTTTAAAACATTTTCAACATGCCTCAAGTCAGTTGAATGTTTAAGCTAATAGCAAGCTGTCTGGCCATCTCTTACTCCTCATGGTAGATGTAATCCTACATTGATTGAGCCGTGAGCCTGAAAAGACCATCATATTGTCTTTGATAAATGATTATGACAACGATATAAATGATTTTGGCAGGAAGATGATGAGAGGAGAGCCAGACCACAAGCTGGGGCCCAAACCACCTTATTAGCTTTTGAGGGGCGCCCAGTATTTTCATGCTAAATTCCAGAGCCTTCAGTGATGTGTGTGTGTGCGCTTTCATCTTCTTTGATGTGCACTGCTTGTGGGAAAAGTCTCACTTTAAAAATCATGTTTCGCTATTAACAGTGCTAGTCATTTACAGTAATGATAACAAGATATCACTGAAAAACAGTGGGGTTGAAAATTCATCTATTTATCTATTACATTTAACACATTGCTATTTGTAATTTTTATTATATTTTAACAATGTATAAAAACGATTCTATTTCTACACTATTTCCAGGTCACAAACCAAATTGACCTTGACCAAGTTATCTTTTTTGTACAAAAGATGCTTCTGTTAAAGCACAAAAGATGCTCTTTGAAACATTCTCTGAGAGACTGAGATAACATGGATAATGAACTTGTGGAGTGTATGACAGCCCCCACAGCAAGTCCATGTTGTTAAGAGAGCAAAAAGGAGAAAACCAAATAGACAGTCTCAAATTAAAGAGACATCTTTTATTATTAGAAAACAATTATTATTTACAAACTTTTATTATTTGAAAAATTGTTTTACTAACAATATTTCTAATTTCTAATGCAAAATTTGAATGTGTTAAATTAGAAAAGAATTCAGAATAAAACATTTCAGTGCATCTCTGAAGGCTTTCATGGCCGACTGGTTTCTAGTGGAGATATCTTTATGATATAAATAAATAAATGCCCACCACAAACCAGTCTTCACAATCATGAGTCATGTGCTTCCTGTGAAAGTCTGCTCTGAAAGCCTGGTAACATCCACTGTTAAGTCTTAAATCAATTTGCCTGTACTGTTTTTTACCCATGATACTCTGACACTTCTGTACGGTTCAGTCCCTAGTGGATTATTGTTATCAGTGATTCTTGACCATACTGACAACAGACAACTGTATTTGAAAAGACTAAATGAGTGGAAAACAGTGTGTGTGTGTGTGAGAAGAGAAGCCACAGTGGATAGTGGCAATAATAGTGGTTAAGGCACACACACACACACACACACACACACACACACACACACACACACACACACACAGACACACAGACACACAGACACACACAGACACAGACACACAGACACACAGACACACACACAGGGCTGTCTCCTGTCTAAGTGAAAGCAGGCCTGTTGCAGTAACCATTCCAATCTGTCTCCATCTGCAGGAACAGAGAGGAGGGACATCACAAACTGCCTCTAGAAGAGAAGCAAGCACACACACAAGCCCAGCGACACTCACACATTCACTAACACAAACACACATGTTTCCTCAGCCACTGTCACAGCTAAACACCTGTACCAAAGCAGAAACACAGATCCTCTTGCCAGTCAGCAGTTTGGCAGGAGGCCATTTCTTGACAGGTGGGCCTGCATCTGAGCTGACCTGAGCCTCTATACCTGTCCCACACATCCTGACACACCCACATCGACCCACTGCTTCCTGTTGCACACTCACCATTGGCCTCACAAAGAACCGGCCAGTCTAGGGTAGCGCAACTATCTAAACAAAAACACATGCCATCTAAGAGTGCCCTGTCATCATATGATACAGCCAGAGAGAACGACGTCTCCCAGACGAGAAAAGACATCAAAAATAACTGGAAAGACTTTTCTGTCGGGAAGAGCTATGACTCTTGGCTCAGAAATAAAGTGCATTAGCGCAGCATTTTGTGGCATCACAACGAGTCTGAATCATAGCTCAGCAGGCGTGTCACCTCATTGAGATCTTTTTGGCGTGAAAAGGCTTTTGAGAAGAGCTGCAGGAATTTGATGGATGACACTGGTGTTTGCGGCTGATGGGACAAGCTAACAAACGAACAGGGAGGAGAGAAAAAAGTAAAGGAGGAGGGGAAGGGAGGACACGTTTAAAGCAAACATGAGGAGGGTATTACTCCATGTCATTTCAGTCTTACTTAAGATGTTAATTCTAATGGCTAATTGCTGCATGTGTGACACTAGGGAGACAGAACACTGTGTTAGCTAAGCTTTGTAAAGTCTGTCTTCTTTCATCAGAAACTATAGGTTCACAAACGCTTGAAATGCAATCCAGGAGGAGGTCCATATCACCTGGAGAAAGCTCTCTTAGCATTCCCATTCATCTCAAAGATAACTGCTCAGCTGGCACGTGACCTCTGGAAGTGTGTAAATTGAATGGCTGTCAATGGAAAATTATGGCCTAGGCAGCAGCACAGTCCAGTTATGGTATCTACCAGCAGTGGCTATCTAGTCCATGTTAACCAGTCAAATGTTGACCATTTGGTTTCTAGAAATAGGAAGCAAACTCGCTTCTTACATGTGTGTAAGTAGGGCAAACAGAAAAAACAGAGCTATCCCGTATGTGAAATAACTGCTTTGGCATTTTTGAAATAACGTGTACTGTAATAGTCCCCAGCTGTTCCCAGGCATCTATACCCATTTAAACTCACTGTGAAAATCTCCAGGGCCACAGGACGCTTTCTGAAACAATCAGGGCCCTGTAAAACAGCTCCTTAGATGCCTACAGCCCTTATGAGCACAGGATCTGTGACACATGCCAGTCATGTGAACTGGTTCTACTGCTGTAGTGTGACTGCTGCAGGAATCAGGACCCATAATCCCTGACACAGATGAGCACCCTGGTGAGATCACATGTAGAGTGTGTAGACAGTATTTTATTCTGTACTTCATCAGCCTTATCTTGCTAACCTCTCCGAAATTGCCTTCCCTACCTTTAATATATAAATTGTTACAACTTATTTTCAGTGTTTATCCTAGGGCGAACACTTGCATTTGTAGTATGTGCATGTTAATTGTTATTTATACCTAATACTGCATGTTTGCCCAACTCGACCACAAACAAACATACACAAACTTGTATAATATCTGATAACTGCTCATTAAAATCCACCGCCTCTACTGTCTAATAGAAGATTTTACCAGTCATTCTTTCTGTTAAGTGAGATAAATGTAGCAACTAACTGCGAATATTATCAGTCGAAAGCTGTCGATGCAAAACACTTTCCACATCTTCTCTTGAAAGTGAGAAAGAAAAGATCATGAGGTGTTTTGTCCCTACAGCTCTTAACAGATTGACAACGTTCACAAGCAACTTCTCTACGCCAGTCAGCCGTGACGTAAAGAGAAATAAATCACATTTTTTTCCACAGTCTGTAGCCAGATCCATCCTGTGTCGTCTCGCCTTCAGCCCTCCGCAGAAGCCCTCTTCATCCTCTGCAGAAACAAACAGGGGAGATCAACTTCTCCCACGGCTGTTTTCACAATGATGAGTCCTCAGCTTTTGGCACGGCTCCCTGCATAGCTTATGGTTTAAAGAGTCTTTCATCTAGCCAGTGCCTTTAGCAAACATACCGGCAGGGCCACATCTGCGCACTACATGTGAGAACAAGCCCTTACTGACATAAATAAAACTGATAAGATCCAGGGTTTATCCATTCACTGGCCTGCCAGGTAAGCTTTAATGCTGAATTATCATGGCGGCTTAGTCTTCATAATGTTACCAGCCACTACCAAGAAGACAGATCTTAGCTAATTTAAACATTTTTAACATTTTTTCCATTTATGTTAGCTAATGCATTAACAAATGTGACCTTATTGTAAAGTTCTACCTAAAAAAGGTCACGGTGTGATGTCAGGCCATGACCAACACTGTTTGCAAAAACTGTTTATGTTCATACAGTGTTGCAGCAATCACTAACTGACATTATGGGACAAATAGACAAATCATGGAAAGCACACAGATTCAAACCCTTCAGAGCACATCGGAGAAACAGCTAATCCACTAACATACAGTATTTCAGTGCATTATTTGCTAACCACCCACAGTCAAGTTGAAGCAGGCCCTATGTGTGCTGGAATAACTTTTTTTAGTGAATCAGGGGCTAAAACAACATAGACAGTGTGAGCAAATAAACAATGCTACCAGCCAGCGCAATTCATATTTAATGAAATCCCCTTTTCCAGTGACTTTAAAGCCTCCTTGAATTTTATGGGCCACCCAGCTGGAGTCCACACACAATGATAAAAATCTGAAACCATCTGACAGTCGACGGCAGGAAAAACTGCTGCTTACCACAGAATAATTCAGTGCAGTCTACAAGATCTCATCTTGAGTACCACACCATTTTACTGGCATTTTAGATACTCACAGTCTATGTGGAAGATGAGGTAATGGTACAGAAACACTGCACATATTGCAGGATGTGTTTGTAGAGCTGTAAGTCATGATCTTTCAGTTATCTGAGATGAACTGTGGCTTGGCTGCTTAATTGTGACACTATAATTATTTGACGTTTCACAAATAATTCTTCATGCAAACTCTTTTTAACCCCACAGTGCCAAGACTATCATAACATCTAACTGGTCACAGCCATCCTGTTGTCAAGTGAATAGAATATTTGTCTAGACAACTTTTTAAAGTGTGTGCAGCACTAAATAACCAATCGGACTTGCTAAAATAATGACTGTTTTCAAACAGGTGTCCTGAACACACCCCAGAGATGCTAGATAAAAGTAGTGTGAATTTAAAAGGTGCCTCACAACGTCTGTATTTCTGTTCCTTCTGTTGCTCTAGAATCTGAGATCATTATGATTTGTTCTGTTGTGCTCCAGGTTTATGACTAATTATCTAAGTCATATTATCTCATCAAAATATATGAATTTTGTCATGGATAATTTGACAGAAGAGTGATAGTGAAACTGGGAGAAAGGAAAAGAGCAAAAAATAAAAAGTGTTACACATCTGGTCAACACCATCAGCACATGTTGAAATTTAGTAGGCGACGCTCGCAGTCCAAATTAGTGGCGAGTTTTATTCCCTGCTGTGGAAGGAAAAATATCAAATCTGTTGCCATATGACTACAATAAAGTGGTATGTGTAGCGTTTGATGCCTTCATGTGGGAGACTTTAACTCTTTCCAGGGCTCGGCGTGGAGCGCACATGCAGTGCTGACCTGCTCTATAACGCATCCAACATGCACCAGATTGACCCCTGCCGGCAGACTGCACCAATCAGCTTGCGATGGGGTGGTCTCGCTTGGACGGATCCCAAAAATAAGCAGCGCCCAATGATTTCAGCGTCCTGAAATCCCGGAGGCCCTAACCGCAGGCACCCTCCAACAGAGATGCTGGCATGGCTTGAGTGTTGCAAGGGATCATGGGTATGGTTTCTGTTAAGTGGCAGACAGAAATGTGGCTTTATGTTTTATAGCCAGAGGCCAGAGAGATGAAAACTGGTATAGACGCATGGCTCTCCTCACACTGTGGAGAATTAAAACAAAAAACTTTCTCCTGTCCCAAATGAAGATGCTCTGTTGCACCATCAAAACATATGATGAAAAATGTTGAATCGCTCTTTATTCTCC
This sequence comes from Chromobotia macracanthus, assembly GCA_036877525.1. Classification (NCBI taxonomy): domain Eukaryota; kingdom Metazoa; phylum Chordata; class Actinopteri; order Cypriniformes; family Botiidae; genus Chromobotia; species Chromobotia macracanthus. Next base: position 1,194,200 of record JAZGTH010000087.1, read on the forward strand.
TTCCAGTTTAAATGCTTGGAAAAATATTCCATTTAATGCAATTTTACAGGTCTGTTCTGATAAAGTCACATGGAAAAACGATTTAAATAAAAGCTCTCATGTAATAGTGCATAGTAATTTTAATGCAAATGCACCTGTCACTTGGTAGTAACTGGGTCAAATGCGAGTTATGGACTGTTTACATATTGTTGTGTGTGTAGCCTACAGTTAAGCTTGTAAGCTAAACAACTTTGCTGTTGTGTTGCCATTTGATGTTAAATATGCAATCAGGGCCTGAAGCAGAAGCTTCTGAACAAATATCATTTCTTTTACAGTGTAAATATGCATAAAAACTGTTATCACGCACTGCTTTTGCAAAAAGGGTGCTTGAGATAGTAACTACATGAAAATCTGATGCCGGATCCTTGAACTGCTCGAATGCATTAAAAAACGATGCACTGCTCGAAAATACGCATTCAGAAAAACATTTCTTCTCTTTTAACTACAGAATTCAGAAGCGCTGCTTTTATATGATGTGAGATTAGCATAAATACAAAATATGAACTGGAAATGTGTAAGACTGACTCATCAAATTCACTTACTATTCTACTTCAGTCCAACACACACACAAACTGAAACAGCCACTGTAACCTCTAATCACAACCCTGAAGGCTGGACATCAAATGCTGAAATGCTGAAAACAGATGATCAGAGGTAATTAACGCAGTTTCATATGCAAATTTAATTAATGCAAAACTACAAAGTCATTATGTAAATGGCGTCTTCTTGAGCCTCTGTGCAAATATTCATCACTTGGAACAGGGATCATTCTCCCAATCTTCTGAAACTCTCTCACGACACAGACGCACACACTCGCCGTTCTCCTGTCATCAGGTATGAATGGTGTATTTATTTTAAACTTCTTCTCATTTGTACCAGACTGGAGCCATCAGAGCAGACAGCTGAGAGTCAGGAAGACACGATTTGGCTCAGGAATGAGACAATGAGACTGTTAGACCGGCAAGCTATGAATATTCATGACACTGATTACTTTCCATGATTAAAGCCTACTCTAATATTTAAATGAGTGCATGCTAGGTGATTAGAGGAGCGTTGGAAAGGACAAGCACATGGTGTTGTACACTTTCTCCTGAGTTCCTCAAGTATGATTAGCTTATGATTGAGAGACTGACTAGTTGTCACAAACTCTTTACAGCTCCAGTAAAGCCAGTATGTAAGATTACAGCGGCCTGCTGTGTCCCACACGGCCTGACATGCAGAGCTGAACTGCACCATGCAACCTGCATTCAGCACAGATTCTTAAGGTGTGTTCACGTCACTGTCTGATTTGCATTATTCATTTACTGAACTGGGGGCTAAAATAATGCAGGCAGGACATGTACACACAAACAATGCTACCTGTGAGGGTTATTTATTTTTTACATTTTGCATATTCATTCATTTACATTTTGCGAGTTCATTGTTGGTGAACTATTTTCCTTTGCTAGGAATTTAGCCACATCTAAATACATACATACTATCTTAAAATTACTTTTAAATAAAAAAAGTACTTTTAAAAAAACAGCCACTAAAGCGCTTAAAGTGCTCCGTTGAGTTCAAACCCTGGATCTGAAGGGGTTAACTCACCCGTCAGGATCGGTGTTTTGGCCCTCAGCATGTGAGCCTCCTGCATGTAAGCAACCATAGCTCCATACTGTATTTAATTAGCCCCATTAAACAGAATCTCATCTGGCTGAAACTTAAGACAGTTAAGTGGCATTGAGTGTCGAGTTTTGAGCAAAGCTTTCATGCTCTGGAAATATTTAATTCAAGCCCCAAGCACCTCCTGTCCTGCATTTCTCTTATGTCTACAAAGCAAAACTACAGCAAAAGTGGTTCTGTAAAAAGTTTAGATAATAAAAAACAAGATTAACAGCTTTGAAAGAAGTATTCAAACAATTACACAAAGCTATTAACTGCTTATAATTTAGCTGGGGAAAAAGGATGATGTCTGGGTCTAGCTGACAACAGTGTGGCAGCAAAACTGTGTGTTTGATTTGTCCCTGTTTGTGCTATTCTGACTAGCAGATGAAGCATTTTCTCGTCCAGACTGTCTGTGTGGAGAGGGTGGCCTGCACAGCTGTGGAAGATAACAGGGGCCCTCAAGACCTTCACACTGAGTTTTTAACTCTGAATGAGGAATCTGCTTTATTAATCCTCACACTGTCTCTTTACACTTGAATTTTAATGGGCTTTCTAAACCCTTTTTCTTAATACGATGATATTTCCCCCAAACACGTCGGTGAGGGTTTCTGCAGGGTTTTTTCTTATAGAATTGGTTTCAGCTGCTGGAGCACTCAGGGCTGTTATGTTTGATGAGAGAGAGAGAGAGAGAGAGAGAGACATAAAGAAAGAGAGATGCTGTGTTTTGAGGTTTAATCCCTCTTGAAGGTCTGAGTCAAAAGACGACGACGCATTGAGTGGAACCATCCAGTCAGAACTAGCGAGCTGTGTGTGCATCTGTGTGCTGAAAGGCAAAACTGGCATCCAGATTCTTAAAAAACAGTTCACCTGCCCCTTCCATAAAAAAAACTCTGATGATAACTGATGTTACTTATAATTACAAACTCTTTCAAACAAAAAGCTCAAACAAGCTGAAACAATGAGAGTGGGTCAATGATGGTAACATTTGTCTTTTTTTAAGCAATTCCTCCCTTTCTAATTTCTAATTAGAAATTAAAAAAGAGAAAATTCTCTTTTCTAATTTTAAAAATATAATTTCTAAAAATACCCCAAAAAAATCACCTTCTATAATTTTAATTTAGTTCCATAAAGAACTTTTGTATTAAATTTCCATACAATCATATAGTCAATGTAAGAACTATAAAAGGTTTTTGAAAAGAAGAGGGTTATTTGCTCATTCTAAGAGTGTGTCTCTGTGTGTGTGTTTGTAATATCACTTCCTCTTCCTGCCAAGCCTCAGACCATTAAACGTTCCCCTCCTCAGGTCTTCTGTGTAAAACACCCACCTGTAGGGACTCCCTCCTGCTTGGGGCAGATTCTTCTGGCAGGCGTCAGTCGTTTCTCCTCCTCTCCTGGTGTGACCTGTATCCCTACTTCCACTGGTCCAGGCCTCCGGCAGACATCCATCCGCGGGGGTCTGGGGGACGGGGAACGGCCACAGTCGGCTGGTTTGTCGAAACATGTGCTGGGTCCAGGACACAGTCTTCTCTTGTGTTCGATAAACACTAGGATATCTCCCAGGGGGAAGTTAGTTTGACACTGACCGCAGGTCAGCATGTCACTCTCTCCGGCTCCGCCCACAGGGCTGGCTAAAGAGACGTCTGATGGGTGCTGTCCTGCCCCTGCATCATCATTGGCTGCCGCTAAGAGAAGAAGACATAAAACAGAAATGATCAGAGTGATGATTACTGCATGGCTACACTGTATGGTTAATAATAATAAATGGCTCAATTTGACCTGTTGCCACAGGTTTTTATCTGTTCAATATGTTTGCATTTGATCCCCTACAAATTGCCAGTTTCTTGTTTAAAATTGCATGTTTTCCAGTTCTTTGTATTTGTTATTGATAAACACACAGAGCCGACATTTGCCTTAGTCTGAGGTCATGTCTGAGTCTCCAGTTAAATTTAATGGTAAGCTGCAAGTTTTATATAGAATAGAATTCTAAAAGTTCTAGAATAGAAAATAAAATAGAATTTCTACATTTATCATTTGGCAGATGAAGAAGAAGCTTTCAGACAGCAGATGATGTCAGATGTCCAGACAGTAATATATCTGTTCACCTATCCACTGAAAATCTTGCCCTCTGACAGAGCGCAAATCAAATGTGGCACGGTGACATGAAACCTCATTGGTCTACATGTATCTTATGATTTAAAAGAATTTGCTTTAAGAGATGTAACAGTGGGTTAAATTCTGTTCTGTCTGACAGAAGAAATCACGTTTGATTCACATTAATGATTTGAACATCACAGATTTGTTCACTTTGAATTGCTGTTGCATGAAACAGAACCGGGTAACGATTTTAATAGAATTTTAATGTGTTGGGTGAACTATTCTTTGATACTTAAAACAACCTAATTACAGGTGTTTAAAAAGCATTTACACTTCTAATGTTCCAGTTTGCCATATAAATAAACTTGACTTGGTTGAGTTTGAACCTAAGCTAGTTGAATAGTTAATTAATGCACCTGTCAACTTTCTAAATGACAAATTGTTGTTGGTGTGTCTGTCATTTTGTTCTGCAGTTATTGTGAGCTGCGAATCTGTTTTTCAGTGTGGCTATCAAACTGGTCCAGACATGATAAACTTGCTTGCTGATATATTGCTTACACGCGGCAGATGCCAAATATATTCTTTTCAGTTACTTCATGGACTGAAAATGTCCACACACTTTTGCAGCTATTCTCACAAATAGCTGCATGCTGAGCACATTCAAAGCTGGCCTGAATCTCAGTTTAGGAAAAAACATCACAGGCTATCAGCTGAAGTCACAAGCAAGAGCCGAATCTCAAATATGTGCCACATAAAGTCCTGGCTTCTCAAAATGAGCCTGAAGCCCACAGATCTGGAGCACTCTGGAGCAAAACAGTGACGGCAACATCTCAACCACAAAAGCTGATGCACACACCACATACATGACAACATAACTGCGTGATATCGTCCTCTGTGCCTGACTCTCTCCTCACCAAGTAAAAATTCACAGCTCACAGTGTAAAGACTGTACACACCTGTGAGTCGCACAGTTAGATCACTCAAGAGATATATGCGTGTTAGTGTGTGTGTGTGGCAGGCAGCACAGTCTCAGTCTTGCTGTGGTATCTGTGTTTCCTGTCTACCTCTCTGCATGCTGGACGGATGTTGGAGAGGTGCACATGCATGCAGGTATACAGCAGCAGACAAACTAGCGCTCTCTAAAGCCGCAAAACAGCCTCAAAATATGTTTTCAAGCACAGGTCGCCCCATGTGCCAGAGCATCACAGGTGCACACTGGGAAGAGTTGTTAAGGAGCCTCAAAAACAGTCGTGTCTTATGTGAAAATCAGAGACAATTCTAGAATGCTCTAGCCTTACGAAATTCCTTGTTTTCTTGCATCATTACAGTCTCAGTTACAACAAACCCGTCAACACACACTCTTCCATGTGAAATGGATTTGACCCAACACACAAAACCACACCAAGATACAAAACAGATTTGCTGAGAGCATAAATATGGGGGAAAACAGCAGCAGATATAAGATCCGATAGCAAATCAATTCCAGTCTCTGCCCGAGAGACAAACATGCTCTGGAGTAGGCACTGGTTGACTCTAGGAATGCTGGGAAAAACTAAGAGCAACTCAACTCCTGTAGCTTAGTATTTCTCATTTCCCACAATCCCCTAGGGCATTAAAACAAAAACTGATATTTCAGTCATTTCAGTATTAAAATTATAATACCCACCCTCATCCAGATGATCAAAGACATGCAGTGTGACTGTCAAACACGGGCTGTGTTTCTGGAGCCTGTGATACTTGAACACATTTTCAGACACCACGTACATGTCAGATTGCTCAGGCTGCTCTGGAGGTCGTCTACAAGAGCGGCACCAGGTCGTTGCTGGCCATCAGGAGAGCCATCAGTGCGCTGGACTAATGCCAAGGACGAAAACACAAACATCATGGACTTGGCTTGGACCCAATGCCACAGGAATGTGCATTGAGGGCATGCTGGGAGGCAGTCGCACCCTTTCAAACGGGCCACATGCAAGACGACAGCGCAAGGTGCATGTGAAAAGCACAGGTATAGCGAATGATGTGTGTGGTGTAATATTTCAATCAGAACGCTGATCATCAGTTACGTACACCATCAACTTTACATTAAAAATTCTAAAATTCAAACTGATTTTAATCTAGAAATTTTAAAAAAGAAGTTTTAGGAATTAAAACAAAAAAATTTCTTCCCCTAAATTTTATTTTGTGCTAAAATATGTATATATAGATAAATATAAGATACTGAACTATTTCTAACTCACTCACTCATGAATGAAGAAATGTTTTGACATTCATCAAGTGAACTCCTCTGTACAAACGTTCTTGCTTCCACTGAAGCACGCGAGATGCTATCTACAACATTTTGAACTCATGCTAAGAAAACATGGATCATCTGGTTTTGCATAAACTCCACGTGGACTCAAGTCCAAACTGTCATTATAGCAAATGAGAGACGTTCCACATAAGACATCCTTACAATTATTAAAGCAAGAAAATGTTACTTTTTAACTTAAATTTCCTCTCAAATTGTTTTCTGACAATCTCTATTGAAAAAAATGCATTTTTACTAGTTTATGGATTTATGGATCTAGTCTAGGATTTCACTGTATGTACAAAAAGAATAGATGTGTTTAAAGAGAAAATCTGTGCGTAAAAATAAGCAACAAAAGTAAAATTTAAAAAGATAAAAAAATATAAAAGTTATATTTATAAATATAAAGTTATAAATATAAAAAATACACAAACAGAAGACCACAGAATGCACCAAGCACGTTCAGCACAAAGATTGTGGGTGATATACATACTTGCAGCACTGTTAACATCTGCTGCATGTGTGAGAAGGTCTTGTGATCTTCAATGTGATTTCTGAGCTCACCAGGTGCAGTTATAGGAAATAATCATCTGCATATGTGCAGGCCGTGCTTGATAAAGTAAATGCTTTTTCTTATCTTCATGCAAGAGACCTTCAACCGCATCCGAATGTGTGCCAAACAATGCAAAATTTAATTTAGACGTGTGCAGTAATGCCCGACTTCAAACCCACAGAATTCACTTGAGGTTGAGTATTAAAAAGCAGATTCACAATGACTTTTAGAAAGTTTGTTGGAACTGAGGACATAAAATGTTTGGAAGCAACAAGCATAGTGGGCCCAACATCTAGATTACTGCTCTCAAGGGTGAAATCTATACTCCAATAAATTAAATTAATTACCTTTAGCGTAAGATAAGAGATTTATACTAAGCCTGATGTGGGAATGATACACTTGGGAGGCAAGATAGCAATTCAGGGTATTAACCATTATAAATACAGTTATCACGTCTCCTGAAGACAGTAATCAGATTCTGAAAGAAAACACACACACACACACACTTGATCACTTCCTCTCTGGTAAGGACTTACAGCACCCCCTATCAGCTTCATTCCCTATCAGCTTTATTGTGCAGTGGAAAAGAGATTAGCTTATAATATTTGCCAAACCAGGTCACACAAGTCCGATGAGCAGGAGAATCCACACATCAATCAAACAGCTCTCGCTCTGCATCTCGTCCTCTTTTAAAGGGCTGTGCTAACCAGTGACATGAGCTGGACTTTCTGAAAAGACCTCTGTCTGGGTTTCTATTTTTTAATCTAAAGTTGTTTTCTAGTTCTACTTAATGTTTTCTGATTATATGCAAATGAAACATCATTTATCTTACACAAACAACACACCACCAATACCACAATATTTGTGTATGCTTATATTACAATGTGTATGTTTATATTTATATAAACTATTACTTTTACACTAATTCTTAAAACCAAGTTACCGAACATCAACATTTCATCAGTCATATCATTTTTATTCACTTTTCATTTCTTAATAATTATTTAATAAAAACTAATATTTTACTACTAACTGTTGTTCACCTTTCATTATTAACAGTTAGCTTATTTTCTGACCTTAACTGAGCTGAGTGTTCCATTAAAACGGCTCATCACATAATCATTTCAAGTCATTTAAATTCATAAATCACCAAAAAGTGAAAATGTAGTTGGTAAAATGCATTTTTAGCACTTGGTTTTCATGTGTCCTGCAGACTGATTTCAGACATGACAGCTGGACATTAATGCATTGACAGTGTAATCAGCCAATCACATTCACATGGAGGCACTGCCTGTCACATGACTTTTTTCAATTTCACCCTCATGTTCACGCAACACTTACAGATGTCTAGGAGATGTTGAAACTTTATCCACTGGTGCTGCTACAGTGTCAATTTGAAAAATGAGCAGATTATGTGTAATTTAATCTCATATTTCATCTAATTTGCTGGTTGATTTTTCTGTGTTCGCGTCCCCGTTTTAGAAGATACTATCTGATCTGAGAAAATACCTTGTTGTTTCTAAAGAAGGTGGATGTCACCATAAAATAACTTCTAAAGAAGTGACTGCGTTGTAAAGCCTGATGTGACCCTTTCCACCCTCGAAAATCAAAGGCGCAGTGGTTGGACCGTTCGTGACTTTTATTTTATTAGCATAATGCTGGGCAAAGTGACCACCAGCTACAAAAAGATCATGGAAAACAGTGACACTCACAGCCTTTTAAAACCACTGCAAGAATCACACTTGAAGAGCCATAGCCAGTAAATGCCCTAATGGACAGCCCCCACCCACAGTTTAAACCAACCCATCCAAACGTCTGTGTGAACTACACACAAACCACTCATGTAATGAATCATGCATGTTCACGCAATTTACATGTTACAAGATCTATGGAGATATATGAACCCGTTTCTTCGGCACTGAGGCGGAAATCTAAATACGAGCGGTTTCATCAGAGACTTCCTCGTGAAGCCAGACTCAGTGTACAGGAGCCCTGCCATTTTAGGTCGCAGTCTTTTTCTCTAATGCACACACCTGTCCCGTGTTTATTTCATAAAGTATGCTGATATTCCTGTTCTCTGCTTTTCTCTTTGAGTGTGATGTATAGATCCTGTCGCTCTAGGCAGAATCTCTTTATTGTGCAACCTCTAGCTAACTGACATGTTTTGTGCCAAGAGCGTTGACATAGCCAAATGAGGGCACTTCAGTTTTCCCCTTTAGACAGAGCTCCCCTCAATAAGAGCGTTATTTTGTCCATGAAGGCCGGAAAGAGACTGAAGTGCAAGTCCACTTAAAAAAGTGTCAGTTTACACTTGATACACATGCAAGAGTGTGTATAGAGAGAATACACACATCTCAAAGTAAACTACACATTTGCCAGCTAACACACACACTGCCAGACTAATAATGTTTGAACTAAGCACAGTACAATTATTCTCCTCAAACACAATTGCGCGCACACACACACTGGATGGGTTCTGCTATACAAACATACATGTTTAAGTCCTCACATACAAGATACTTTAGTAGTTATTGTTAATCGCCATGGAAAACTGTAAAGAAACCAAAAACACTGATGACGAGAAATGAAAAACCTCCGAATGGAAGCTAAATAAAGCACTTCAGCTGAAAGAAAGTGATGAACTGGCAGTGGTTTGCATTTAAATCACCGGCTCTCCATAAGCCCACCCACTGCTTTCACACCTTCTCTTCTTCTCCTGCTTTCACACTTTGTAAAACGGCAACATCAGCATCATTAACGGTGCAGAATTTGAGGTGTAAAGACCAGCTAGTATTGATTCAGATATCATAAAGACACTTCGTCACATGTACCCACAGTCTCAGCGAAACCAAAAACAGCAGCATGAACATAACAGACCTAAAGCACTGAACATAACCATAATGTCATGGAACGTCTACACAGAAAAACAGCGTTGAAAAACAATACAGTCATTTTTTTATTATTGTGAATGACGAACTTTCCTGCTCTTTTAATGTCTGCGGCTATAAACAACATTATAAATGCTTGTGAGGAGATTATATCATGCAGCTGGTGTAAATCAGGCATATTATGACTTTATGATATTCAATATAAACATTCTCAAAACAATGCGTTCAATAGTCTCAATAATTTACATTTAAGCTCATTTACATGCGCTTTTATTGTGTCAAATAAAAAAGCTTTCAGCTTTAACAATAAAACGCTTAAATCAGTGCTTACGGCAGCAGTGCCAGAGAAAATGTCTTAAACAATAAGTGGATCCATTACAATAAACAGATCATTTATAATTTAGTTACAACAGAAATAATGAACTAAATAAAAAATGTAAAACACACAACGCTGATTCTGGGTTTTGTACATATAAACAAAAGCAAACTTACACAATCTTAAAAAACTGGACTTGATGACTGAAAGTGTGTGTGTGTGTTGAGGGGACACAGCAGATGAGTGTGTGTGTTGAGGGGACAGTTGTGGGTCCTGTACAGTCATATGAGATGAAAACACGATTTAGTTCACGATTCACACATTTTATTGTGATTTATTTTATTCTTGATCTTTCCACTCTTTATCTGCTCAGCCGCACGCATCACAAAATGTTTTAAACGCAGTAACAGGCCCAGATGTGTGATCACAGATTATCATTCACTTACATTTAACTTTAAATGACTTCACATTTATTGATTTTTATTGTTATTGCTGGCTGTAGCAAATTAAGGCACTTTTGTCGTTTTTGAACAGCACGACGTGCATTTTGCAAAACATAATTCATGTGCGAAGACGGAAACTCGCAGCGCCACGTTTATAAACAGCGCAGGCGAGATTTTCTATTATTATTATTATTATTATTATTATTATTATTATTATTATTATTATTATTTAAAGTTAAAGGAAAGGAAAGAAAGACTGTAGGAAAGTTTCTGTGGCTGACGGCGGGTGAATGCATGTACTCACTCGGCGTGTTCTCCCTCTGGGTGAGGGACAGATGCTGGGGGTTGCCTTGCTTCCGTCGGGACATTGCCCAGCATCTACAGCAGCATCTCACGGCCACTCGGACTGCTGGTGCTCTCCAAACTTTCCTCCGCGCCGCGGCTCTGTCCCACTGCGCTCTCGGTGCTTTAATCGCGGCGCTGACCAAGTTGTGCTCGACTGATGCGCTGCAGCTGCTGGAGATAACCCGAGACGGCGACGTGAAACCTCTCCAAAGGTTTCGACACCGGCTCAGAAACGCGTTAAATGACAAAACTGTTGAAAGAAACGAGAAGCGGCTGTCCTGCTACGACGGAAATCCCAGACCCGAGACCTGCGCGCTCGCCAGGTGAGAGGAGTTGGCACGGTCCTCCATGCGCGCTTGGCATCGGAGCGCAGAGTGGCGCGACTCTCCTGCGGTCCCGGTGAAGACGACACCTCCTCTCCAGATCAATCAGACCCAGATCACGTCTCGTTCACGTCCGACAGGCTCCTCTCTGGGAGGACCCGCGCCTGTGCGTGTCGTGTGTGTGCGGGGTTTCCTCTGATGCCGCTGAAGTTCAAGTGCGGACGTGACGCTGTGGATCAGAACCGGAGCGCTGGGGGCGACTAGCGGCGGCATCTGCGTACAGAAGGTCGCGGGCCTGAGAGGGACACGATCTGCACGACGTGATTGCCGATTATACGATAGATTTCACCGATTCTTTATGCATCCGTGTTTGCTCATTGATTTTTCTCCACTGGCCTAAAATAAAGCTCTAATGAATTCGTATTAGCCATGCATCTCATCAATACAGTAACATTCTTCAAGTTCACAATGTTTAAAGGAGATCCAGATGTTTTGTTATTTTTCAGCACCAGTAATAACTGTGGCAACTCTACAGCATTTTGGCGTTTAACATGTTTACATGAATCTGTTTAACATGTTTACATGAATCTGGTGACACAGACAGTTTTCTGCATATTTAAAAATATATATAACAAAAAAAAATGTTCACAAAATTGTGGCCAACACTGTGAAATGATTTATGATTTGGGTCCTGTGTGGTGGATAGTGATGTCCGTGTCCAGATGCGCAGTGTGACCGTGAGGCTTATATCGCCACCTGCTGGCTGAAGAGTTTCAGATGAAGAAATGAGAAGATCAACCCTGATTCTACAATAACTGACACAAAAACTGAAAGTTATTTATCAGAAGCTGCTGAAAAACACATGCTTTCCCCCCGAGAGTAGTTTTGTATTTTGTTTTCACACATCAAGTTCAGACTGTTCATAAATTGTTTTTTTTTTGGTTGTTCTGTGTATACGGAGTGTAAAACTGCATCTTTAGTCTCGTCAGAATCACTGGATGTGTTGAATGATCTGACTTTCCTATGCAACCACCTTGAGGAACACCTGCAGAGCAAACTGTTTATTTTATTGATTATGTGACTGATTATTGATCCTGATTTACTTTACGTGCACAATGACCTACAGTGAACACCTCACACAATTCACAATCAATGGCGCCATCTAGTGGATTGATCTGAACAGCTCCATCCGCAGAGAAAAGCAGCTTTTTATTTCACATTTTATAACATTAGTCTTACTAATGACATGTTAAAGGTAATACATTAAAATGTAAAAGTTTTGCCTATTTCAGCTCATGTCCACACCTGCCAGATCTTGGACCATGCGATGCTTTATCGTCCCCTGTTCTCCTCAAAAGCTTTACATGATCCTCTGGCTCTTTACTCTATATCCAGTGTGATGAATGAACCGGAGGTATAAAGCAGAAGATTTGTTTACTCATAGTTTAATTCCTCTAAATGTTTAACAAGCTTTTGTCAGCAGTGTTCAGGTATCACATACTGTTTAACATATTGAAGCACACTTGACTTTAATTATATGAAACCTGCGGCCCTGTCTTGCCGTGTTTTATTTGTGCTAATTGTGAAATATATTCAAAGTCCTTCATTTCTTCCTCATGATTAATTCAGTTTCTGTAAGACTGGGCGTTGTGCACATGAATATTCATGTGGCTTTATTGAACTACGAGCAAGTGAATGGGAATTGTGGAAAAAGTTTTCCAATAAGGCCAATAATCCCATTTCGATGCACAGCTGATATTTAGTCTGGATCACCTGATCGTTTTGAAGAGGGAACATCACACTGGTGCTGATCCAGACATTATAAAGTGTTGATGTGTAGTAACAGACTGATGTTCTGCACTGTTCTGGAGACAGTCCTCTAAAATGTAGTATGGGCCATATATCTTACACATGCACAAGGGTTCAACACCAAAGACACTGCACCATTTGTTTCTAACAGAGATCACGATGCTTTTGTGAAGCTGGGTCCAGTGCTGTTGATTTTGGCCTTTATAAACACATATTAGGGATTATACGTGGGATGAAGAGAAGATGCCATTAAAACGTGCAAATATACAAATAACAGACAAGTTTAGCTTTATATTCACAGAGCGCCTGACGCCCAACAAACGCAAACTGGTCTATGTTATACGGCCATATGTTATGATAATAAACCCTATGATAGCTGCTGGAAGAATTGTTCGTTGTAAAATGTAATATTACGTATTATATATTATTATAACTCCACATTCGTCTTCGTTTGCATGATCCAGACAGTTTGTTATAAGGTTTGATTTATGGTTTGTTGGCGGATTTGTGTTCATCCTCCAGACCTGCAGGCGGCGTGTTGCGCGAGAGTGATGACGCGCCCGCAGCGCCGCTCGGCCGCAGAAGAAGACGCGCTGTAAATGGCCACCTCCAGATCCTGAATGTGAGAGAGAAAACGATTAAACGAAGCAAATAAAGTCGATCAGTCCTGTCACAGACCGCAGCGTAAGATTATTCACTATTCATTCAAGAGTTTTCATTGTTATATATGAGATGATGAAGAATAATCAATGTGATCGCGCTCGAGTGGAGTTAAAGCCGCGCTGCTGTCTGTTAATGTAAAGTGAATCGAGGAAATGTTTTACTGTATAACATTATGATCACATTTACTGGATGATGCTGTACACATGTGTGATCAGAGGTCTGTGTTAGATCTGGTGTTTAATGGGCTGTCGTGTGACGCTTGAGCTCATTAAACAGATTTCTGTGGTTTTTTTCTGAATTAAACACGTTTATAAAAGTTCAGGCCGACCGTACCTGAAAAATGAATCAGTGATCCGAATACATACTTTTTAATGAATCCTGAGGAATACATGATCATTTTCTTTAAACAAAACTATTTCTATTGAAGCATAGTTGCAGAAAGAAATCACGACTGTTCAGCGGCCAGTTTGGTATCAGCTATCACTGCCTTCCAGATGAAGGACGGCAGGGAAAACTCTAACAGCACCTTTGGAAGTTTTGCCACAAATCTGGACCACATAAAGCCATGCTGGTACTGGGACAAGACGGATCTCGCTCACACCCCATCCCAGTCCGATGGGCTTGACCCGGCCACAGAAGCCCGATACAGGCGAGAGGGAGCCAGGTTCATATTCGATGTGGGAACTCGTCTAGGACTGTATCCTACTAATCCAACCATTTCAATGTTTTCACGCTGAAGAACATTGTTGATTCCTAAATGTTACATTGTCACGTTATTTTATGTCTGACTTATGAATTTTTGTAATATCCTTAACCAGTTTTTCAGACATTATGACACTTTGGCGACTGGAATAACATATTTTCATCGTTTTTACATGTTTCATTCTTTTAAACAGTTCCCAAGATATGTAAGTAAGATATGCTGTTAATTCTGTTAATGATATGAATAATAATGAAGTAATAAATCACCTGAGGTCATGCGTTGTTATGGCTTTTCTGCAAAGGTTACTGGGGCTTGCTGTCTTTTTTTGGCTGGTAAAGTGGAAGAGACCCCTAAGAAGTGTAGGGACATTATTAAAACAGCTCGCAACCTGCTCAGTGACGTACAGTTTGCTCAGTTTGGAGATGATCACAAGGTTTGATAACCCATATAACACACACACACACACACACTCTTGTGTATCTTGTGATGTCTGTGTATCTGTATTCAGTTTGTGTGAAATGTCTCAACAGGAGGAGGTCATGGTCTTAGAAAGAATTTTACTCCAGACAATCAAGTTTGATTTACAAGTGGAGCATCCGTACCAGTTTCTGCTGCGTTACGCTAAACAGCTGAAAGGTGCCACCAGTGTTATTTTCAGCCTGAGTTTAATATCACATTTTGAATTTAGGAAAAGTCTTATAATGTCAGTTTTGTTTTGATAGCATGTTTCATAATACATATTGTCAGAACAGCCTTACAGAATTGCTTTAATATGTGATGTCACTCACCACTTGTTTTTTTTAGGTGATAAGAATAAAGTTCAGAAGCTTGTGCAGATGGCCTGGACCTTTGTCAATGACAGGTTGGTTTTACAATAATAAATAAATACAATAAAATTACAATAATAGTTTGCAGAATATCATATAAAATGTAATGTAATGTTCCTGTAGCTTAGTTGTGTTAGCAGTATTTGTAACTTGATTGTAACTCAGCATTGTGTTAGCAGCACAAAGGTTGTGGGTTCAACTACCAGTGAACACGCATACTGATTAAATGTATAACTTGAATACACTGTAAGTCGCTTTGGGTAAAAGTGTCTGCCAAATGTAAATGTAAAAAACATAAATACAAGTAAATTAATAAAATAACAATGTTGTGTTATATAAGTGGCTTGAACAAGTCATTAATTCATTATTGTTAGTGTTCTGTGGTTATAGAAGAGGATTAAGCAGAGAAGAAATAAGTGAAGAGACATCTGTAATAAATCTATACATAAGACATCTATAATAAATCATAAAATTAAATTATGCAATTAAATGAAATTGCCCCTTGGGGTTATTTATCTGTTTCTTTTGCTTACTTCATGTTACTCAGAATCATATATATAATGAAATGTCA
This sequence comes from Chromobotia macracanthus, assembly GCA_036877525.1. Classification (NCBI taxonomy): domain Eukaryota; kingdom Metazoa; phylum Chordata; class Actinopteri; order Cypriniformes; family Botiidae; genus Chromobotia; species Chromobotia macracanthus. The sequence goes on from JAZGTH010000087.1 coordinate 1,209,705, forward strand.
TGCGTGTGTGTGTGTATGTACAAGCAGCCTCTGCACAATGTTGTCTCTTCAATGGGAGCCAGAGATCATAGCCGTGGCAGTCATGTACCTCGCTGGCCGACTCTGTAAGTTTGACATTCAGGAGTGGACGTCCAAGCAGTCATCTCGCCGCTGGTGGGAGCAGTTCGTGCAGGACGTCCCGGTGGAGCTGCTGGAGGGTAAGAGACTGCAGCAGATGCGTGCAGTGACGTGCAACACAAAGAGGCTGCAGCAGACACATAGTGACGTGCAACACAAAGAGGCTGCAGCAGACACATAGTGACGTGCAACACAAAGAGGCTGCAGCAGACACATAGTGACGTGCAACACAAAGAGGCTGCAGCAGACACACAGTGACGTGCAACACAAAGAGGCTGCAGCAGACACAGTGACGTGCAACACAGAGGCTGCAGCAGACACACAGTGACGTGCAACACAGAGGCTGCAGCAGACACACAGTGACGTGCAACACAGAGGCTGCAGCAGACACACAGTGACGTGCAACACAAAGAGGCTGCAGCAGACACACAGTGACGTGCAACACAAAGAGGCTGCAGCAGACACACAGTGACGTGCAACACAAAGAGGCTGCAGCAGACACACAGTGACGTGCAACACAAAGAGGCTGCAGCAGACACACAGTGACGTGCAACACAAAGAGGCTGCAGCAGACACACAGTGACGTGCAACACAAAGAGGCTGCAGCAGACACACAGTGACGTGCAACACAAAGAGGCTGCAGCAGACACACAGTGACGTGCAACACAAAGAGGCTGCAGCAGACACACAGTGACGTGCAACACAAAGAGGCTGCAGCAGACACACAGTGACGTGCAACACAAAGACGCTGCAGCAGACACACAGTGACGTGCAACACAAAGAGGCTGCAGCAGACACACAGTGACGTGCAACACAAAGAGGCTGCAGCAGACACACAGTGACGTGCAACACAAAGAGGCTGCAGCAGACACATAGTAACATGCAACACAAAGATGCTGCAGCAGATGTTGGATATAAAGGGATAATGTTTGTGTAAATGAACATTATCTCTGTGTCAGCAGTTGATTTTCATATAACTGCACTTTGCTGCGCTTGCTGCTAAGCCTTTATTTTATGGTTTCTTTTTCTTGCATCCAAATTACAGTGAAAGTGAGCAGTGCTACTCAACAACACAGTTTTGTTGTTACAGTTTATAATCAGCAGAGCTGTTTGTTGGTGTCCATTGATGCACTGATCATGTCTTTTGGAGATGCCACATTGTTAAAGATTTCTTGTAAAGAGCTTGTTCTTCACATCCTTCATTACCCTTCTGTGTTCTTCAGACATCTGCCACCAGATCCTGGACTTGTACTCTCAGGGTAAGCAGCCGATACCCCAGCAGCCTCAAATGCAGGAGAAAGAGAAACCGCCACCCCCTCCTGCAGCCCAGCCCAGCCAGTCAGGAGGACAGAACCAGCCTGCACAACCTCCCTCAAAGAAGAACTCCCCTCAGGCCAGCCCACCCGCCAAGATCAAACGGCAACATGTATGTTAAGCTTTCACAGTTGCCTCGTATTGTGAAGAGAAATGCAGATTTTAGTCACATAGACTGTCCAGTGTGACTGATGTCTGCTGTGCTTTTAGGGGCGTCTGTTTTAATTGTTTGATGTGCTTGTCTATTCTTACTGTAGACTTTTGCACATAATAGTGAAAATCGTTTAATTTCAATCTACTGTACCAATTCCATCGGTACCCAGCATGTAGATAAAAATGTTCAGTGTTTGTTATTTAAAGGTTTCTCTTCTGTTTTGTTTTTCAGGTTTCTCCTAAAGAAGAAGCTAAAGCTCCAGCAGGTAATGAAGTTTATTTCTGAGGTTTGGTGGTGCTCTTAAAGATGATTAAGTCTATATTGTTCAATTATTAATCTGTCTTTGTTTCAGAGCAAGTTGGGTCTAAGATACCACGGCTGGAGAGTCCTATGCCCCCTCTGCCTGCTTCCCAACCCCCTGGTATGACTTTCTGTGTTTTAGAATATGCAGCTGAATAAACCTTTAAAAAATAATTTTCATGCTTACAATTAGGAAAAACATTTAAGTGATTGGGCTGCAGCTAACATCTTTGATCAATGATAAATCTGTTAAATATTCCTTCAGTTAATTAAATATGGTCAGTGTTGTTTTTTGAACAGTGTGTAAGTCTGTATAATGTATGCTATACATTGTGTAAAATTGTTTAAAATACAAAGCCATGGAAAATGTTTAAATTTAAAAACAATACTAGTATTTAAAAATAGAGTTAAAAACAATAAAAAAAGAACTATTCTTATTGTTTACTTTGTAGTGTTAGCTTTTTAAGAAAAGCTTTTATGATAAATGCTTATTAAATGTTTAAAGTTCTAAAGTCTTATAAACATCTTGAGTTTTCAAGACTGTTCACAAGTTTCTAAGCAGTTCTAGTCACTTTTACTTTACCTAAACAGACTCTAACTTCTGTCCTCATGTAGATCGCAAGGCTCCATCTGCCATCCCAGCCCCGCCTGCTGAAGCAGAACCGCCCACATCAACTGAACTGGACCCAGCACAGGGTCCAGCTCCTCCTCTGCCACACGGGGCCCCGCCTCCATTACCTCACCGCCCGCCTCCCCCACCCCCCTCCAGCTATATCATGGGAATGTCCACTTCCAGCTCGTACATGTCAGGGGAAGGATTTCAGAGTCTGCAGTCCATGATGAAGACGGAAGGGCCCTCATATGCACCCATGCCCCCTTCATATGGCCTGCCATACCACCCACATGTCTATCCACATCCAAACCCTCCGCCTCCAGGCCCTCCACCTCCAACCACTTACCCCCCTCCCAACCTGCCCCCACCCACCCCATCCTACCCCCCGCCAGGCTACAACCCCAGCTACCCCCTCCACACATGCCACCGGGGCACCCTGTACCACCTCCTGTAATGGGCCTGCCCCCTGCGGGGTACCCCCCTCCCCCTGTGCCCCCGGTCAACCTCAGGTGCCCCTGCCTCCCCATGCCATGCCACCTGTTGCAGGAATGAACAGAGGAGCTTGGATGAGATGAGATGCTACAATCCTCCATTCGCACCCGGAACACTCTTTGTTGATTCAGGCTCATAGTAGATGTGCCTGACAAACGATTCTCATCATCTGTTCAGTGTGACATGTTCTGATGCAGATATCACAGGAAGGTTCAGACTTTGCGGCTGTCAGCGTGTACTGTGGATTGAATTGGACCTCCATGAGGCTCCAGTTAATTACCACAGACTTCTGCTTGGGTTCAGGGTTGCTCTGTTCTGTAGAGTTTTTTTTTGCACTGGTTGGAACTGAAGTAGTTTACACAGAAATTCTGTCATTATTTACTCACCTTCATGCTGTTCCTTTATGCAGTTTTTTTTCTCTGAATGCATGACAGGAGAATTTTTTAAAGATTCCATACAAACAACAGCCCTTCCTGTCCATGGCATTTCAGATCATTTCTATCAAGCTTGATAAAGGAGAAAAACACTATAAAAGCATCATAGATGTGGTCTGTCTGACTAGTTAGATGTATTTCACGTCTTTTAAAATCACACAGCAGAGGAACAGACTGAAACTTATACTGCTTATTCACTGATAATCTTCCACTTTTCTGCAGCTCTTGAATCAGTGTCTGTGATGCAGTTTTGACATCTTGATATGTAGGTAACACACAAGAACGAATAATATTCCATGTTATTTACTTTGAGTTAATTATTCATTCCAAACACAAAGTTTAGTGTATGGCTACAGATGAGCTTGAATATAATGCACAAGTCATACAAATTCACCTACTTTTATGGTGCTTTTTAAAGCTTGAAAAGCTCATGGTCATTATGAGCTGTAGACAATATCTATGCAAAGATCCATCAGATACTTTTGAAAAGCAGATGGGTTTCCAGCACAGTGAGGGATAATGGCAGAATTTTTATTGGAGCAAACTACTACTATAAACAGTTTTTATTTACATTGCTTACATTCCAAACCTTCTGTAAATGAATTATGAATTTTTCAGTTGTATTTTTAGTATTTACAGTTGTAAGTTTATTCTTCAAATTGTTTTTCCTCTGTGTTAGTTCCACTTTTGAGTTGCAGTGTTGCAGAATTAATGATTTCTAATCAAGATTAAAACATAAATCATCTTTAGCAATTCTTATTCTGATAGTATTGGGATGTTTGTAGCATCTTTGATGACGTAAGGGTCGAATGATGGACACAGTCTCATAGTTTCTCTATACGTGCCTTAGTTTGGTTAGCAGTGGATTGGCAGGGCGACACCCCTCACCTTTTGTTCATGTTCTTTAAGCTGTTAATAAAAACTCATTTTTCCTCAATTTGATTTGTCTCTTCAGTCAGAAATGAAAAGTTCAGGGTTCAGTAAAGCTCTAGTGGCATTCACATGTAAAACAGTTTGGTTATAAACACACTTGTTACCAAACACTCAAATGTGAGGTTTGTTTGAATGTCCGGTCATCTGTGAAATCACAGAAATCACCATAAGAGGTCAGAATTGTCCCAATTATGTTTTAGCATTGCCAAGCAAAGTACCTCAGCGGTTCTGTCTTCAGTTTTGCATCAGGGTAAACACAATAATTTCTAAAACAAAAAGTAACAAATGCCCTTAAAAAATGAAACGTATTCACATAAGCCCAATAACTGAAAAATGATTGATATGATACAGCCTGAATATGATGGTTGACATTTTTGAAGTACAGGACTAAGACAAACACTGTTTATATAACAATATATTGTATCATTATGATATCAGTGAAAACATATGGGAGGCATTTCCTTTTCTTAAAAGATAAACCTGTTTCCTATACTTACTATTTGCCATTGTATGGTTAGTTGCGTTTTATTTCCCTGCCAAACAAACCTGTCACATCCCACCCAGCTGAGAATCACTGAGCTAGTTAACAATAAGATAATATAATGCCTGCTCAATTGCACGTTTAGAAACCAAGTTCTCTTTGGTAGTAATTGTGTAATTTTGGTTATTACATTTTGATGAAATACTGCTTTGTTTTATTCAGTTGAGGGAGTGAATATTTCCAGACTGTGAAAGTATGTACTGTTGCATAACAGGACAGGAAAACTCGCTGCATAGGCAATAGGTTGTTTATTGATAAAATTAGCCTGGATTCACTTTGTACAACTTTTTTTTTTTTTACGTTTGCCATAAAATATCAGTCTGATCTCTTCTGGCCTGTGGAGAGAATCTGCAGTCATGCTTTATTAACACTGAAGACAGGAGGAACCTCAGAGGTTTCCACACAATACAGCACAGGCTACAGCAAAAAAATCAAAAACATGCACAAAAGAGGCAGAACATGCCAAATAAAATCATGGCTTTGTTTTCAGGGCACTGTTTCTGTAGGATTTATTCATAACTGGCATGTTAGGTCGTGAAGACAAACTCCTTTATTTCTACACTTGTACCATCAGAACTTGTCTGCTGGGTTCAGTATCGCAGTATCTAAATTTCATTCTGAATGCAGCTTTACATTCTAAACATTGCTGTTGTAAGCAACAGAACTACTTCAGAACTTGGACAATTTAGTATTTGTCTGATTAAACTGTCGCAGATTAAACTGTTACTGGCTAAACCTGCTATAATCCAAACCTGATTTCTGTTGATGTTGTTGTTTTTTGCCAAAACAGCTCACCCAGGTAAAATATGCATAAAATTTGTGCATAAAAGTGTTGTTGCACTTTCTGTTTACAATTTTGGGGGAAATCTGTCAGATCAGAATTCAAACAGTTAAATGTTCTGAATGGACCTGAGATAACTGTACTCTTATTAAAAAGCTGACGTAATAAACACACAAGGGCAGGAAACAAGAACTTCATGAATGATGGGCGTTCACTCAATGTGTCGCTCAGGCCGTTTCATCCTTCACCCCACTGCTGTTTTTATGTACATACACTTTATGTACAGGTCACATGATGTGAATCACTTGTGTTGAGAGATGCATTAAAGCTCTGACACCAAACAAACAAAAGCAAATGTCACCTGCTGTTCTCAACCGATTATATCAAAAGAAGGACTGGAAAGACAGATCTGTTGTGTCAAACACATCATGATGTACACACGTCGTTTGTCCAGACCTGAGACGTGATTGTCAAGCATGTGCAGCACACTGGTTTAAAGACTGACATCAGATGTAATGCCATCTTCTACATACAGGAACCAGGAGAAATTCATAGAGAACGTGTCTACATTTGTGCTGCTGTTGTGTCCAAAAATTGTTTCTCTGTTAGGAAAACCCCAAACATTGTTGAAAAACTACAAATAAAAACACCTAAAAAGACAAAACAATAATAACGTGATCTGAAGCTCTTGTATATATTTACATCGTGATTCAGAGTCATTGGTTGTGATCTGCTGTATACAGGAGAGAAGGGCACAGTGGAGTGAGTGGACCTGGTAATGGCGACTTTGTTCTGAAAGGAAACCAAAGTTCAGTGGACCAAGCTTCATCTAGCAGGTTAGTAGGACAAGGACACAAAAGTTCAACAGTAAAAGGAGTTACCTCCTATTACTGTTTTGTAAACTAGAAACAAAAATGAGGCAAGTCGACTAAATATGACGAGCTGCCGGTCATAAACACTTCATAGGCTCCGTCTCTAATGACACCCTTGATCCTTGCAGTATTCCTCCGATCTATATTTGCTGTATGGGTAAAAGTCTGGTGTGAGTCTGCACCAGGGCGGGCTGAGCAAACAAAGAGTGTACAGCAGCTGCAAGCAGGTCACAACTGACTTCACAGACACGAGCAGCATTCATCATCAAGGGTGTAATTTGGGACAGGACCATAAATTTAAATAAGATCCACAACCATAAAAATGTATTAAAATAAGTATTGGTCAGTTTATCAATGCCGATTATTGCTCTGATTCTATGTTGATACAGTGAGTATTAAAAGTAGGGCAGGCAATTTCAGAAAGCTAGCAATAACAAGCTGCTTTGAAAGCATAAGATCCCATCCACCCTTCCAAGTGCTGTCCAAAGCCACACCTCCTCCAACACAAGAACATGTATATGACAGGCAAGTAGGACATCCTATCATTGCATTCGCACCCAATGCAGTGATTGGAAGAACATTTTAGGGTCCTGCAGCTTCCACAGAAGATATAATTATATATAAATATATTTATATGCTTGATATCAGGTTGTGAGGAGACTTTCAAACAGCATAAAAATGTTTCTGGAATAAAATCGCCTGCCCTGCCTTACAGCCCTGGTTACAGTAATCTGAAAACTGCTGGGCGTTGATCTCACGTCGATGGCAAATTTAACACAGACTACAAATGTTGATTCAGCAGAAGGTGGTAGTGGACAGGACTGTACGTGTTGCTCGTTGGCATTCACAGTTTCTCAGTTCGGCCCTGCTGGAGTTTGATGGTGGATGATCAGATGAAATGACGTTCATCACCTGCTGAAGCTGCTATAGAGGACCTTTGAACTGATTTCCAGACAGCTGCTGTCGGACGGATGGCTTCGATCCGGCTGCGTCGCCCAGTTTCCGCCACACCACCTGATCACACACACAAAAGAGATCATTAAACAGTTACGCACTTCAGTGCAGAGCCAGGCATCTCTGCCAAGACATTCTTTCAGTGCAAACACAGATTTTTGTCTTTCTAAATTAGGCTTAAGAATGCACCTTTGCACAAAAATATGCACTTCACTGGTACATTGACGCGTTTACTACCCAGGCAATCATTTGTTTAAAACAGATGTTCGTGTACATTTTCTAGTGATCAGAAATCACTATTAGCGGGCTCAGCTTGTTTTTCCAACTCCATCCAAAGTGTTCCAAAAGAATCTGAAGCATCCATGAAGATAAGCAGAGCTCTATCAACACTGTTCACAATGATGATAAACTAGCTGAGAAGCTGCAGGTAAGAAGGACAGAGATGAGATTGTGCTGGATTTCTTCATTTCCGCATTCCACTCAGGGGCCCAACAAACATCAAACTATCTGCTCCCTGTGTCAGGACCTCAGAGCTCTGTGTTTTTCAGACAGGTTGGTACACATTCTCCACTAACTGTCCCTCTTTACCGAGGTTACAATTGCTTGCTAAGACAACCTTAAAAAACACCTTCTAAAAAGTGCTCATGATATGATTAAAAGTGAACAGACAATATTTTCAGAGAACCGACAATATAAGAGGAACATCACTTACGTTGCACATCTCACGTACTATGGCCTTCTCTTTCTCACTCAGGTCTCCCTCACTGTCTTCTGGAAGCTGCTTATTGAGATTATCCTGGACCTCCAGAACCTGTTGTTACAACAGCATGTTTTATTTTAACTAGGTCAGCTGTTCATACCGTTTCATACTATACTATACCATTTTGCAAACTTTATACATTTTGCTCTACTCTACATTTGCCTATATGTACTTCATATAAACATATTTAAGGAACACTTTATAGGACACATACGATAATAAATTACCCGCTAAAAAGCATTCAAAACAAACTTGCATGAAGTATCTTTGTGCTGTTGTTCTTTTAAATACATTCCACACTTTGTTGTCAAAATCTAATGAAATGGCATTCATGCAATTTGAAGTGGTGCTTCAGGACCCAGTTATATCTCATTTTTTATTATGTCTCATTTTATTGTCTCGCTTTAAATGCAGTGACCTTTTAGGAAGCACAAACCAATCTGGTTGTATCAGTACAATGGCAAGAAAGAGATTCAATCTTGGATCCAATTGAAAACTTTCAGCATTTAAAAGATTGACAAGCAATCAATTCATCATCTATAAAACCCACTAATCATATTACAGGGGTCTGTGTGTGGAGTGTGTGTGTGTGTTTGTGTGTGAGGGTGTGTGTGGTTTGTGTGTGAGTGTCAAGGGGAATGTGATTTGTGTACCTTCATGGCATGGACCACAGCCTCAGGTTTCTGCCCAGATGATATGAACCCTGTGGATGGTGAAGATTCACTGGTCGGCAGTCTTCCTGTCCCCTGGAGAACAGAACAGATCAGACTTCAGTTTATCTACACACACTGGCTAACTGTACTGACTAATACACAATCACTGTACCACTGAACTACCACAGAATGAAAGGACATAAAATGCTGCTGGGAAATCAGACTAAACCACTGAAACATGGCAGATGGTTTCCAGCTGGTCATTATCAGGTCCAGCTTGCTCAAGGTGGTTGACCAGCTGGACTACGTAGTATAAAGAGACATAAGCTTCGCCCACAGTTTTATAAATGGTTTCCCATCAGTGGGGTATTACTGAGTTCTTATAACAACAAGATTATCTACTAGGTCAGTCAACCACCAAAACAAGTTCAGACCAGCCAGAAGACAGCCACCAACACGGCTACCAATCTACAGTGGATTTACCAGCACACACACACGTACGTCACTGTTCTGTTTGATATCTCGATTCTTCAGCTTTAATGATGTGTCTTAACTCCACAGGTCTGAGCTTAGAGATCTGAGGGTTATTTAGGGGGTCATAATGAAAACTACATCCCCTTTAAAACATTCATCTTAGCTCAACATTAAATACAGCAGTCCAGACATCTGTTGAGAGCAAACAGAGCCTGGTATGATTTAATCATTCATACTTCAGGATAAGAGCCGGATATGATCCACATACATTCAATCCGACGAGGCCTCAAAACATCCCATTCAAAGATTCTACAGCAAAGTCAGACATCTGTGTCGTGTTGAGTGCAGTGTTAATGAAAGACTGGGCTGTTTCGTGTGAGAGCTTATCAATCAAAACCACCAGTAAGGAATCAGACGATGAGACTGTTACCATGGAAACACCAAACTAGTTGTTAAAGTCTGAATAAGGTGATAAGGTACACTGTAAAAAGGAGCTCACTAAAGAGGGTCCATGACAAACTCTGTATCGTCCCTCAGTTTGACTGAAGCCAATTCACATTGTTGATGGTGAAGTACGTATTTGTAGGAATACAGGAAGCGAGAACTTCACTTTTGGTTGGCATAAATCGAGTCAAATTATTTCTACTGCAGTTTGAGAGTTTCTAGTCACATGACATAAACAGCTCAGTTAATTGGCTCAAAAATGACAACGCTCAGAACTGATTTACAAAAATGGCGGCATCCAGGTCGTGTAATTTCAGTTGAGATGGCACTAATGTTTATGGACATCTTTTTTCAGGCATTATAGAAAACAAATCTGCTTATTCTCTACAAAGGGGTTGTGGGCAATATTTAGTCCAAAAAGCATGAATGCATGCATACTTTAAAGTATAGTACACCATCTAAATCCCCTACTGGCTTAAAGTGACAAAATCTGGGTCAAAACAAAAACTAAATTCAATTTTAAGGTCTGCATTGCATGTAAAGAAATGTTTCAACAGACCGAGACTCTCTTCATGTGTGCTGCCTGAGGGTGACACGTTCAAAGACACATTTGCTTTTCTGTTCATTTATTGCATTTATAGCGTATAGTTCTGTTCTTTTTTCAGGAAGCCATGATGGGAAAAAGTGTTCAAAGATATGACAAATGCTTCAGGTCCTGGAAAGTAAAGGCCTGTGGCAATAAACAAAAGATCATATGTATAAAGAATCTTTTTCACATAGTTGTTGAACAGAGCAAAAACTGTTGAGCTTTTATGATGGATCAATCTGCCTGTGTTTTCTCAACACCTCAATTCATCCAAGTTTACTTGCTTCATTTTGATTAAGGATGGAAATGTAATCATTTGTTTTTCCATTCTGGTTCTTTAACAATTCCATTAACAATATTTCTTTTTAATAGAATAAAATGTTTGGAAATTTCAGATTTCAACAGAACAGATATAACAAATAAAAAATACATTTAATACAATTACTGGGTGTTTACAGCTACATCACAGAGATGACAATGTTATCCAAAAACTAGCCCTAATTACATATCAAATTAAAAGATAAGCAATTAATGACTTCTGTTCAATTAGTGAGTCAGATGTTAATTCATTAACCATTCAGACCGAATCATAATTATTTTTTAATTCATGCATGATCCATACACATTCAAGAACCAAGGATGGGAGAAAGATCATAAACCAGTATTTATTGATTGGCTAATCTGTCCTGCAGAAGATCACTCACATTGAGCAGGTCCTGATGCTGAGGGAGAGAGGACAGCTGTGATTCTGAGTGATAGAGAGTCATGCTCTTCCTCAGAGCTCTCAGGTCCCCTGGAGTGTACTGTTAGATGAAAGACAATAATTATAACTGTACACCAAATACACTCCACTGTTCTTGTTGAAAACAGAAGTGGCAGTTAAAGCTGGAGAAGGAAAGATACTGTGCAGTTTTTAAGTCATTGAGAAGGCAGACAACTCAGAAAAACATGTTAAATCTAACGCTAACCCCAACCGTGAAGTTGTTCCTTTGCTGAAGAGCAGCTTGACTACGGCAGTCCAGAACAGACTCGTGTACAGCTTCCTGTGTGTAACCGTGTATGTCCTAATGCTGGTGTAACAGAAACACCTGCAGACTCCAGCGGCCATCGTCTCTAATCAACAGTGATGCTCGTGACATTTTCAACGTCTTCCTCTCTTGTTCTCAAAAAACACATCACCCATTGAAGAAACTTCATTTTATAAAACTATATATATTATCTAAACAGGTTTGTGTGTTTTAGTTTTCATTTGATGATGTTTCTAAGATAAACACATTTTATTTGATGAACATATGTGGGAAAGTGGGTTAAAGAGCTGCAACACAATTGGACACAATTTTCACAAGTTTCAGAGGGTGGTGCGATCAGCTGAACGTATCTGTATGGAACTCCCTGACCTGGAGACTATCTACAGCAAGCGGTGCTGGACAAAGTGCAGGAAGATAGTGAAGGACCTCAGTCATCCCAACAACGGATTCTACATCTTATATTTATAGATTACTGTTTTGGACACTTAAATTGTATATTTGTATATTTTTATCCCTTTCTTTTTTATATATATAATTTTAATTACTTAATTCTTTGTAACTACAAGCGGGACAGTCGTGCAATACATTTCACTGCATGTTGTACTGTGTGTGATTATGTATGTGGAACACTGATTTTAGTGGACATATGAGGTCACTATAAGGTGGCAACTTCACACAGTTGTCCCCACAGGTGACACAGTTGCGGTTTAACATGCTAACTGTGGACATGTTCCACTAATGTTTCACAACCAGAAAGAATGTCACGTGAACCAACATGCTGTACACAAGATTTTACCTCAGGAAAAACAGATTGCCTTCACCTGCAGAGTGAAACACATGCGCCATCATTTTGTACGTCTTAAAAGAGCAGAACCCTCAGAGTTTTCTTTAAGTCATCACTCATCCCTGGACTGCAGAACATCCATCCTCATCCTTCCTTCTGGAGATACGACCTACTGTGGAGACGTGACCTTCCAGCAATGCTGACCATCTACATATTCTTACAGACGGGACACTACCTACTGCCACTGAAGGTGGACTCTAATATGTGACCATAAACTGTGTGTTTGTATCTGAATGTGAGCAGGTAACACATATCTGGTGGTAATGCTTAATCTGTGTCTGGGATTATTTATAATTTAATGTTATAAAAACAGTCATAAATGTGTATGTACACTCATCTTTCCACTACTTATCAGGTTATTTTCAGGACGGACATGAATGCACTGAGGGAGTGTCTGAAATTCTATTGAATGATGTTATTTCGTCACTTTTGCAACACATAATGAATCTCAACTGAGCTGTAATCAGTTTGAAGGGCCTCCAGTGACTGTATTGTTCGTGTAACAGCATCACAGTAATGAGGTCACTAGTCAAAATCTATAAATCTGTAAATGTCTGATCAAGTAACATGACAGGCAGTTCCTCCTCACTAATCTGATTTGATTCTGATTTGAATCTGATTTTCACACAGTATTGTTGTGTTAGGTATGGGCAGGATGTTTGGGCCGTTCAACTTGATTATTGAGGTGGACTAGTTTATCTAGACTTTATTTTAAAGCACTGTCACTACATTGAAGTTATTAAAAAATTAACTACTTCAGCGAGGCATACAGCATTTCACAGCAGAAAAAAACCCTTCAGAGTTACATTTCAGAGCCACAAAACTCCAGCTGTGTACCAAATTCACCACATGAACAATAAAGCACTGTCGCACTTCAGCCTGCACACTGTCGTATAATATCCATGAAATGCATTTATCCTGTCTCCTTGTTTATTGGTTTAAAAAAGCCCCTATGTAACATATATTTAGCCAATGGCCTGAATATAACGCACTGCATACAATAATGTGTACTGGACAGTTTAAAAAGATGTATTTTCTTACACACATAGTGATCAGTGAGGAAGCATGGAGCAGTGCATTTAACAGAAAGAAACGGGGCCAATGCCCAATATAGACAAGTGGAGTTTTATGAAAAATGCAAAGATGTTCATGTTTATCTTTTGCTGAACATTAAAAATGAAACTGCCTGTCACTTGAATAAATGATGAGGAAGGAAAGACGTCTCAACATGAAGGGACAAACATTTGAGCTCATGCACCAGAAGCCCCAGAGCACACCGCAGCATGTTCGCACAAGAGTTAACCTAGCATGCATTTAACACGCCAACGTCTGAGAGTCAAGCAGCAACAGAGACAGAGAAAGAGCCACCACCACTGAGTAAAGTCAGATCATTACCTTCAGAGGAATCTGTGATAAGCTATAACGGCCAAATGGCTGGAGAACACAAGAGACATGTCAATACATTTCAAATGCAGAGAATCTCATTGTAACAAAGCCACTTTATAGAAATGTTATTTTTTAGTTCAAAGAAAAAAAGTAATATTTTAATGATAATACCAATTTTTCACAAAATATTCCTCACTGAGCTACATAAAGGTGACTGGAAACAAAAACTACCTACAGTCATTTTGACATACAGTATGTCTAAACAACAGTCTCTATATGACTGTACAAACAGCTGCACTGTCAGAACATCGTGAATTATGTGCTTCAGGTAACGTTAATATTCCAGCAGTGAGCAAGACGCCAGTGACTGTGACAAGGAAATAAAAAGCCAGTGAAAAACTGGCCTGAGGTAGTTTCCTGATCCTGAGCTGATTTAAGCTGGTCTAATTCTTAGCCTGGCCAGGCTGGTGTTTAGATGCTCAGCCAGCTTTCTTTCCTGCCTGACTAACTGAACAGTGACCAAAACCATGAAAACAGACCAGCATGGTCATGCTGAAACCACTTTCAGGTGGTTAAAGCTGCTGTTTTTCAGTACTGTAAAAGAGTTTGTCAGAGTAATTCATCTGTGATCATCAAGTCCAGATGTGTTGAAGGTTATGCAGGACCTCTGACATGTCCTAACACACACTGGATCTTTCTAGCTGAAATGGCTTTTAGGAAAAGCTGAGTGTAAGTATCCTGGGAAATCAAGAGTTCAGCTGAGTTACGGTGAGGACAGTGTTTTGTAAGATGGAGATCTCCTCTGAATTAATCATGCGTTCTCAGAGGACTCCAGTGATGAGACACAAACCTTTCTCTCTTATTTGACCAGAGGGAGAAAGCAACTCTCTTGCATTGAATCACAGTCTTACAAAGTGCTTTCCTTTCGGAGTATAAAATGCTTTTAGACGTTCAAAGCACCATTTTTCGCATGTCCAAAGAGGGACTCTTTTCTTGAAAACATGCAACCATTTAACCATGTGGCTGTATGGTACACCCACAGTGATGATGAAAATATAATGAGAATATGTGCACTTACAAGACAGAAGTGTTGCTCTGAATCAAAGACTCTCAAAGACCTTTGTGAAACAAAAAGGTTCGGCGGACGTTAAAGGTTCTTTAAGGAACCATACATAAAAGAACCATTTCTGGTTGCTATCATGATAAGATAAACATGTGATCTCAAAATGCTTTTTCAGTTGGTAAACCCACTCACTCTTAATAAAGAAAGGTGAAATTGAGTGATGGCCACACAACCACAGTGTCAGGATAAGCTGCCAGTCTTCATGCAGAAGATTCAATTTAATGATTTAACACTCAACCTGCCCTGAATTAAAAATTACTGGATGCCTTTTTTGTAACCCGAAGTATCACCATTAAAATTGTCAATGTCAAACGCAGCCCAAGATTATTTTATTTACAAGCACAACTACAGTACAAAAAAACAATCCATACTTGTGACAGCAGTTTGTTGTTATTCTCCTCTAGAATCCGGACCTTGGTTTCCAAATGCCGAATGTAGTTTGAGGATGAATCTGCAAGAGACAGAAAGAGAGCAAATTAAACTAATGGCAAAATTAAAGTATACTTTAATTTATATAATACTTGGAGAAAATGATCCAGCAGCATGCCCATTCATCTCAATAGTAGCTGTTCAATTGGCGTATGTCATGAGCGCTTCATTCTGCATAGTTTCAGCCAATCACCTGAGCCACACAAGCCATGTGACCAATTACACTTGAGCTTCAGGAAAATGACAAGACAACGCTGATTGGCTTATAGTACCAGAACACACATAGCAATGGCTCCGGGTTTGGCTTTTTTCTTTTGGTTCAGTTAGCCCCCTCCAGTACTCTAAATTCTAAACAACATTATGGGGGCAAACATCCTCTTTGTCTATTGGCCATTCAAAACTACCTGTATATTTTGACATTTGTGAAGGGCTCTAGAAGCATGAAGTGGTTTTGACATGGAATATTTTGCCTGTCTGCTGTCATTATTGTCAAAGAACAGGCCAGTGGCTACTGGAGGACTCAGAATTGTGTGCATTCCCATAGTGCCTTCAGCCAATCAGCAGTGTCATGACATCATTGTCCTGTGACTCCAGAGTAATGAGTCAAATTGATTTAGCCCATTTAATTTATCATGCATGTGTTTTTAATTTGTGGTGCTTTGCACCTTAACTGAGTTTTAAGGCTAAAATTAGTGGGTGTCCGATAAACCGCAACTGAGTTTGTTTACTCTGGACACTGTCAAAGGACTCAAATGGCCCAAAGAATCACTCATAGAATGGAAATGTGGTGGCCTGGTTTTCAAAAAAATTACCAAACCAGCAGCATTGAACGCACAAATGAGTAAGAACTCTTCCAGTTTAGTTGTGGCTTCATGGTCTGTGGAGGTATCACAGACTCAGAAATAGGCAAAACTGCAGGAAAATTATAATCACATGACACAGATGAAGAAAATGACCAAATCAATCTGATTCAGAACCCAGTGTTGGTGTGCCGAAATCTGATGTTTAAAAACAACCCAATTTAATTAAATAGCAATACGTTATGTAAATCAATAATCATGGTTATAGTTCCTCTACCATCATTTCATACACAGATGAAAACATGACTGCTTTGATCTGTTTAGGAGACGGGCAGTATTAGTTATTAGTCTAACAGTTACAGCCACGTCTCTCTGGGCAGCCATAAATCCACTGGGACACTCTAATCTAACTTCATCTGCTTCACTGAACCAAAGGAACGAGCCAAGCCGATTAAGAATCAACTCCAATCCACAAAACCTATGGCCGGCGATCTAGTACAGACTTCCAACCACTACTGAAAATCATTCCAGCCAGAATCCACTATTAGAAATATGAGTCCACTACCTCAAAGCAATTTTGAAAATTCTTTTTCCATCATTTCCAAATGATCATAAGAGAGACCTGGACTCTGAGCTGTCATCCTGTGTGCTTGGCCTTCAGGGACAATACAACTGTCCTTTTGCTATATCTAATGGGTTGCAACCCAAAATTGTGTTACAGGTTTATGTGTTACATAAGAAAATATGACCCACAGTAGAGAACAAACAAATGGTTTCTGTCAGCTGCAGTCTCTTTCCAGCCCTGCACAACTGCCTGCCATAAGCATGAAACTATGAAGACAAGCCCGTGTCCAGTGTAAAATCTGAGTACTGAAGTAAAACCAGTTACAGAATCAGAATTAAAGCAATGCAACTGAAGAAACAACCTGTGTGAGGCCTGATCTAAACCTTAAGACCATGAAGTTATATTATATAACAAACTATTAAAGATCACAACCGTCAAATAAACCTACTGTGGTCTGTCGCTATTTGTACATGTTAGCTCAGTGAAGTGGCACGGTTGTTTTTACGTATTCCGGCGTGACGGCGGGTGAGAGCATGGGGGTGGGGTAGTGAGTCTGCCCCTCTCGCTTTGTCACTTCCAATCACATCAGCAACGGCATGACCCACTTCCACGACTGCCACTGCAGAAGAATTCCAGGGGACTCTTTAGGATAGGCCTGCTAAGTCATCATCCCAACGTCATGAGCAAGCCCAAGTCACACCCAAAGCCTGAAAGCAGCAGGGTTTGTTCAGAGTAACGCTGGAGATGAACGCAAAACTTACTGGAAAACACACCGACAAGCCTAGAGGAATGCCGTCGTTTAGCTTCTTTTGAACATCTGTTGTGACACTGGGCGTGTGTTTTAAACACAAATCAAAAGCAGTGTGTTTGTGTCGTCTTGAATGACTGTCAGAGAAAAACCAGGAGAAAAACTCCCAGCGAAAGCTCAGAATGGGTGTTGCTGGATCAACGGCTACAAGATGTGGCAGTCCAAGCAGGAATAACAGTGACAATACAAGAATTTATTCCATGCAGTCTGACCTCATTCTGTTAGAAAACTACAGCACAGCAGACAATGAAGGTTCACTTGAGGGTGGGGGACTACACACCAGAGGGAATTAAAAACTTCTCTGAATCCAGAGATTGTGTTTGTCTGAGTCTGAAACTCAGCTAAAAACCATCTTGTTCATCAAAAGCCCAAAAACAACTGTCTTTAACATGAAGGAGTAAGTGAAGTCAGATGACTGAGGTGGACATTAAGTGTTAGTGTACAATTATAATCTCAGCTAGGAGAGTTTTCATTCATTTAATCATTGACTTCACCAGTAACCTTGAGCACACATTCACAAATAAAGCCATCAGCTCAGGGCTGAGTCAACTCTTCAGGGAGATAAGTGCATTATTCATCCACTCTGTCATGATTGTGGGTGAAGTGTGTGATACCTTTTTAAATACTTTTATTTAAATAATTTTATCCCAGTTAAACTTGTACAGTCAGATATTATTTAAGCCACTGGTAGCTTGATTTCCATGTAAAGTGTAAACATGATGGCTGTGTGGTGCTATCAAAACACCGCTCTGTTTGTTTGAGCATCCCGACCAGCCCAACACAGCAACACTGGCTCGACCGATGGTGAGGAACGCTGCCGTTTTCTGAGGAACGCTGCAGAATTCCGATGCATCCTGATGGTCGGGTAAGAGTGTGATCTCACTGCTGGCAACCACAACACTTACGTAACCCAAGACGCCAATGTGTTTATCTGGGAAGACATGAAATTCAATTATCTGTGTTGTTCCTGGGCAAGTACAAATTTCCCCTTCTCTGTTACAGACCACTAACATTGCTGAGGCAAAAGTGGGGAAAAAGTATTTTACAGTGTGCACACAGAATATAGCTATATTGACGTAGGTTAGGTCAAAATAAAAAAATTCTCATGAGATACATGACAAAAGTGCTGGAGTTTTTAATGCAGACAAATTGAAGCTAAGAAAATGTAAAGAAAATGAAAAATCTGTTATTATTTAATCACCTTTATGTCATTTCACACGTTTGCTGTTCTATTTAAAAGAGAATTAATAATCTCAAATAATCTTCATATAAAATGTCAAATTAAAAAATCTTTACTTAATATGACAGAAAATAGTGCCTAAGTTAATGGCCTGCCTCAGCAAAAAACGTGAAGAAAAACGAGAGACGAGATAAAGTCTCGGTGGCTTTTTTTAAGAATTTGACTGGAATGTTTCAGAGCAACATGCATGAGCATGTTCAGATATGTCCTTTACATAATGTGTGCAACACAGTATCCACCATGTAACTGTTTTAATAACAATCCTGTTTAGTGGCTACAGCACAATGAGGCAATAATAATACAACAAAAGTCTTATTCAAGTCCAAAGTTGTAGTTCTGTTCTTATATCAATTTACTTATATCAATGTTTGATGTTTGAAGTTTAATGCCAGTGCTAAAATAAAACTCAATAAATCCACAAATTTAGCTTGTGTAACAAGTAAATCATTCTGAACTAACGTACCAGTGAACCACACCAAGGTTTGCTCAAAACAGTTAGAAACTGGTATGAACACAATCTGGAATAACTTGTGGAGGTAATTAATGGTGACACTAAATCTGTCTACAGTAAACAGATAATTTGCCTATTACAGTATAATGTTATTCATTGCTGCTCATTTCATTTCCTCAGAAATTGCCTTTGGCGAACTGCTCACGTTCTTTGCATGTCTTACAATGCATGCAAGTGGCAGACAGATATAACTGTTGTTCTGTGTATTAAGTTTGTTGTTAAAAGAAAAGGGACAAAAAGGGAGTGAAATCCTCACTGTGTGCTTTTGAGTTTTACTATCACATATTCTCACAATGACAATGTCTGTACAGCAACAGATATAAGTCTATATTCCAAAATCAAGTCATTAATCTAGTGTCTTTATCTTGGCCATTTTAAAGGTGCTTATGTTTTCACTGCTCTGGTCAGGGCACCTTGTTATTATCGCTCCACGTTATGGAACTGACCTTGTACAAACATCACTTCAGCATGCAAATGAACCACAGTCGTGCCTTCTTCTCCAAGCCATATCTTTCCGCGAGGGACGCAGCATTCCAATGCACCAAGTCAGGGAAAGATCGGAACATGAAAGTGTGTGTGTGTGCAAGCAGTTACTTTGCTTCACCTCAGCTCTCTCAGTCTCTGAGGCATTGTGGGATATTGGAGGTGTGAGTATTAACGCACGGCTGCTTGCCTCCTCCTTCACCAGACTCGGGTTTTACATCAAAGTGACATTTCTACTCGTCGCCGAGATCCTGCGAAAACCTGGGGTCATCCTCAAACATATTTCTGGGTTTAAAGCCCAAGGAACACCTGATGGTTGGACTTTTTGTGAAGATCTTAAATTCTGCACTGGCACTAAACCAGCGTCCTGTATAATCTCCGGAGTTTATACGGGATTCTGGTTTAGTAATATATAAGTAATATATTTAGTAATATATATAAATTATAATCCACCAGGAGTTCACATGTCCCACTGGGCAGCAATGAGGCACACTGACGGAGCCGGGGCTGAAGCCGCAGTGCAGAGACCTCAGGCGGGCTCTGACTTCATCTGATGGAAATTAAGTTTTCTTCTTTTTTCTTCTGCAGAGTTTTTACAGAGCTCTGACTGACGCATGTGTGGTGAGCTCAGCCAGTGACGATATGTTCCAAAGCCTTTAACAGTTTTCAGATTAGTTACGTAACACCCTTATTCCCTTTATTCAGCACTACAAGCACAATGTCCGTGGTGCAAGGGCGCGTTATGTTATATAAATAAGTCATGTTATATTACATATATAAGTCACACACACACACACACACACACACACACACACACACACACACACACACACACACACACACACACACACACACACACACATATAGGTTAAAGAACTCAATGCTCATTCATTTCATCGCTCGAGCGGGCTGGAGAACTGGGGTCTGACAGCAGTTTCTGAAATAAGCCTTGACCTGCTTTGAAGTTAAAAAATAAAAAAGTGACAACAGCACGGCAGAGGATCACACACACTCCAACAACACACAAAAATGGTATCCTAGCAACAAGAGATTGAAGAGTCTCTTGCTGGCACTGCAAAATCGACGGATTCTGAGACACAACCTTGAGCTCCCAGGAAAAGCACTTCTAACCCCCTCAGACAGCAACTTTCATCTTTTACTGTGAGTTTCTCTGCTGGGGAGAATGCATTTCTTCACATTATTTGTGGTTTGGGTTCAGAACCATTTGCAGGGAAGGAGAGGCTGATATAAACCATGAGCTGAAAGAGGAATAATGAACGTAGCTGATACATGCAGCCTTGTTTCACTTCATTTGAACAGTGCGGGACATCTAGAGATGAAACTCCTCAGATCTTCTCTGATCTCTATAAGCTGCTTGACTAAAAGCGGCTCAGAAAAGTTCTGATTACTCAGCGGATTTTCCACATTATTCCCTCAATTGCACACATCATAAAAGCATCCGATTCAATTTTCCTGCATAAAATAAACCTCATTATTGAAAAAGGAAATTAAGCCATTACTCAATATATAACAAAATAATGTCATTATGATTAATTTATGAACATCATTATGATTAATTTAAATGAGGTTTATTAACTTCTGGTGAGTAACTGTTTAACTTCTAAAGAAAAATGCTTTTAATTTTAGATTAAAGGACTTCAGATGAACCACAGGATGTAACCTGCAGACATGTCTAGTACATTTAAACCAACAGATCCATGAAAGGTTTTCTGAATGCCTCAGCTTTGTCTTAATTAAGAGCAGAACATTTCATTTAAGAATTTGTAACGTTTTGTAACTTAATTTGTAATGTTACGGAAATGTTCTTACAACCTAAAATTGTTAGCTGGGTACCAACCAGCCAGACAGAAACAGCAATTTTGGCTCAACTAATCCCGGGTGTTTGGGGGGGACTTCTCACCTTTAATAAACACAATTTACTTTTGTATGATAAACAATGTTGGCTCAATGTTGGGTCACCACCGGGCACTGAAGTAAAATCCAAAACATAAGCAATATGAATTTAAAGAACATGCATGCAGATGCATGCACATGCTGACGAGCACAAAACTCACCGCCACACAATCCAATGACATTGAGGACACTGTGGGTAACTTCTGCCTGACACAAGGTCACATTTGAGTCAACAGAACTGGATTGCTGAACGTGCTTTACAGCCACTAGTGCTCTGCCAATGTGCCTCTTCATCAACTACATGAGAACACCATTTCATAGTCAGCAATATATATACACGTCAATGCCTTCCCTGGTACAACACTGAGATTAAACAATATAATAAGCCCATGAAATTGCTCTACAGCCACATGAAGCTAAGAAAGCGAAGAAGCCATAAATTCATGAGTGATCATTAATTATACTACAACAACAACTTACTGCTGGCAAAATGCTCCAGTTCCTTTAAAAGTGTCACAGGACATGGTAGAAGTACAATATCAATGCAGGCCGTCTGCTCAGAAACAGCTGCTCACCTCAAGAATCTCACACAGAACGCATACAGACATATTACTAAGAGCAGACCAGAGGTTATTTAAACCACTGTTTTCCAAACCCTTCTGACTTAAGCACACCCACACGGGGGAAAATAACTAGTGTGTTCTTTAAAATCACTTTTTGTTCTAAAAAGAAAGCTGTGCTAAGTGCTCGCAACACAGCTCTAGGTCAGCTTTAGTCCCTCACATATTTAAATGCTACTCTAAAATGTTCAAATGATCAGAAACAGATAAAGAAGACCTTTGTCCTCAGAATAACAAGGCCTCTACACAAGTACTCATAGTTACATGAGTTACATGTACCCCGTGTTTGAAGTCACTGATTTAAACCCTCTCTGCTGTTTGCATTGACTTTCAGTCAGCTCAGGTGAGGCTCACTGTGGAGCGAGTCTCAGGCACATACTATCTCACTGTTTACTCTGATCATTGCAAAAGACCTCTCTATTGTTAGTTGAGGAATGTGGGAGTTCCTGAAAGACGGACATCTGATTCAACAACAGCCGGCTGAGGTGGTCTGAGGAGCATTCGCTTTGTGCTTTAATCAGCGTTGGAAGAATGAACATCCTATTCGGTTTGACAGCACACACAGGAAGTTGTGTTACAATATCATGTTGTAATTCATCTGTCTTGTGCGTACCTGAAAAGCAAGTTTTCACAGAGCCACACTTACACCTACACAGCCATGTCACACCCTTTAAACATGTAGACTATGTTTAGAAACAGGCCTGACTAAACAACTCTGTAGTTTACTGCAATATCTGAACTGGTCATGGTGACTGAATTCCAGTAATGCTTCTTCTTACAGCACCTCTGCATTATCACACAAGCTGCAGTCTGGGCGAATGACTGGCATGCATCTGAAGAACTGGCTGAGCTTGTTTTGTTTTATCTGACCCCCATTTAAGTCACTGCCCTCATTGTTACATCAAGATTTCAACACTAATTGACACACTGGAATTATCTTTATTTGTGATCTCAATGCAACAAAAATTGCCTATTTTTAATCGAATTATGGCCTGGGTATATTGTTACAATTCTAGGATCATCTGTCCTCTTCAACTTTCATCACTCTCACACCAGATGGACCTTTATTGGTCTCTGGACTCAGATGACATCCTCTGTGATCATACCAGAAAAACAATTTAGGATATGTGAGTAATGTAGCATTACATCCTGTTAGTGTGACGTCTTCACACAAACGTCTTGTGAGCTTCCTTTCCATGAAGCATTAGAAGCACAAAACCTTTTTTGTTGTTTTTAATAAAAATGATTAAACATTTCAATTTTTTATAATGTTGACATCATTCTAGCGAGCCTCTACCAACTAAAAGCTTCTTGTAGGCTACTTTTTGCAACCCTGTTAATTTTCATAGCTACAAAACCATGCAAATCAATGTTTTCAACTGTATTTAGAAAAACAAATTGTCCCAAATTTTGGTTCATAAAATTAACAGACAATGAAACAGCTATTATAAAATTGTACCTACTACTATAGCTTTAAATGATTATATTACATTATATTATTTTTATTAAGGTGGTCAATGTTTTCTGAAGGTCAAAAACTGCATCCCATGTGTGTGAAACACTATAAAACCCCATTTGTGTGAAGTGTCAGTAATGGAGCAGCTCTTGTACGTGAAGTTCATGATGAAATATGAAGCTGTCTCTGATCATTACTGCAACACCATCTGGACACTGAAACATCCAGCGACTCAACTGACTGATGAGAGCCCTTCACACACACTTTCCATCCCATCCGCTCTCTGTTTACCCTCAATCACACCATCATCTCCAGCAACTCCCTCCACAGCTCACACTTCACTCGTTTATGGCTTTAGCATGTCTGAGGAAACCCTGTGGAATCGAGACACACGCTCTGAACATGTGTGCTCTCAATCTGACAGTCTTATTAAATGACATTACACACCACACATCGACTTTAAGGGCTTAACCATAAAAACATGATTTAATTGATCAGACAGGACGGGCTGGAATAGGTAATGATAGGTTGCCATACTCTGTTCAAGCCACCCTGCAGATAAACCATGAAGAGCTTCTCAGGGTGGAAATGGGTTAATCTGTCAAGTATCAGGGTGTCAGGAATTTCCTTTACACAAAATATCATGTCTTGTTTATTTCTTTTGATTTTGGGATCAAATATGACCCAGGCATTTTCTTGACAGGCTTTGTGAACATAAGACAGCAAAGGGAAGACCTACAAACAACACACTGTTTCCCTGTGGCTTTAATAAGGCCAACATCACATCTCAGAGCAGGTGTTTACATTTATAAGTTAAAGACTTTTTATCCGTTTCCATACATTTCTATACGTTTCCATACATTTCCTTTGATGGGAAATCAAGGCATTGTTGGAGTGCATCCGAAGTCAAGCTTAACATACCAGGAATTTCAGTTTTCAAACCCAGCTCATGTCTGTTTCAACATGTCCACAGAAGTGATGTCTGCTCTGCTTAGAAATACCTTTATGTTTATGTTTAGTACAACAACTACAATTACATACAAGCGTACAAAACGTATTTATGTGCGCTGCTTCACAAGTTTGTTCCTCTAGTATTTAATGTCCAGATCATTATGTTTTTGGGATATTTGCCCAATGACCAGGCCTATACTGTAAGTCCCCTTACATTTTCAACATCATAAAACAGTCCGTCTAATAAACATGTCTAATATTATATTGTCAGTCTGACAATAATAAATGACACAAATGTCAATACGCTATAAATCTACATCATGACAACTTGACAACAAGAGCTACAAAATTATTTTCAAACTAATTTTCAGCATTTCTGTTTAGGCTACTTTATTCTCGTAACATTACACATCTAGCTGTACTCACCAGTGAGTCCATTGTGGATGCTCCTGTGAAGATGTGGAGTGGACAGATCATCCATTGACCTTCTTACATTGCCTGTCTTGTTCTCTGCCGTCTTGTGTATACGGTTATGATGATGGTCTGGGCTACCAGCACTTCCTCCGCTGGACGTACTGCTCCCATCACCAACATCTCGGACAGTGCCGGAACCTCCATTCAGGTTGCTGAGGCTGGACTGGCTGTCTATGGAGCTTCTAGATCCAGCTCCATTCCTGTCTTCATCCAACATGAGTATGATCTCTTTAAGCTCCACGTTCTCCCGCAGGACGATCTCCTGGTTGACCTCCAGCTCCTTGAGTTTCTGCTGATAGGCGCTCACCTCCTTCCACACGGTGCTCGCCGTGTACCTCCCAAACCTCTGCCATTCCCGCGACAGCTTCTTCCCTCTCTGCCTGTCATCGTCCAGAAAACAGCAGAGCTCCCTGAGCTCCTGGTTGTCGTCCTGCAGTTTCTGGTTGATCTCCTTCAGGTTCCGGATCTCGTGGAGGTGCACCTGCAGTCTGCGGTTGATGTCCTTCATCAGGTTCCCATGTTCCAGCATCAGGTTCATCTTCTCCCCGTCCACTCTTCTCAGTCTCTTGATCAGCTCCTCTCTGCTCCATCGCAGAAGTTCCTCGTCGGAGATGTTCAGGTCATCATCAGGACGGAGCTTCGCCATCACGGCTGTCACAGAGGCACTTTCAGTATGAAGGATTCAGCACTGCTCCAGCATCCCGAAGCACGAAGCATCAGATGTGGAGGACTGCCTGTGTGAACCGATCTGATCAAAATCACAGGCTTCAGATCAGTGCTTTAACGCGCCTCACGTACCTGAACTTCACAACCGCGCGTGTATTTATTAACACCGGAGAAAACGCGCTACACAAACCCGAGACACGCGTGACGGTACAGGTCTCAGATCAGCTTTACACCTCACGTGTGCTCATTTACGCGTTTGTGTGTGAATGATGCGCAGGTACAGACGGGCTGTCCTCTTAAAGACACAGTCCTCATTCCTCAACACACCAGCAGTCCTGTTTAATCACAAATAATCACAAATAATCACAAATAATCACAACTATTCACAACATAATACAACAGGCACGTTTACATGTCAGAGGAAATCAGACATGAGTCTGATGATTCATTTGCTTCTTCTTCTGTAATTCTCTGTTGACTTTATACATCAGAAACGGCGTCTTGTTAATATGGGATTTACATTAAAGTTTAATCGGCATGTTAAATCATGTTTGTTTGGGTTTTAACAGTTTAAAGCTAAAGTCTGTGAAAATCTCTCCGTGTCATTGATTTATTTTTATGGTTTGTTACCGGATATCGCCCTCTGGTGGACAGACATGTTCTACATCCGGGTCACCGCAGGCTGTTGTCACGCGCTCACGGCGACTGAAAGTCTTTATAAAAGTTTCTGAGACGAACATTGTGAAGAAAAGTTGCTTTAGTAATGAATAAATATAGACTGTACGCGTAACAGCGTAATGTGCGCGCTTTTAAAGAAACGCACACTTAAACAAGCTTTTAAAAAGCTTCACAAGGCATGCATATCACGCCACGACCAGTTTCACGCATGATGTTGAGAAAATGAAAAGAGAAACAAAAATGAAACGCGTACATTGAGTCAACACACACAACACATTCAGTCATTTCAGTCCGCTTCAGCAGGAGGCTCCATAGCTCAGTGGTTAGAGCACTGGTCTTGTAAACCAGGGGTCGCGAGTTCGATCCTCGCTGGGGCCTGAGCGAGCGGGTTTTCTCTTTTCACTTTATTCATGAACGAGTAATTGTATGTAAGTGATCGTGATGTTTAATGGCAGTTTTAATGTTTTTAATAATACAAATCAAATATTATTCTTTAAAAGAAATCTCAAAAACCAGCGTGAACGTTTTACTTGTTTTTAATGTAAAAACTCTCCATCTCTTCAATTCATTTGTTTTTTAATCCACAATAATTTTCCTTAATACATTTTTTACATTTATCAGCCACTTTCACCCACAGCAATGTAAGATGTACATTTCACCAGTGTGTGTCCATCA
Source organism: Chromobotia macracanthus (assembly GCA_036877525.1). NCBI lineage: Eukaryota > Metazoa > Chordata > Actinopteri > Cypriniformes > Botiidae > Chromobotia > Chromobotia macracanthus. The sequence continues at coordinate 1,236,778 of JAZGTH010000087.1, forward strand.
TCTCTGTGCAGCTCCATGTAATCCAGCCAGCCCGTGAACTCATGAAAGGGCTCATGAACAATTGTTGGAAGATTAAACTCTGTAACTTCGTACAGTATTTTCATGTTAATTCCTCCCGATATTATATCACTTCATTGTTTTCCTCACCTTGTAAGTTGCTTTGGATAAAAGCATCTCTTAAATACCTGAATGTAATGTAATGTAAATTTGTTTTGCAAATCATGTAGGCACTCTATGATCATACCCTAGAACACATCTAGACTTAAACTGACTGTTCAGTACAAAAGTCACAAACAGACCAATTCTGAGCCTAGAACATCTCTTGTGTGCAATGTTTAATGCGGCAGATAACTCCACTCAGAGGCCGCAGTGTTCCTGTGTCTTTAATGTCAAAAGACTGACCAGGAACCAGACTGAACTCAAACCTCTGCAGCAGTTTGGCAAGCACAACTTTTGCCTCCATCTGAAACACAACAGATGCCTGTTACACAGATCTGAAAGACTGCAAGTTCAGGAGGTCCAAATGTGTGTGTGTTTCATCACCTGTGAGAAGACCTGACCTAGACAGGATCTGGGTCCAAGTGCAAATGGGTAGTAGCAGTAATAGGGCCTTTAAAAGAAGAACACAAACTGAGATCAACCGCTGTCATCTGTAATGTTGACAATAACAGCTGAAATATGTTTAGAGTAGATATATTTTTCTAAAAATATATATGTATTTATATCTCCAAAATGGTGCCTGGCATATTCAACAAACAACAGACTGAATATTATAATAAAATTATGCAGAATAACTGAAACATGCTCACAGCGGGTGATTAAAGATCCAAAATGAGACTGTTGGTGATGATCACTTACTTTGGGGCATTCACATCAAATCTGTCTGGATCAAACTTCAGCGGATCTTTAAAAAACTGTTCCAGTCTTGAGGAGACATAGGAATTAAACTGTTTGAAAAATAATATGTGAATAACAACAAAGTTGTAATGCTACAACAAACAAAGCCATTTGCACATAAATTGTGAACAAGATTGTAAACAAAAACCATAGGCTATGTTCACACTGCACCTGAACATGGCTGTCACTCCTCTTAATCGCTGTAGTTATTCTGTACACTGACACATTATTTACATTTCACATGTATGCATTTGGCAGACGCTTTAATCAAGAGCGACTTGTGGTGTATTCACATTTACCTCATTTATCAGTATTGGGACTGGAACCCACAACTTTTGGGTTGCTAACACAATGCTCTACCAGCTAAGCTACAGGAATTTGAGCTATGCAGTGGATTATATTACCAGGTTGTCACTCCTAAACCTCAGCAGTGTGGTGAATATAGTGTGAAGAAAACTCACCATAGCAACACAGCCTCCAGGGATTTTCAGTCCATTTATAATCATGTCCTCAGGCAGCCAGCGAGATGTTCCTGGAGCAGTGGGATACAGACGCAGCGTTTCCTTCAACACCTGTAACATACATCAATAACACAAAGACCATTCAACACTGTCTGTGATGGAACAGGTGTGTACTAAGGTCGTGTAAATAGCCTGTGTGTCAGTAAACCAGCCTGAGACAAGTAAGTGAGTTTTCCAAGGTCTTCATATAAAATATCTGTTCTTGTCCCAAGGACTTCTTCCACCTCTGCTTTAGCTCTGGGAATTAAAAGAACTGCTAAAGCTTTATAATAACAGACTGATGTAATGGTTTTACAAAGAAATTCACAATGCCTTAAAGGATTAGTTCACCCAAAAATGAAAACTGTTTTATGACTTTTGAGGCTTGAGAAGAGTCAGTAACAATCTATTGACACCATAAGGACAAAAACTACAAAAACAGTTTTTTAAAATACACCATTTCGGTTCTGCAGATCAAAGAAGCCTATAGGGGGTTTGAATGACATGAGACGAAGTAAATAATTTTTCTTCATTTTTAGGTGAGCTAACACGTTACTGTGTTTTACCGTTTATATATCTCTGGATGTCTCCCTAATTCCATGATTGCAAATGAGAGCTGGTTGGCTGTTGTCTCTTGCCCTGCAGAGAAATGAAGTGTTGGTTGTAACTGCTGGAGTTTATGAACACAAAACAAAATATTAACTCACCTGCAATAAAGAAAGTGACAAAATTGTCCAGCATCAGCTCATGATCCTCTGAATTGTTCGCTTTTTCCTCCTCTGCAGCAAGAATGAAAGTGTCAGAGGTTCATGTGATGTTATACATGCTTGATTTATGAGGCGGTCAGTGTCTCTGCCAGTAAAGACTCACATACCTGCTGTCTTGAGAATTTGAGTGAGAATGTCTTTAGGAACATCTTCACCATTCTCCACTGCTGTCTTCCTGTTCTGTATCCATTTCTCTCCTGTTGTACGCAAGAGTTCAACTGCGTCTTTAGTTTGCTGTATGGTCTTCCAGTTCTTGGGGAAAAACTGACGTTTCACAAATGTACAAGAATGTAAATACTCTAATCAAATTATATTATACTGACACCAGTACTTGAGGTTGATATGAGGATTATTTCAGAATGATAAATCCTCTTACCCTAAAAAAGGGGTTCCTGAGATCATACACCAAGCCTTTCAAACACAACTCTATTGCATTCTGGAAGGGGCTGTCACTTTCCTTCAACAAATTTAAATCAACACCAAAAGCCACCTGCGGATAAAAACACATTAAACTACTAAATGCTCTGTCCTTGTGTGCAGTACAATGTGAACTAAATAGAATTACAGAGAAAACTTTTTTATTTTCTGTTCAATGCTTGATAGTCTGAGTCAAATTAAACAGAAATGAATAAAGTTTTGAAACCTTGGCAATAACATTAAGTGTCACACAGTTGACCAGATTGTGCATGATGACGGGGGTTTTCTCATCAGCCACTTCGTCCAGCTTGTCCATGAGACGTTCTGAGACCTCATTGAACGTGCCCATCAGGCCTCGCAGATATCTGATAAATAAGATGAGCTGTACTGCACCAGAAGAACATTTTAGGATCTTACAGATGTTCTATATTTGACTCACGAGCTGCTAAAGGCTGGATCCATGATCCGCCGCTGCCTGTACCAGACATCATGGTCTGCAGCCGTCACCAGCCCGTTTCCCAGGAACCTGAGAAGATTTGAATTGAATAATTTCAATTATGTGACTTATTCATCATAAATCACCACCAGAAAGCAAAACCCATAAACACTAATATTGAAATTTAAATATAAAGGCTGTCAAAA
>JAZGTH010000087.1:1242500-1330000 GCA_036877525.1 Chromobotia macracanthus
GTATTTCCGGGTATCCGGACACTGTTGTGGGTGTGGACAACAGAGGGCAGGTTTCCAGGCTCACAGATCTGACATTGCTGAAGGTGTTCACTTTATTTTGAAGCAATTTTCTGTGAATGTGTCTGTGATTCGCTATGAGCAAAGAATTATGAAATAACTATGAACTTTTGTTAAATTAATATTAGTTATTAGAGATTATAAATCTGTTTAAGTGTTTGGTGTGAACCTAAAAGCAACCATTTATTTACATGGCGTCTGAAACATCTCTGCACTTGCAGACAATGCATTCTGCGTTTCTTGCACAGATTTCCACAAACTGGAAACATCAGCTAGCTGGAGCAGATCTGTGTCTGGATATCTCAAACAGATGGAAGCGCAGAATAATCAAAACTTCATCTCCTGCACACAAGCATTGGTCACATCTTTTACTGATCTGTGCCTATTGATGATCATTGATGACAGGAGATTGTAGTGCAGGGCTTAACATCAGTCCATCCACATGTGAAGAGTCATAAGCTACATTTCTGATCACTGATTTAAAGAATTAAAGCATACGAATCTTTGATTTAAACCACACACTTACTATTATAACTAAGGATTCTTAAGAGGTTTCTTGCAACTGGCCTGTGCATGTTTCTCCAGAGGAAAGAGAAACTACTAATGTCACGTGTGTCTGAGCTACAGTTTGTGGAGATCTCAGTGATACCTCCAGTTGTGCTCAGATTCACAAGGAAACCAAAGCCTGCAATCAAAAGTCAGAGATTTTAATAAAATCTCATCAGATTTACTAAATGATCCGAGCTACAGTATATACTTTTATAGTATGCCAACAATTACACAAGGGTTAAAGAAGACAACAGAACACATTCTGAACATCATTGTCTTTGTTTTATAGAACAGTGTAGAAAGTACACAGAATAATAATGAATGTGAACCTTTTGTTATAAACAGGAATTGTGTAATACATAAACATAATTTCCCTTTTTAAATCAGTGTCCTGGAGGATTGTGGGTAATGCACCATCTGAACAGAGAACCAGTTCAGAGCCTCAGCAAACATGCAGTTAAAAACACAGTAAATACAGTACTATCACCGGCCAAATCACTCATGCAACAATGACCATGGAAAGCAACATTAACAGCACAAACCAAAAACAGATAACAATGTCATCACTCAAACATCTGCATAAAGGTTAAATAAGGTGCCAGCCATATGCAGACACACTTTCAGGCTCTTGAGAATATTTTTAATTTGATTTCTGAATAAATCCAGATAATTATAACAACACACCAAATTCACATTTCTAATATTCTAAACTGTACAAGCATTGTATAAAGTACCACATTAAAACAAACCATATTCTATAATATTCTCATTACTTTTGCCTGCAGGTTCTCTGTTGGAAAACATAGACACAATCAAAATAAAGGTCTAAATGAACATGTATTTTTACAGAGATTTTCCCTGAGTTGACTGTAAAAATGTGCCAGTTCACTCCTAAACATGCTCATAGTTGTGTGTAACTAGTTAAAACAGAAGCAAACAGTGTCGCTGTGGTTTAGAGCACATGAAATCAATCTTCACTGTTCTGTGCATTGATGTGCATTAACATTCTCTCACTGCTACAACCAAAGAGAAATCCTCTAACCAAATGCCTCAACAAAACATTTAGATTCATCCTGTTTAATTAATGTTTCTCAGCCTGGAACTCCAGCCAACTTCTAAACTGGGCTCATTTCCTGCAGCCTGGCTGAATTTATAACAATTTAGATAACAGTTTAGCTAAATGTGTCAGTTATACAGCAAATGCATCATTGATACTGATGTAAATGCACTGGTCCAAAAGTCTTAGACCACATGGGTTCAAAATCTATTTCTATAAATCTAGAAATAAACATTTTGAGACAATGATCTGATGTAAAATCAGTAAGAAATATTTAAAATACTAACAAGATGCTCTTTGGAACATTTTTAAATAATTGTGAGGCGAAACTTTTAAAAAAATGTTCACAGAAATACTGTTTATACATCATTCAGTTACAGTATCAACCAAATTAAGCCAAAGTCACAAAACATCTCGGGTTATGACTGAACACTTGTCCCCTGTGTGAAACTGCTCCAATCCTGATTGGTCCTGAAAGGATGCCGGTACACGATAGTGGTATCTTCTAATAGGCCGAAGTCACTCTCAGGTAAATGGAGGTAGGGCAAAGGGACACAGCGTCTTTTTTTTTCTCAGGGAACTAGATAGTTGTAATGGTTGTAACCCAAGACATTCCCTTTTGAGGGAACTTGCGCTGACGCAGCATGAGTAGTTTGGTGCTTCAGTATTCTCTGGCCTCCTCCAGTTCATTCATAAAGATGTCCTGGTGTGGGTTCTCGGTGCAGTGCAGGCCGTTATTGGGCGGGCGCACCGCATGTAACCTGCTCCAGTCTCCCTTACACAGTATCCAGGGCAGTACGTCCACCTTGAAGTGCAGCTCAGGAGAAAACTCTGTGCTTACCAGGTTGGGGGTTCCTGCCCCCTTGCCCCTTGTAATGAGCTGCCTGTGGTTATCATAGCAACAGTGCTGGACGGCGAGCGTGGCGCCACCTCCTGAGAGAGCGGAGCGCAAGCATGTATGTGCCGAGGGTTTGTAGATGTCCAGTCGTTCTTTAGGGCCACTGGCATCCCTCCATAGGAAGGTCCGGTCATGTCCCATGTCCAGCAGGTTGATTATGCTGTTGGAGGCCTCTGAGGGATAGGTGCAAGGGCAGCTGGGTAATTCAGCCAAGACCTGCTGCAGGTAACGCTGGAGAAACTCACTCTTACAGTTCAGCCACTTCTCACAGCTGTCAACATCTGCAGAACAATGAGAGGCAAACAGGTCACATTAAAAGCACATTAAAATTATAAACCATTTCGTTCTGTCCAGATTTGATTGGCCAAACAGCACTGGGATATTTAACTGTTTGTATCACATATTCAGCAGCTTATGTCTGAATATACAGTGGATGGAAATGGGTGTTTGTGATTTAGCAGTTTCTGTTTTTTTAAGTCAGATGGTCAGGGTTTTTCTCACTGTGGCCAATAGAATATTTAACTATTTTACATTTTAGCAATTTGATGGCTAATTCATGTTTTTTTATGATTTGCTTACACCACACTAATGGTCAGGTTTAAGGGTGAGATTAGAGGTGGAGCTTTATGCTTGCTTATTTTTCAAAGATATCCATTTCTGTACAAGTCACATCATATGAATTTGCACAAAATCACCACCTCGTAAATATTTGTTTTCCAGTGAGATCATGTTGCTCTAACATGTTTTTCCGAACCTGTATGACTTTTCTTAGTGGAAAACGTTTTAAAGTTTGGCATAAATGTAAACTTTTGAGGAGACCAAATTTCAGTAAAAGTTCTGAGAACAATTATTGTATTATTTAATTATATAATTATTGTATTACTGTACATTATTTGTGAATTATGTGTGCATTTATTTGAACTCTGATTACAGAGTTCTTAATCTGGCACCTACCAGTGCCAAAAGGTTCTGTACCACTCTCCATGTCAAATGGAAAGGCATGTGCCACGCTGTTCAATTCATCTGAAACAAAACCAGTTACATAAAAAAGTCAATAAAAGGTGATTTCATTTAGATAAAAGAGATACAGAGGTCAAACTAACTTGTGCATGGGGCAAGCTCACAGCTTTGGGTCTCAGTGGATGTGCAGAAATCTCCACATGAACGTGTGCGGGTTTGGTTGCCATGGCCACAGGTGACACTGCATGGTGTCCAAGAGCTCCATTCCTCCTTTACTTCTGAGAGAACGTGTTGTGTGTTAAACCATGTACTAGTGGAGTTTTCCAGAGCACTACGCTTATCTTTCTCATACTTGGACTTGGGATTTGAACAAACCCCTAAGTATGTTAAGTTTGGTGCAGATATAAATTATACCTTAAACTGTGTGTCTTATTGAGGGAGGTGTGCTGTTACACCAGTTAGACCTTCTCATTTTTGTTAACAATAAGTGAGTAACTATGTAAAGGAATTTACCATATAACCATAGATAAAAATTGTATAAAGTCCATAAAAATAAAAAATGGTAATGGTACTGAAAAAGTGCCATTTTTGAGAGATTTTTATGAAGTGATGCCTGTATGAACCCTGTATGATGTGTTTAGCAAGCAACATATAAACTTAAACATATAAACTTTTCATGTAGTAGATGTTTTACCAGTTACAGATTTGTAAAGGTTCCTAACAGTGTCAAATACATTTGTGTTGGTTATCTGTCTTCCATATGGAATAGATTCACATGGCATTTATAGATCAGCTGATTGGCTTCAGAGTGCCCACACATGAGGCAGCAGTATTGAACACACATTAAAGTGGAGCAACTTGCAAAGAGATATAAGAGCCAGCTCTCTTAGAGAATATCAGAACTCAGCACAGAAGTTATTGATCAAGGGTCACTTGCTCTAGATACTGTGATGTTGCTAAAATATGATGAAGTTTATTGAGGTTGTGGTCTGGTGGGACGTTCATGTGCTGCTGCACATTGTGAGGTGGCGCTTGTGAGAGACCTAAGCTCCACCCTTGTTTCCTGTAATTTTGCACTGTCCCTCCACATTAAAGGCTAAATAAATTAAATTAAAAAGGGGGTTGAAATGTAGGACTTTCTCCAGGCCAAAGTTGTAGAACAGACATATTAAACTCCACAGTCATCTGTTATCTGTTTAGTCACAGGACATCATTCAGATAAGCATGAGTTTAGACAGACTAGACTGAGGCCTCACTCAACCCCCCATCTCATTTATCCTGCGAGCAATGTAATAAAACTTCCCTGCATCGCAAAGTGTGCAATTCCCACCATGCTAAAAACAACAGAGGCATAATGTTGTGTGTGGCCTCAAAAAGCCCAGAATTCTTGAATGGGCTTGAAAGACTCAGCCGCTCTGGGCTGGAGGTGGGGGATGCAAGGCCTGGGGCCCAGTCCGCGGGATATAGTGTAAGAGAATGACCCCTCGCTCTGCGTTTCTGATCTGTGCTCTAATTGAACACAAGCATGGGTCTTTTTGTCCAAGAGAATGTCCTCACACTGCCATTAGTGAGCGGACCGGGCCCGTCTTCAAACGGCCGTGTTCTCTGCCAAGTGGGATCAGTGTTTACTTCAAAGGTCCGACACTCAGAAATAACTCAGCGGCTGAGAGTTTAATCTGAATCAATGCTGTGAAACAACCCGTAACTAGTTCACTGTAACATCTCTTGCCAAACCCCCACGTCTCCACTCACCAATCATCAAGTTTCAGTTTACATGAACTGTTTACACAGTTTTTTAAAATTCTTTCATTCCTCCTGCCCAGCATCACCTTTTTTCTTCTCTTTGACATGACTGACTTTATAATCAATGGGAAAAGCTGTTAACATTTCTATTCATCTCAATGGCGGTTAATCCTGCCGGATCCTACAGCATTTTACATTTTCTGTCGTTTTTGCTTATGGTCACTTCTAAAGCCAGGTGTTTTGAGCCAATCACCTGAATCGTAAATAACATGTGACCTGTTACTCTGAAGCTGAAGGAAAGTAGCACTGATGACACGAATACAGGATAAGACGGATTCTGATGACAATGCTCACCACTGCGGATTTTATCAGGAGTCCACGAGTCTTCCCAATCGCCTCCCAGCCCACTGGGGAGGGGCTCCTCGCTGTCATACTCCACTATATAGTCGTCCTCTTCCTCCACTGTTTGGCCTGTACCGTCCTCATCTGAATCTGCATCTGTGTAGCCCCAAAATAAAGGCCAAAACAGTTTCTTCCCACTCAGCCAGTCTACAGTAGAGGAGGAAGACGTGGGCCAGTCGTCATTCCAGTCTTTAACAAGGTCCATCTCTGCGTCCAGAGGAGGTTCCTGCAACACCTCTATAGTCACCTACAACCAACGGTGAATCAGAAGTGAACCAAGAATAAAAGCGTTTAATGCAATGGAAGGAACACTGGGAGTTATTTTACACAACCAATGAATAACTAATGAAGGCAAGTCATGCAGATTGAGTGATGTTACGCTTATTGTCTGGAGTCCACGGCGGTAAGCCTCAGGAGTGAGTCACTGATAGCTGATTTGAGCTCAGACTTGAGATCAATCATGTAGAATTACTTTCTCCTCATCTTAAGATGAGATTACTTGTTACGCTTAATTATGAACAATCATAGTCAAACACCAAACATATTTGTTATTAGATGTTTAATAAGCAGAGTATTGTAAGTGGAGATAGAGACAGACATAAGCATCACAATTACATATCACAGAGATGTGTATCAACCTGAGTTATGTGCTCGTGAACACTCTCACCTGAATGTGGGGGTTCTGGGAGTCCATATCGGGGTTTGACATGTCTGGGAAGTTTTTGAGGTCTAGGACAAAGGGTTTGGATTCTTCCACAGGCTCAGGCTGAGGTAGGACACCTGTCGAGCGATGCCGGTGCCTCCTGTGTTGGTGAGGACGTGAGTCTGCCAAATCACGCCGGATGTGGTTCTGCTCATTCAGGAGATTATGGTCATGGCTGATGTCTCTTGAAGTTGTCTGAGAATGTTTCTGCTAAAAACAAGCATGATTGCAAAATAAGTCTTAAATGTTTACATTTCATGGTGGCATTTTGGAACAGCTATTTGTCAATGCTGATGACCTGCACTTGTCAAATACAGATGTTAAAGAAAATATTTAATTATGAAAATTCAAAGCGTGTTACATTTGCACACTTTTAGAGTTGTGAGGTTCAAGCCAAAATGAAATGAGATGTTCCAATCTATGAAGTTTCTATGGAGCTCTCTCAGAACAAGGCACTTCCAGTGGAGGCAGCTGTGTTGGTTTTAAGGAGCAATATGTTGATGTAAAAGGGGTATCTGAGCTTCTAGGTAAGGCCTCTTCTCAATATTACCTTTTCTTCCTGGATCAGTGGTCTCAACAACTGAAGCCGAGTGGATATTCAAACCAGAAACCAAATCTCTCTAAACATCCTTCACTTTACCTGAGGCCACCTCTTATTCTGTTGCTCCTTTTGTATCTCTGTGTGAAAAACTATGAGATACACACGACCTCTGTGGAGCTCTCCGGTGAGACACATGGATGCGGTCAGATCACACACGCTGTGTTAGAGCATTTGAGAGAGCAGCCGACAGTGAAGCCTAGATTTATGTGACCTCTGATATCAAAGTTCCAGGGCCACACCATTTCCAAACCAGTGAAGAAAAACAATAAGCGAAGACCCCCATTCCCTCTCTCTCTTTAATGACCCCCGCCACAGATGTAAAAACAAAAGAGACCTTTAGTAATACAAAACGGGGTGGCAGGATCTTTCCTGGAGAGGTTAGACGTGGCCCCCTGGCACACACACAGGATCAAGACTAGGGTGCAGGAAATTCCACATTACACAGACGAAGGGCTAAACAAAACAGCTGAGGAGCTAACCTGAGACCCTGTGAGACCCTGTGAGACCCTGTGAGAGGGAATTGTTATTTTGACCACTGATACATCATTATTATTACTGCTCTACTGTAGGGGCCTCTCCTCTGTCCACTCCGGCCCCCAAATGTATGTTCAGATAATTAAAACATGTAACATTTAATATGTACTGTAGGAAATCATTTGGAAGCTCTTGTACTTTGCAAGATCTCGTGACAGTGTAAGTGAAGATCGAGGTGATGGGGAAGGATCTCACCTGCTCTGTTATTCCAGCCAAGACATTCATAACAGTATGATCAATGAATCAGTGACCATCTATAATGTCGCTTTACCTGAGACTCAGGTACCCACCAAATGCATCAGGTTTGAAAAAGATTGTCCTTAAAATGACTTACTTTTGGTTAAGTTACATAAAAGCAATTTCTCCACAATAGTACAAGGTGATGATCTGATTCAAGAAAATGGATTTATGTATGAATATCAGAAATTAAACTGTCTAATAAATGAGAGATGTCATGTCATGCACAATGTTATTAAACAGCTTTTAACCCTTTTACAAACCCTTTCCGGCTCACCTCCGCGGAGACGCCGCGGTTCAGCCCGCTGTTTGCGCTCTGGTGGCCGGTTGGGAAGCCGCCCGCTCGCTCCATCCGCACCGCCAGCAGCACGCTGACGAGCAGCCCGACACGGCCGCGCGTTCTCGGCATGTTGTTCACAATCTGCCCCCTAAACGCTTCAGATATTGTCAGTCCTGGACGTGCAGTGCGATGTTCAGAAAGCTCTGCAGATGAATGAATGTCTATTCATCTTATCCGATCTTCATGCAAACTCGGACAGGTGTGCGCATTTCTGGACACCTGCGCCTCCGCTGGGTCTGATCAGGTCTCAGTTTCAGTACTCCGGGTCGCACCTTCATCCAGCTTTCTCCAGTTTCTCCAGCTTTCTCCAGGGTTGGCATTGTCTTGAAGCTGGCAGAATACAGTCAGGAGTCGGGGGTCCATCACCCCTTTGGTAAATGAGATGAGCGCAGATTTTCAGCCGTGCAGGACTGAGTCAGCTGACAAACTCCTCAGTGAGCATGCACAATGCATTCATGAGTTTAACATAATGCATTTTACACAGATTCAATACAATCTGTCTGCAAGTCGTTTTTAATCATGACTTTTAGTTTTTCCACTGTGAATTAATTACAGAAGGGCTTTAATAAGCTATAATACACATTTATGATTCAATAGTTATGGCTTAATATGATGTACAATGAGTATTCACATATATATGCATATTGAATATTGTCTATATTTATATTTGAAAAATATTAAAATATCTGAAAACAATGTGGTAGACATTATGTGCTGCTGCATGGCAATGAGCAAAAGCTGAGAAATGTATTCTACATATCAGTAAATGACAAGTTCTTCATTTTTGGTTGAACTATCCCTTTAGTATCTTACAGCCTCTTTCTTTATCACATAATAAAAACAGGCCAACTCAAATCAATATTTAATGTTCATTTATTTAATTATGTTAAACATAATGTATATGATATAACTTAAGTTATTTATGTTATGTTATACATGTTAAATACTTGGGTAATATGCTGAATAATTTACAGGAAGGGATTCATGTATGTCCTTTGGTTTCACAGTCAATGCAGCTCAGTGGCAAGACTCAGTGTCTATAGAAGCTAATGCTTATAGCCTGTGTGCCAGCGTCATATCTGCATGTCTTAACAGTCACCAGCAGCTCTGATATCATACAGTCCTGCTCACACGTGGACTGAGAGACACTGAGAGCTGCCCTTCTGAATAAGACTTCAGAAAACAAAGAAAACAGGAAAAAAACATCCGACAGGCGCAAGCCACATCATCATACGTACAGACTCCACAAAGCACTTCATCTCATATCAGTGACCCGTATTAATCACCTTCATTTCAGCTATGAAGAACAAAACTGGGATTTTTTTAAAACATAGATTATATTAATTTATCTCCTGATATTAAAGCATCAACTCAGAAGCAGCTATAAAATAAAAAGGCAACATGAATGTCTCTGCTGTCTGTAAACAGACAGAGAGAATAAACTATGATGTCACAGAATTGCGTGCTGTCATGGCTTAGCAATTGTCAGATGTTGTGAGTTGTGAATCACCAGCAAGTAGCAAATATTCAAGTAAGACATACAGCTTTTTCCATTAACAGAGGACACTTGTAAATAAATGTCCATAACAGAAAGACATGATAAAACAAATAAAATATGATCAATATTGCTCTGCACATCATTGCTAACCCACCTGCACAATGACATTTGCATTTGAAGATTAAAGATTTGACAGGAAGACTTGTGGACCTACACAAAGCCAGTATGTGATAAGAGTAATGCAGATACACAGCACAGAGAATGTGAGCAGTGCCGAGTTTGCTCTACAGCTTCTCACTCTCTCCCCTCAGATGAAGTCTATTCAACATTTCATTTAACATTTCAAGCAATGATGTCACACTAAGAAATGACAAAAACAAGGTTTCAAAGAGACATTCATCATATTTAAAAACAGTTAGAGGGGAGCGGGAAACAGCTAAGGACTGATTACAAAACGCTTTTAGGAAATGAGTTCCTCTCCTCCACTCCTCACATACTCTGTCCTGCAGTGTGTATTACTGAATAACTCAGTTCTTTTACAGTTCAGCTGTGAAGTGTGAACTACTGTTGATATTGCACGTTGAAATGAATATTGTTACTGACCTCTGAGATAAGACTTGAAATTTGGTCAATCAGTGTAAGCCCACTGAAAAGAAACGGTATGAAAATACAAATAAGTTCAACACACCAAACAAACGTGGGGTGGTAGTAAAAGCATCACGGGACAGTTATGAGCAATCAGCTCATGGTGAGAACTGAGACGTGCTAGTGATGCTCCTGGCGGCTCTCCAGGTATGAGAAGCAGTCTGAGTCTCTGATCTTAGGTCTGTTGTGTCGTGAGTATTTCAGCTGGAGAAGATCGCCCACTTCACTGATGGCGTTTAATGCCTGAGAGAATGAACGAGACGTGAGGGTCATTACTGCTTGAGAAAACATCTGAGTGATGTTGATTTATACACTCTGGTAGAGTTTCAGTGATCTGTCCTGCTCAACAGCACATGTAAATACATGACCTTTACAGAAAATATGTGACCTTTAGTCCTCATTTACTGCTGGACAAGAGCTAATAAATAAAGTTTCCAACTAGTGTAAAAACTAAACAAAGATGTTTCACGCTGCAGAAAATCCATTTTCTTTATGAACGCTAAAAATTGTATTTCTTTTAAAAGACATTTTTTAGTCATTGTACAGCTTTATGACATGACAGCAGAGAGGATGACAGAAAGTATCTGGGTGAGAGAGAGGACAGAAGTCAGGGAAGGACCTCAGTCCAGGACTCGGGCAGCACTGCGGTATGCTGGAGTGCAGCACATAAGCTATGTGCTCTGACTGAAATCTAATTTCATGTTTGTGTTGACATATGACTTGTACATGTTCTGGACAGTTTTGAGAGACTGAGCCCTATGAACTTTTAAGGCAAAGATTAGGATAGAGAGAAAACAGAACTGTATTATATATCATTTAAATACTATGTATATATTTTAGAACAATATTTACTGATAAATCATCCACAATTGCATAATAAGGCTGATAAGGTTGTTATCATGTGACTCACTGTGTCCAGCATTTCTCTGGTGTGTGCGGCAGAAACACAGAACCGAGCCCGAGACTCGGTGATGGGTGTGGCGGGAAACCCAACAACCACTGTGCCAATGTTCCTCTTCAGCATCTCCCGGCCAAACGCCCTGAGGAGAACATGGACAGAAGACATTCAGATAACACCGAACCATTTCCTGCAGTCTTAATCACATATTAAAAAATTAACGTGATTCTCTGACTAGCATTACAGCAGATATAACTGCTGTGATTTAGAACAAAATGTGACACTGACCCGATTTTAGCCGGCATGTAAAGCATCAAGGGGACAACAGGAGAGTCATTGTTCCCATAGATGATGAAGCCCATCTCATGGAGCTTCCTGCGAAAGTAGCTTGTGTTTTCTGACAGCTGACTGAGTCTTTCCTGACCTGCAGAAAAGCAAAACACATATGTGGTCTCATCTGCATAGATGACAGCAGCTTCTGATGAGAGACTGTGTCCTTAATGTGAAAGTTAACTATTTATTCATTCAACGTTGTAAACCCTAAATTGTTCCGCCCTCCAAATAACAAACAATATGTAACACAGGCTGATTGGCTATGAAAGTGTTATGGAGTTGTGGTGATCGGTCTGATCCACTTTGTTTCTTCTTCAATTTATACAGCCAAGACTGTGTGCATTTGACTATTAAACATAATATTTTTTCAACACACACAGAACAGACATCTAGCGAATATTCACAAAATTGTTTGAGTGTTAAAATCTGAGAACAACATTTCTCAGAAATCGTTTATTTCACCCTTAAGTAATAAAAAACAGACTTATAGTGAAGAAGGTCCAAAGCTACATTTAGGGTCCAGAATATCAAAGATATATTGCATTAAACAACCACACAGATCACCCTAGCAACCCCCTAGCAACCACACAGCAACACAATAAGAATCATTC
The DNA here is from genome assembly GCA_036877525.1 of Chromobotia macracanthus. NCBI lineage: Eukaryota > Metazoa > Chordata > Actinopteri > Cypriniformes > Botiidae > Chromobotia > Chromobotia macracanthus. Next base: position 1,254,567 of record JAZGTH010000087.1, read on the forward strand.
AGAACACATTAGTAAACGCTATGGCAAGGCACTGTCATCAGGAAGGTGATGTCTGCAGAGCAAGTCTTACTCGAGACCCAATAGTAATTCAACATTGTGCTGCACTGTTAATGTCATTAAATGTGCGGTAACTGTCTCACTGGAACAAGCTCTGAATTCATGCTCTCAGCGCTGTGCAGTGTGTGATAAACAACACATGGCACATATCATGAGGTTTTTGTCATTTATATTGTATTCATATCAAACAGCAGGAATGATGAAATGTGAAATTCAACACATGCCATCTCTATGAGTTCCAGTCAGCACATCACAAATGAAAACCTGCTTTATTTCATCTGAAGACAAAGGAATTCCGACCCACTCTGAGCTCTAGAGAGTGACTCTCTGGGGAGGGTAAAGATATTTTCTCCAGTATTAGTTTCACTTGTTTGACATTCCAGTCACAGTGAAGAGTTCCTGAGAGGAAAGCTCTTCTCACAGATTCAGTGTTGAGAATATTGCTAGAGAGATGTCTGGTAAGAAAACAATGCTAGATTGGCATTGTTAGTTTCATAATCTACCAACTGAATTAGAGGAACCCCTCAACCCATCATGCGGAGTTCCTCAAGACTACCTGAAGGAGCTACAACTCACACTGACGTCTCTCAGTAAACTTCAAGAAAAGGAAAGCTCAACCTTCATCCTCTCATGCCAAAGTCTCAGAAGGACTTGAAGAGTCTCTAGATGTGCGTTTGTGCTCTAGAAACTGACAGCGGAGATGAAGAATGTGTAACCAGTCTAAGTCATCCATTTTACTTTCCCTAAACAAATGTGAAGTGTTCACAGTGTGTTAGCCAAGCATTCATGTGTGTGTATAGAGTATATTTCTGCCGCAATGCACACCAATAATGTCACACGTTTCACGCATGAGTATAATATTTAAACAGTCAGTAATCAATCATTAACCAGTTTTGCCAGATCAAAGATATGAAGCCAAAGTAATAAAAAAGAACACAGTGCACAGTGTTACATAATGTAACTCATATTATAAATCATGATCAGATGGTGGACAAAGGTGAGCACAGAGTAATTAGTTGAAAACATCCAGCAGCAAGTTTCAGAGTACTAGTTAACTGAACGAGACTGTTTTCTCAAACCACCCTAACCATCTAACTAACCCTAGCTAATACTGCCACCTTGTGGCTCTTTTTTAAAATACACTTCATACAAAATGTTTGGCAATACGGACCCCAAACTCACATTATTCCTGTACAGATATAATTAAGAAATAAAAGCAATTAGTAATTCTATTTCACTTCATAAATGAACTGCATTAAATATCAAGGCCAATATAAAGATTGTGCAGCTGTTTTGAGGTTAGATGAAAACTTCAAATCTGTTCATTCCTAATCTATAGGGCTAAAATTAAAACAGAACGATTGAATACTGATCTAAACTCACCTAATGTGGTGCCATCCTCTCCCATAATGCACTTCATAGAAGTGATAATCTGCTGGGTGATGGGCGGGGACATGGAGGTGGCATAGACTCCACTGTGAGAGTATGAGCGCAGATAATCGATCAGCTCCTACAAACAAACAAACATTGCTACACAAGTCAGAACTTGAGTACTGAATTACATGTGTCTGTGGTGATACAGAAGAAGGACATTGTTGAGTGTCTGTTCTGCCATTATTCATCTTTAGAAAGACGCTGTTTGCATTTTTAAAAAATCATTCTGTTTAAAACATTGTCTGTCTTTAAAAATAATTGGTTTAAATTTCTTAGTGTACTAAAATCTCCATTCTCATGAAATCATACTGCAATTATGCTGTATTTCATGAAAATTCCTGATATTTCCAGGTTTTCTGTAACTGTGGGATGACAGCTGTACCTTCTTTCCTCCAATGTATCCACCAGCCGCACCGAAGCTCTTGGTGAACGTTCCCATCATGATGTCCACATCAGTGGGATCCAGGCCGAAGTAATCCACCACACCTCTACCTCTGAGTCCTAGTGCCCCAATACTATGAGCCTCATCTAGGTACAGGTAAGCTTTGTATTTTTTTTTCAGGGCGATTACCTCAGGAAGCCGCACTATGGAGCCCTCCATACTGAACAGAAGAACACAGGTGTTTATTTTAACCTTTGAATTTATTATACAGCACATCAGTAAACTGGTGTTTTAATTGCTCTATAAAGTGCTCTAATAAATAAATAAGTGGTGTATAAATAATCTGCATTTACACAGACATTATAACTGCATGTCTACAAGAATTCAAAAATTACTTACATTTACGCATTTGGCAGACGCTTTTATTCAAAACGACTTACAGTGCATTGAAGTTATACATTTTCTTAGTACATGTACTCCCTGGGAATCGAACCCACAACCTCTTGCGCTGCTAACGCAATGCTCTACCACTAAGCTACAGGAGAAGCTACTTTTTCACATAAAAGATGCTCTCATAATTATAGTACGCAAACCCACTTTACTTGCCCATGCATTCATGCTCAAACCTGAGAAAACAAAAGCACAGAGTCCGGAACTCTGCTGTACCTGTAAATTCCCTCCACAATGATCAGGATCTTCTTCCAGGGTCGATGGGTTCGAGGCTGGCCGTGCACGATGGCATCTCTAAGCAACTTCTCCAGACTCTGCATATCTGAGAGTGAGAGCAAATGCATTTAAGATATCTGTACATGTTATCTGATATGAGTGGATCAATATACAGAACCTTAGGTGGCCATATTTGTTTTGGCAAATATGATTGACCCTCTCTGAGGTTAACCCCCGAGAAGTTGCAACTTAAAATGTATCCCCTTTAAAAGCCACACTGCTAAAGTATAACAAAATTAAAACCACATGCATGTCACATGAACTTACTGTTGTGTTTAAATACACGGATGGTGGAGCCAGAGAGACGGGCACCCAGAACCAAAGAGGTGTGATTGAGTTCATCACTTAAGATCAGACAGCCCTGAGACACAAACACATACATTAATCTTGATAAAAAGCAAGAATGTATATAAAACATGCTACAGCTGGACTACAGTAACAAAGCTTCACACCACTTCATTCTTATCATACACTCTCTATTCTGTGTTTCACAACTTATCCCACATATCTCACACTCTGATCTGACTATGTTCAAGTGGAGAAAAAATGTTTTGAGAAACACAAGGTTGTATGGGAAAACAACAGAGAATGTCACAGAGTGAATGAAGCATTTGGATCTGCTGTGAATGGAATTTGAAAACGCATCTGAAGCAAAACATGTGACTCAGTTATGACCAACTTCCTGTGAGCCAAAGCAAACACTGATAAAACAGATATCAGGAGTTGGGAGTGTTTTCAATAAAAGAACTAAACAATCAATGTTCCTCAAGTTCCCGCCCCACTTTGTTTTGATGTGAAAAGAAACTCTTAGCAGTCCATCAGACTCATTGTTTGAGTTTCTAGTGAAAGGATCCAGCAGGGACTGCAGCAGGTGTTTCTAGTGAAAACAAACTCTTACTCGGCCTGTGAGTGCAGGAATATTCATGGAGTTTGTAGCAAAGCCCATTCCAAACGCCATGGCTGATTCCACCCCTAAAAATCTGGCCACCAACTTTTCAAGTTCCTCATGTTTGTCCAGATTTCCTGCCAGACACGACAAAAGACTTCAATGATTTAACATTATCATAACATACAACAAGCCAAACTTTCTAAAATGGAGTGATATCAAAAACATTAGAAAACAATATTTTCTTGCTCTACAGAAATAAGACAGTTCTATTTATCATGTAGACTTGTGGAACCAGTGTGTCTGTTCTGAGTGGAGAACAGCAGGAAAAGAACAATTTTACATGTCAAGATATAATCATGCACAGTTAGGACAGGGAAAATAAGCTTTAAAAGTGAGGACTTCTTATAACGCTTTGTTACTGATTTCAGATGCAGCAAGTCAAACTCATAGTTTGATTCATCGACAGGTTGGAAATACGTCTAACGTTTGATAGAAGCATTGCTACTCAGTTTACATGTGAATAGGTAACCCAATCGTAGCGGATATTATTTACGTACATTTACATAAAAACTTCTATTTTTTTGCAAAAAATTGATAATGATTAGTCTATTAAAATTTAAAATGTCAGTATCTGGCCCCTATTATGACAGAGAAGTGGATGTAAACACCTATTATTACCTATTTCCTGCCTGGTGCTGCTCACTCCCACTCCATACTCCATACTGCACTCGGATGCAGCGTCAGCACACATGCCAGAATTCTCTGCAAAGCCGAGGTAGTTATACGAGCCCATATTAATCACATCCTTCAGAACCTGACCAGTGTGCCTGCAAGAAAGACATGTGGAGCTTTATAAATGTGTTATGATTTTCTGTTGTCTTTAAAAAGAGAAACCCACTCCATACTCATTAAGTGCAAGCTAAAGAAGTCCTACTCAAAGGTCCAGTTGTAATTATGCGTGACCCGCTCCACCAGGTCCATCTTCGCTCCAGGAACGCTGCATATGGGTCTGTTCCAGTTATCCCTGATCCTCATGTACAGATTCCTGGTGTAGAAGTTTTCAAAGTCCTGGTACAGCGGAACGAAATCCTGAAAATAAAACAAAGACGAGTGAGATGATGGTGAGAAATGAATGAAGAGAACACAAAGGATGGCAAACTTATATGACTTAAATCTGATATGATTTTCTGTGGCAGTGAAATTATTACAGTGCTGCTCTGATTACAAACTACACAAGTTTACACAATTCTAAAAAACAAAATCACAAATCTCATGTATTAGCAATAGAAACATTGATGCTTGGTTTTATTGATTACAATAACTTACCAACTGAATTTAAATGTTTTACCTTTTGCTCTTCTCGCTCTTGGGCCAGATGACACTTTTCAAACTTCCATTCCCTCAGAAAGTCTCGCATGTAGCCAAAAATGGTGAGGATGCCGTAGCCCATGTAGGTGAGGACGGCCACCAGCAGCGGCGTCTCCTCGAAGGACTCCACAAAGGGCTTGTTGTAAAGCGCAGAGTTACATGAAACATGATGATTCTGTTGAAGAAATGTAGATGGATTCATCATGTTATGAATATCTAATCATAATATATGTCACTATCCACTTTCCTTGTATGACGGGTGAGCTAATGACATTTTCTTCTATTATTTTTGAGTTTAGAATTTCTTATTAATAAACTGGCTGCCTGACAATAAAGCCAAACCACTGCAGAAAATACACTCTTACATAAAGATGTAACGCAACAAGTGAAGTTTCTGATCTGGTATCGGTTAAAGATACCAGTCTGCACACAGGGTTTTAACCAAAGTCATTTTACCAATTACAGGGATAGTCAACCATAGATTATTTGAGGGTGTAATGGACTGTGGATCTGAGAACTATCCAGCTTCACAGATACACCTAATAAGTGCTGACAACAACCAAAAACACCCTAGCAACCATCAAGCAATGCTTTAGCAAGCAGCCAAAACATTTCATCAACAACATAAAAATCCATGGTAACCTGGAGACGTTTATCCTCCAACATTACAGTCAACACAGAGAAGATCAGAGAAGGTAACTGCTAAAACCCGCAGACAGACGTAAGGTTTGTAGAACAAACAGGCTTTCCTGTCGAGTTTCGGTTTGAAACCTAATCCATGAATCACTCTGGCCAACCCCCACTGCTTAGTAACAGCGTGTGAGCACAGTCACGCTTCTCTCTGAACTGCACCCAGTCTTCACCCAGCCCTTCCAGGAAGGATGGGTTGATGTGACTGCTCCCAATGCTGAGTCAGCCGCCTCACACAACCCTCAGATCAGTCAGGCTACACAGTCTGTGGCAGTCCTAAGTGTCAAAACTTTTTGGGAAAAGCCGCATAAGTCATATTTTTAATGTGGACTGTAAACATTAACTCAGACTGAAAGTATTTTGCTTAACTTACCAAACAGCTGCATAAATAATAACTATTTTCAAACAGGTTTCCTAAATAAATTGGTCAGACTGACACGTAGATCTGGTGCCAAACTTAGTGTCACTGATTTTCTTCCTCTTTACACTGTTACCACAATCATTTGCTACAATAATTAGTTATAAATTGCTATAATAATATAGCACAAACCTGAGTCATTAACAGACGTTAATTAACATTGACCCAGCACAAGAAAAACAAGCTTGTTGACACACTTATGCTCTCTGAAGCGTCGCTGCTTCCATGGAGCTCAGAAGTGCCCTTGGAAAACATCCTCAAGTTACAACAAGGAAGTGCTGCTTCTCCTGTTACATAACAGATCCCTCCACTGTTATATTACAATGTATTATCAACACACACAGAGACAACCAAAACCTCCCTCACCTCCACCATCACCCGCCCTGAACAAACAACGAACTGAAAAGCCCAAACAATTAACTGCATTCTACAATTATTCATCTCAGCTTGATGGGCAATTGATGCATTAGGAAACATCTTACATTACACGTCCTGCCAGCTCAGCAGAGCATGGTGAATATCAATATGAATATATATATGAACACTTGAGTATATTAACTTGTGGTCTGGTGTATAACTGCACTATAAACAGGACTGTGTCTGGTCTTGGATGCACGGGTGAAGATCTCACACGGGTGAAGATCTCACACGGGTGAAGCCACGGGTGAAGCTCACACGGGTGAAGCTCACACGGGTGAAGATCACACGGGTGAAGATCACAGGTGAAGATCACACGGGTGAAGACCACACGGGTGAAGACCACACGGGTGAAGATCACACGGGTGAAGATCTCACGGGTGAAGATCACACGGGTGAAGATCACAGGTGAAGATCACACGGGTGAAGACCACACGGGTGAAGACCACACGGGTGAAGATCACACGGGTGAAGCTCACACTCATTTAAATCATCTCCAGGGCGGTGTGATGAGCGCGGGTGTGCTGTGGTGTGTACAGCGGGAGGCCGCCTCACCTCCTCCGCCGAGCGTCTCTTCCGCCGCCGCTGCTGCTGGATCGCTCTCGGGCTCTTCACGAAGCCGTTGGCGCTCGTTTTCTCGGCCTGACTCGTCCGGCGGCAGGACTCTCCGTTCAGAGGCTCACTGGCGGAGTTTCGCGTCATTTCAGCCGCTGAAGTGCGCCGGTCCCCCCGCTCGCTTCTGCGACCTCGCCGGAGCTCCCGGATCCGCCCAATGACGGCGAAGACCCGCCCACTGTCAGAGAGCGGGAAGCCACGCCCTTCACACGCGGCTGCAGCCAATGAACGTAAAGAACGTCGTGTGTGGGCGCGGTTTAGCGGTGATTATGTATGATGACGTCATTAACCTATAGTAACCCCATAGGGGGCGATGACAAACACAATCCATCAGTGCTTACGTCATATATTACGCTTTTTAATTGGACGCTAGATAGGTGTAGATCTGTCTCTACTAATATAACTAAAAACATTATTTCAGGGAATGCATAAAAACACTTAACATACATTGTATATAAATATGGACATTTCTGCGACTCTAGTAGTGTTGTACAGTAAATACATTTTTACTTTGTTACTGGGTTACCAAAGAGACAACAGAGCATGAGATGAAATGAGACATGATGTATGAAACAAAGCACAGTAATCACTTGTGAAGAGTTTTGCTTTTGTGTTTTAATTTAGCAGTCAAATTCTTTATGTCAAATTCTAGGAAAAATAGTTTTTCATTGTAATTAAGAGCACATAAAATGTGGCAGAAATTTGTTCATAGTGGGTCAAGGAGGAAAAAACTGAATGGCAGTTCTTCTGTGATGTCTGCATGTGCACTGTTGGACTTTGTTTAGCATAAAGCTTTAAAACACTTTTCAAACGGACTAGTTTAATTTATAATAACTATAAAGCCAAAAATGCCCACAAACACCCAAAAACAGTTAGCAAAGCAGTTTTTACACAATCATTTATTGTTAATTTTCAGGGAGAATCTGTTTGACTGACACAACATGACTGTCTCCTCTGAAGCATTCTGAAGCCTCAGACATGCATCCGCATGCTGCCTGAATGCGGTATCTGCATGCTGTCAGAATGCGGTATCCGCATGCTGTCTGAATGCGGTATCTGCATGCTGTCAGAATGCAGTATCTGCATGCTGTCTGAATGCGGTATCTGCATGCTGTCAGAATGCGGTATCTGCATGCTGCCTGAATGCCACATCTGCTAAGAACAAAAAAACCTTCTGCTCAACTGACTGAAACAAGCAGCCTGAGTATTGATGGCTGCTTCTCCACGTACAGCAGATAAGAACCCATCAATCTTCACTTTTGTCTGCTTGCCAAAGTTTCCATTATGACACAACACAATGTGCGGCTGTTTGTTCTACGAGGCATTCAAACCAATTCAGAACCAATTTCCTAAGTCTGTCTTCAATAAGACTAATTTTTCTTGCTCCATGCACTTTAGAAAGACAAATAACATATGAGTGAGGACTCATTATCAGCCTGTCCCAAAAATTAACTACACCTGAAAACCTAGACAATGAATGTGTGATGGACAAAATGAGCAAGTCAGTTCTGTCAGTACACAGCGCATGACTGATAATGTACACAGAGAGAAAAATTCTGCAGTGATCTACAAACTTACAGATCTGCTCTTCACTCTTCTAATAAGCTTTATAAAGGGGCAATTACAGCAGATGCAAAAACACTGACGTAACCATTGGTACAGAAATTTGTTTGGGGGGCAGAAATCTGTTAAACAATTATTATGCAATTCTGTTAGGTGCTGCTAGTGGTGCAGAAATGACACGCTGTACCTTAAAATGTTTAGCCTGTTTGTGTGTGTATATGCTTGAGTATTGCAAGTTAAAATAGCCAGATTGAGCCAATGAAATATACCAGTGAAACTGCAGATTTTCTCTTTTAACCTGTGGAGCTGATGATTGCAGTTTCCAGTGATTCCAGCATTAATCATCACTGAAAATAAATGGGGCTGACATTTCCTTAAACAACACATAAATCTGAGTGTCAGAGATGGTGCTGTTATTTATTGGCCCTTTTAATTCATAAGGTCCATTTAATCATCTGTGTAAATTAGCCTCATTTATCAAGAAACAGTTAAAAACACATCTAGTGACATACTGCATAGTGAAATGTTAGGAAAGGTAAAAATGAAAATTGAAAAACTGATCTTAAACATATGTACATGTTGAGCAGCTGTTCCCAAGCTGTTCAGGCTGTTGAGTACAAACTCAGCAGATGAAAGCTCTGTGGACAGAGCTGGATTTAACACTAATGGAGAAAGTTACTAAAAATTCATTCATCTAAGTAGAAACACAGTTCAGAGATTATTTACACTTATTTCACAGCCGCTGAAAACACTCACAACCACTGTAATCCTCTTTAAGAAATTTATTAGGGTGGATCTGCAGTACAAGACATTTGAATTTACACTTTCAAGAGATATTAAAGAAACTACTGAAGCAAAATGGTACACATCTAGACTCAAGAGGATGTTTAAAAAAAACTACTACTAACACTGTGAAGTTCGCTTTACAATTAAAAAATAAGAAGGTGGGGGTGGATCCTGCTGCTGTGGACAAAGGAAGTGTCTCACTCCTTCCTGCGCTTCTTCTCGTGGTCGTAGTCCTTGGAGCGTCCACTAGTGGACGCTCGTTTGGAGCCACCGTGCTGTTTGGCCTCCTCCAAGAACTTGTCCAGCCCGAAAGGATCTTCCTCAAACTGGACTGGACCATCCCTGCGGGGTCCGTGATCAGTGCCTGAGAACTCCCGGTCAGGAACAAACCTGGAGAAACAAAAGAACTGATTACTGATTATTTCAATAACAGATTTTTGCCTATTTCTAACCAAAAAAGTTACAGACTGCAGCTTTAATAACAATAAGAGATGTTGAGTGATGCAGTTTGACTGTGACTGAGTTGATGAGTTTAGGTGGAGGTCAATTCGGTTATGATGTTTTATTTTCTAGCTTCTGAAAATGAAGGCCAATGTTCAGTAGGTGTTGATACCTGTTGCTCTGCATGAGTGTGTCCAGATCATCTCCATACATGTCCTTATCTGCATTCTTACTGGGCCTGTAAATGTTCTGTGCCATGTCTCGGCCGCCTCTGAAGGGCTGATCGTACACATTGTACAGCTCATCCTCTCCACCAGCAAAACCGCTGTCCATGCCCTGAAGTAAAGCACACACAGTTTCACACATACAATGTGCATGACAAACTGACAGAAGTGTGTTTACAGCAGTTTCCAAAGCTTTGTCAATAAACCAACCTGCTGGAAAAATATACTACAAAAAAAACTGCACATTTATTTCCAAATCAAACAAATTATTAATTTTTCTATTTTATAATGTGCTCATGAATAACAGACAATAAAACCAGTGCCATTAATTATATAAACAGGGTAAACATTGCTTTCATAATGTCTTTATTAAAGCCAAACAAATCTGTGCAATAACCTCCAAAATTACTGCAGATGCAAAGAACAACTGTTCTGTAGTTTTAAGATGAAGGTCAGGGGTTGTTACCTTGCTCTGGTTGAAGAGCCTCTGGTCATACTGAGCCTCACTGGAGGTGCGAGGGTTCGGCTGACCCAGAGCGATGAGCTCACTGATGTCTCTGTCCTGATCTCTCTGCAGCTTAGACCTGGAGGAACCCAAATCGCACTGACATCAGCTAAATCCACAGCAACACCTCACACAGACAGCCAGACAGCCACGGTACACCCCTCTCAAACCGGGAGCCCATGTGGCGTGGGGGAATACTCGCATGAATAATTCAACTGATCACAAGAACAGATTAAATGTATTTTAACGACTGGAGAGCAAAGTTGGGATAAGGGACGTGTCTGTCCAGTTCGCTAAAAGGCATCTGATGTACAAATGAATGCAGTGGGATTTACGTAAATGTCTGAACAGAGAACTCTTGCTAAATCGTGTCACGTCTGAAGGTCCGCAGCTCATTAATGATTGAGGTGAAGCGTGTTAAAGATGCATGTACCTCTTATCAGGGGCGGCTCTGGAGATGTTCCTATCATGCTGCCGTTCTTTCCTCCTCTCGTGACGGATCTCATCACGTTCCCTGACCTCCGTCTCTTCACCACCTACAAGAACAGTCACACCACAGAGGAATTTCATGAGTCCAACACAACACTCACCTCACATGGACAAGGGCAGAAACGTTTAGGTTATTATCTGAATTTCACTCTATTTTAAATGTACTTCCTTGAACTCAAAACAGAGTTATTCTGTTTGATGCCAACACTGCTTCATTCCCTGAACCTGTGTGTGTTTTTAAAACCCCGTTCATTCTCAACCCCACATCTTGCAAACAATTTATTTGCACCACGTTTTAAAACAAAGACATTAAGGACTAGGCATAGGCATTTTAAATGTAACAAGATGTTTTCACTAAATAGACTTATTTTTGAACAGATGTAATATATATATGAATATAGGCTCTTCCTGTGCTTTTGTACCTTTGTCGCCATGGGCTTTGATACCAGCTCGTCTGTCTCTGGCCATCTTAGCCAACTCTCTCAGCTTCTCCTCTTTTTTCTCTTTCTCCTTCTGTGCCATCTTCTTCTCCACCTGAGCTCTCATCTCCACAGCTTCTCTGGCCTGCACACGTCACCAACATCAGCACCAGCAGTGTACACACAAGAATTCAAACAAATCACCTCTTCTAAATGTCACTGATACTCTGTCAATATACATGTGGGTATGCATTAAACCCTTCACGCACTGATAACTGATCTACAATTTGTGAAGAATCTCTGAGTAACGTTTCCATTCAGATAAAAGCTGATCTGAGGTTACACATAGTGCTGACACATATCTATCAATCATATCTATGAATAAAATGGCAAACTGAGTATCAGACTCTTAGAACTTAAAGATCATAATACAAATTAACCTTCAATAAATTAACATTTGCTATAATTTAACAATATTTACCTTAGAACAAATTAAAATAACATCAGATAATGGCTATTAAGATCTTTCACTTCAGTCTTAATTTTATTTTAGTTTCATTTTTTAATTTGCTTTGTGCTTATTTTGTATAGTGAGGTAGGGATGACTGATTCACCTTTCTGTCGGCGATGTACAAAGCTTCAGCCAGCTTGGCAAAGTTCTCATTGATATGAACGGTTTGTAAACCCCGTCCGTCAGCCGCCAAACGTTTGTCCAGTGGGATGGTGTAACCCTGAGATGTGAGGTGTGAGAAAGCAACACATTCAGTGTCAATATTTTACAGCATAACAACAAACAGCTAAATAATTGATGAATTTGCAGAGGCTCCATGTGAAGGGAGGAAAGCTCATTGTTACCTTTGCGTTCTTCCAGTTGGAAATGCAGGGTGGAATCTTCCACTCCTGCTGTTCTTTCACTGTCATCTGGAGAGGGAAGGAAAAAAAAACATTAGCTGAGACGCTCTTTGAAAATGTTCTTCAGACAGGTTTCACTGGATTCCAAGAGTAAACAAAGCCAACGTTCAGATCGATCGCTGGTTGAATACAGACTGTAAGAGTCTCCCACCTTTCTGCTCGGAGAGTGCATGACTGGAGCAGGAGGGGATGGAGGTCCACGGGGAATCTTCTTATTGATTCTGTTTGAAAAGACAAGCAAATATTGTGAATCTGTGTTTTCCACACAATTTACACTGTCTGATATGATGTGTTTATTGTATTTACAGTTACACACTTGAAACGTGGAGGTTCCATTGGATCTTTCTGCATTTCCACCATACGAATGACCCGCTGTTTGGCTCCGGAGTTAAACGCCAGTCCCTGCTGCGAGGGTGTGTACCTTTAAGAAACAGACAGATATTTGATGACATTCAACATTACAGCATGTTAGTAGTAGTTTTTGTCCTAACCAGCTCTGACTGTTTAGCCACGGCCATGATGTCACTGGTCAAAAATGTCAGTCCAATCAAACAAATGTTCAGTCACATGGCACAGCAGTTTTGTGTTCAGTGAGGTTCATTGTGTGAAAGTTGCTCTTTAAAATGCAGGAGCATCATCTATGGGTGGGTGCTCTTACCGGATGTACTGCGCTGGGGCCTGCTTGTCTGCAGCACGCACAGGCATAGCTGCAGCAATCTTCTGTGAGACCTGCTTCTCCAGAGCAGCTCTGGTCTTCTCTGTGAGCTACAGAAGACGTGAAACTGAATTTCAGTATGGCAGAATTAAGAAATCACCCAAACGTGATTATAAACTAGGGATGACAACAGATGCAGAAAATGTTTGAAAAACATTTGTCCACATGAATATTTGAAGGTTCCCACACTCACAGTTTCTATCCAATACACTATTCTAGAGCTTGGCAAAACTAAAAAGATTTATATTCATATACATCTTGTAAATTATTATAAAAAGATAAATACATTAATAAACAACATGCCACTGTTTTAATTTGTTAATATTTATCTTATATTTAAATAACATTTCACTTTTTTGTTTAATCCAACACTAGCGTTTTTGTGGTATTGATGGAGAATTGTCACATTTTATCACCACTGGTCTTGAAGACTGAAAAGCTGTTTTTTTGACCCCTACAAGACTTTATGAAGTCTGAACTGTTCTGGTCAGATCAGTAACTCACCTCTTGCACCGCCTCTTCATCTGGTCTCTGCAGCTCAGGAGCCTCATCATTCAACACTTCCTTGGGAAGCAAGTCTGTGTACTTACTGAATATGACCTACAAAAACAACCCACAGAAGAATGAAAACACACCCTCTCTGGCCTTAAGATCCACTAAAACATGAAGATCTCAACAGCACTTGAAAATTACGGCACCTTGTCTTTGCTTTGACCTTGCCTGGCAATAGCATCATATTTGATCTTGCCCTCTGCATCCACCTGCACCGCCAGAGCGTTGGAGGTCCTTTTCTTCCGGCCCATTTCCAGAGGATACTGGGCCACATGTATCTCTGGAAATGCTCCTCCATCTCCAAAGTCCTTTATAAAGAGAAAACGTTACAACATGCTGGAATGATCAAGTATCTATTCTACACCTGTGAAGAACATCTGTTTCATATGATCCAGTCACAAATGTTCAGGGCTATATAGAGATCTGAATGTTTTGTGAAGCCATCACTCAAATCACACTGAGAGTAAAACACAACCACACAGTTTTGGCAGTGTAAATGATAATGCTTCCTCGTGTGTCCCGGACAACACTGAAGGACCACTGCACTGAAAAAGCGTTTTAAACTGACACTTATGAGTGTAATACTGCATACTGAAAGTTTTAGAAAAGCTTGAATATATATATACATGCACAAAACTTCACAGAACATCACCAGTTTGACTGACACCAACATGCCAGTTCATAGACCAGATGAAGCACGGACATCTAACATACAAGTAATACAGTTACATTTGCAGTGACATTGACGTTTGGAGAAATATTGCAATGTGACTGTGGCAAACGTTTGTTTCAGTAACACATGAACCTCTTTCACATCATTAGGTGGTCACAACATTACACAACACCAGAGAGGGATGTTTTTAACAGGGCTTGTGCTGCAGTACCTCTAGAGCACGGGGCACCCATGACTTCCTGAAGCCGTATGGAGGAGGTTCTCTGCGGGTGGAGACCAAAGCGCTGGACTGAGATCTCAGAGCCCGGGCTCTCTCCTCTGCCTCGAGCTGATCCTGAGACAGCTGCGTGGGTGCAGGGAGGAAACTAGAGAAAAGCAAAGATTGACAGAAAGACTGTATTAGATATATATATAGTGTCAACCCAAGAATCACGCGTTAACGTTTACTAAACTGGACGTATGGCGCAGAAAATGTTGTCATCGTTTACTGACCCCACACTGTTGTAAATGTCCTCCTTTAAAGACAGTTATCAGGGTCAGTGGTAGGACTGTCAGCACCAATGAGCATTCACGTTCAGTGTATGAAAGAAACCGTGACATCAACACCACCGAAGAAAAACAGCGCTGGATCACGACTGAATTGTACTTTTCTCTGTAATTTCAATGTAACTTTCACACAGACGCAAAAGCCCGTGATGATAAAACACCGTGTTTGTGGTTGTGTTTGTGTGTTTGTGATCGTGTTTGTGATTGTGTGTTTGTGATTGTGTGTTCGTGATTGTGTTCGTGTTTGTGATTGTGTTCGTGTGTTTGTGATTGTGTTCGTGTGTTTGTGATTGTGTTCGTGTGTTTGTGATTGTGTTCGTGTGTTTGTGATTGTGTTCGTGATTGTGTTCGTGATTGTGTTCGTGATTGTGTTCGTGATTGTGTTCGTGATTGTGTTCGTGATTGTGTTCGTGATTGTGTTCGTGTTTGTGATTGTGTTCGTGTGTTTGTGATTGTGTTTGTGTTCGTGTGTTTGTGATTGTGTTTGTGTTCGTGTGTTTGTGATTGTGTTTGTGTTCGTGTGTTTGTGATTGTGTTCGTGATTGTGTTCGTGATTGTGTTCGTGTGTTTGTGATTGTGTTCGTGATTGTGTTCGTGATTGTGTTCGTGATTGTGTTCGTGATTGTGTTCGTGATTGTGTTCGTGATTGTGTTCGTGTTTGTGATTGTGTTCGTGTGTTTGTGATTGTGTTCGTGTGTTTGTGATTGTGTTCGTGTGTTTGTGATTGTGTTTGTGTTCGTGTGTTTGTGATTGTGTTTGTGTTCGTGTGTTTGTGATTGTGTTTGTGATTGTGTTCGTGTTTGTGTTCGTGATTGTGTTTGTGATTGTGTTTGTGATCGTGTTTGTGATTGTGTTTGTGTTCGTGTGTTTGTGATTGTGTTTGTGATTGTGTGTTTGTGTTTGTGATTGTGTTTGTGTTCGTGTGTTTGTGTTTGTAAGGGTCACGCATGTTGTTGATCTGTTCGTGTGGATGTAGCTTTAGCCTGTTAGCATTCGCTGTAGCAGCAGCACAGGCCTCACACATCCTACACGAGGCAATATAAACACAAAACAGACTCCGTTCACAGAGTTTAAAGCAAACGTGAACGAGTGAAACAAACGAGTGAAACAAACGAGTGAAACAAACGAGTGAAACAAACGAGTGAAACAAGCGAAGGCTATAACGCGACTCACCTCGTCAGCGACATCCTCACGACTTCTGTGACACGTGACCTCACCGGATGCGCAAACTCTCGCGAGGTTTGGAGAAGGTCTCGTCACAGATACATACACAGGACAGGTGCTTTTCCATCACTTGTTAAAAATATATATATATATATATATATATATATATATATATATATATATATATATATATATATATATATAAACTTTAATTGAGATAAGTTTGACATGTTTTTATTTTATTTCTTTTGACAAAAGTGTACAAATCATCAACGCCTGCATGAGATGAACCTAATAAAAGGTTATGGGTCACACCCAACCTAATAAAAGCAGATTTTTTTTTAGTTTTTTAACAAAACATACAGTTTTGTAACAGAAGTGATTCTTTTAAAAGCACTTTCATAATTAATGCACTGTGAAGCTGCTTTGAAACGGTGTTGCATAAAGCGCTGTATAAATAATGGAGAGTTAAAACAGCACAGACCTCATATTAGGATCACCACATCCACACACTTGTACAAACACGCTGTGGTTTATACACTACTGTATTATTATTAACCTGCAGTGTCCTAACAAATGTCTTTTATTTCAACTCAGATAGAGTATAATTGTTTTCTGCTGAAACGTGGCTGTTATAGTGAACCTCTCGTACACTTTCTCAGAAAATACATTCATTTCTTTGTGACCAATCTGGTTATAAATGAAGACAGACCTACCAGATTTAGAGTTGTAATAAGCTCATGTACCTATAATATTATATTATAGAATATTATATAATAAGAATATTATAAAAAATCACAGTTAGCAGCCCAGCAGCTGGAAAAATGTGTCCACAGTTGTGCTGTATTCCGGTAGCAGAGGAGAATGTGGACTTTCTTACATTCCTGCATTCAACTGCCCTGGTTAAAGTGTTTTACTGAAAGTGATGCCCCTTCAATGTCTGACCTACCAGCCCTGAGCTTTAACCACTGCTCTGCTGTCCCCCCACAACCCATCACTATCATAAACTCACATGTGCTGCGGGTCATGGCATCATGTTAGTTCTAAATAACTTTATGCTTCCTGAAAGGTGACATGTAGTTTCACTGCAGAAAAGAGAATTACTGAGACTATAAAGCAGTTAAGAGACATAAGAGACATAAGCAGTGTTGTTTTAATACATCACTTCCTCAGGTAATATATCCTCCCCATCCATCTGCATCTAAGCCTTCTCAGATGTTTCACTGGCTGCAGATGACAGAGTGAGTGTTAATTCACGGGCCTGTCGAGTGTGTGCAGCCTCTGAATGCAGATGTGTGCAGACTCTTACACACTGTGTAAGCACTGAGCACTGAGGCACTTTAACCAGAGAAGACAGTTACCATTATCTCAGCAAAACAGCCACAACAGACTCCTCCAGCCATGCCAAGTGTCAGCTCCCATTTAAAATGACCCACATATTCAGCACTCAGTACAAAGCCTTCTTCCTTTAGACAGAAAGCTGTCTTCTTCCAACACTTTAGTTTGTGGGTAAATGTTGCCTTTATTTCACAACATACTGTTTATAAACAGAGGGGAACAATAATACCCTGCTGGAAAGACCAGCATGCTTTTGATTGTGAATCACCATTGAAGTGCAGATTACTTGCATCAAGCCTATATTTTTACTCCATTAGTCACTCTATAAGAGAAACAGTGTATTCTGCTTCATAGAAACGTTTCTTCCAAAAGACCAATTAGATCATGTTCACAGTTTTCTGCTGAGTTCAGCTCTGTATGTAATGTTAATATGGCGGCTGAAATAAATATGTGCTTCTAATGTATACAATGCCACACAGACCTCAGGACCAGGACATATCTTCAGTGTGTTTCTCTAGAGTAAAAACGGCAGATTGCACGGTCCGCTGTGTTTAGTAACACCACGCGGCTGATTTGTGATGAGCGAGCTCTCTAACCTTCAGCGTCCTGGAGTGTGTTCTCCAGGGCCGAGCAGTCTGTCATTCTCATGAGAGACAGCGAGTTATTCATGTGACAGTGGATAAAAGGAGGTGTCAGCTGAGATCAATCACGCAGCCTCGGCAGGGATAAGCACACTTTTAATAGAGCCAATCATCTCCAGACACACCCTCAGCGATGAGGCCAAGCGCAGGAACCTCTCCTCAGTGGAAGTGACCTTTACAAGGCTACTTATTAGATTTAGTTAATTGAAGCTTTATGGGTTGTGCTTTGACACATACTTGTGTAAAGAATGAAAAAGTTGAACCATTTTTTTATCTCACAAATGAAAAGAATCAAATTTAATCACTACATGTAGAGAGACATTTTATGGTGTGCTAGCTGGGATTACAGTCACCCGAGGTGTGGCTTGGCATGAGGCATGTGTGCTCTGATGTGTTGTGTGGCAGTGATATGACTTCCTGTGATGTGACTTCCTGTTCCACAGACTTCCTGTAATGGAAAGAGCACCTTGATCAATTTTTGGCATCGCATTTGGCATAAGCTATACATTTTATTAGTATGCGTGTTCCCTGGGAACTAAACCCATGACCTACCAAATGAGCTACAGGAAAAAGAATGTTTATATTTTTTGTCTAAACTCCTATTGGTAAAATCTTAGAAGCTTCTCACCTCATTGCCTTGATAAAGCTTTATTGACCTTGTTTAACACTACTTCAGTGCACATGTGTTAGCTAAGCGTTTCGCCTGAAGTGTAAGAGATTTGTACAGGCCGCACACTTCTTGCATGCAGCTCTGATTAATTTCTCATTGATTCACAGGTTAATGCTCACAGGCTTCAGATTGGAAGGAGATGAATGGAGAACAGAGTTTTAGCATAAAAGTGGGCCAGAGCTGCAGTCTGGGGAGCATTTACCTGCTGGTGTGCTGAGAGTGTGCCAGCAGCTACTAGCTGCACTTAGTGGATAGACTGTTTAAAACCAACCTTGAAAAAACAAGAAAGGCTCCTTTGTCAATGGTGTCGCCCCTTTAACAGTGTTACAAACCTTTATACAATCAGGTCTGGTCCTTGAATCTGATGGACGAGTGGCATCCCAAGACTGAATGTCTTGATGTAGGACTGAACAGCACAGAGATGCTTTACTCAGTAACTTTTGAAACAATACTACAACAAAGTTATTGATTACCTCAGCAGCCACAGGTAAACACACACGCTCAGTAACGCTCTCCAAAACATTCCCAAAACCAAACCAGGTAATCTATTTCAAACATGTTTTTGAGTTTGTAATAGAGGCTTGGGTGCATCTTTCGAGCTAGTAACATCACAGCATAAGAACGTATCTCCACACACAAAGGACAATCCTTCACTTCCTTTAACTTCTTTACAGACTTTCTATTATCTGTTTAATTGTTACATAAAAGCAATATCACGTTTACTGTGTGCTTTTACAGTCATACATCAACTCACTGGTCTCAGCCGAATCACAGACATGCTGATATACAGTGTGTCTGTAATGCACTCTGGGTCATCTGATATTGCTTTCATATAGCTGTTATCTCCACTCAGTTTTACATTCATATTGATTTAGTCTCAGGCTCTTGCTACAACGTCACTACTCCTGTTAAATATACTTTGATGTAAGAGATTTTAACAAACACGTAAAGCTAAGATATGAAACGCTTATGTTTGACTCTTCAAATCATAAAAAACATCCTACTAGTGTTACTGCAAGACTTTTTGGGTAACCGTAAGAGACCTTTTAAAGAATGTTCTAAGAACGTTCCCCGTTAGCTGGGTTATGAATGTCTTGTCTCTGTTGTAGCACCACATGCATTGGTATTCCAGTGGTGTCCTCTTCTCTGGTATGATCTAGTTTAAACACACATCGGGGAGTCTGCTGAGAGCAACAGCACAGCTCTGGCACTTCATAAATCTTAGGGACAGATGAGGGGAAGAATTCGACACACGGTAATGCAGCTGAAACACTCGCTCCCTCAGCCAGGGGCGGAGCTTTAGCACGCTCGCTGTCTTGCTCTTATTCTTGATCAGACCTACCTGCTGAGGGTCTGGTGAGGTAAAGCCCCATCTGAGGAGACAAATGACTTGAGGAGGTTGCTCTGGGTCAAAGCTAACATTCTTGAAAAGCATTCAGATTATTATACAAGAAAGCAGATTATGGAATTTTAAAGTGCAAGACTTAATGAAACAGCTTCCTGCATTGAAACAGGAAACAGGAAGTTGAGGTATGATGTATGAAACGAGGTTTTCCGTGTCTCCCCATAGCTTTTAGTCTACATCATAACCATATGATGTAAAAGAGCCATAATTTGCTGTGTGCTACTAGTTAGTTGCAGACTCCCTAACCAGGTGTGGTGGAATATGATTCCAGCAACAAGCTAAACTACTTAATATTTAATACTTATTTTTTTGCCAACTGAAGGAATGCAAATCATTTATTTGTATTCTGTGATTAAGACTCTGTTTCTGGCATCCACTATGGCTAGGTTTTCCACTATGAAAGAAAAGAGGTCAATTCAGTCAGTCCTGTGAACACTCACCTTATAAAGACGAGGTATGAGAGAGAACCAAGGTCAGGGGAGGCTTGTAAAAGCTTACAGGGGTAAATAAAACAGAGAGAGAGAGAGTGGCTTTTAAAGTCAGAGCGGATGAATGGAGTGTAAGGAGGCCGTCTGTGTGCTGTGTTTGTGCTGTGTTCTATTATGTTAGCACCTCTGCAAATGCATCTGTTTTAATTTGAAGGCTGAAATGTAAAAATCACCTGGTTGTTTCTGGCATATGCAGTCCTGGGTTGACATCATTCATTAGACCTGCATGAGCGCGTCCCTCTGCACTATAAAATACATGCGCTACCTCTCATTTACACAGCATGTGTTCTTGTGTATATCTGATCTGTGTGCACGTGTCAGATATTTGGCCATCCTGTATGAGGATAGCTATGATGTCTGGAGAGAGCTGTCCTCTACCATTCATCTCAATGGATTTTTTTCTTTCTTTTTACAAGCAGCTCATTGTTTTACACTTCTATGGACTATGTATTTAGGATGAACAGCTAAAACTCTCTTCACCTGGTTTATTGATTTACCAAGTAAACTGAATCACAAAATTATAATGTGCCTCGTTTCCTGATTAGTGTCCACTGATATACAGTTACAATTTTATTTGATTTATGAAAAATGAAATGCATTCCTCCAATATTTAAACTGATTCACCTCTGTACTAACAATACAATTTTTTGTCTATAGCTCAATTTAATGATGTAATTTAATTCTATTTCTCTATCATTAGATCTTTTTGTGTATAGACATTTATTTGATTTGATTTTACAGTAAGTGATTGTAGAAGAAGATTTATCTGTCACAGAATGATACTGTGAACTGCATTTGCAAAAATGATTTGCATGTAGACACAAAACGCTCTCGTCACTCTTACAGCTGCGTTGATGTACCAGCAGGGGGCAGCACTGACTGATGTCTGATGCCCCAGTCGGGTCAAACGACAGCTTACATTCACTGTCTCTGTTGCTCAACATCCGGGAGGTATTTCGCAGGTATGTCACCACACAGAAATTGCTCCAAGCCCAGGAATCCCGGCTTATCAGAGCCAAAACAAGCAGAATTACAGGCAGCACTGTGGAGGAATGCCAGAGCGATGGAGACAGCGAGGAATAAAAACAATCCGGAGGGCTGTAGTGCTTCACTCCTCTGTTCCTCAAGTCTTTCTCTCTTCCTCGCTAATCTCCTAAACCCTCCACCAGACAAGAACCTGCTACCAGACTCCTCACAGAGAGAAATTACTCATTTCCTAATTGACTCAGAATTGCTTCATCACGAGTGTTCATTTGGATGCAGTGAGACGGCTAATTAAAACGCTCTCAGCAAACATTGACAAGCTTTTCCCTCAAACACTTGAAGGCTGATCACACGCAGATAAACATGCGTAACACTGAAGCCAAAGAAACTGTGTTCGGTTCATGTCTTTGTATTAGAGCGCAGCGTTTAGCTGGGAAGGGCATTGTGACCTTGGGGTTTCTTGCACAAAGTTCATTTAATGTGCTTGGAGCATCCTAAGAGTCTAATCTCCGCTTCAAACAGCACGGACACAGACCGCCCACTGATCGCCCACTGATCGCCCACTGACCGCCCACTGATCGCCCACTGACCGCCCACTGACCGCCCACTGACCGCCCACTGATCGCCCACTGACCGCCCACTGATCGCCCGATGCTTATGCACACACAAATGGCAACTGCTTTTCAAAACAGCAATCTGCAAACTGTCTGGCTGATGATTTTCAAGGGTGTCAGGGTGCACAGGTTTTCAGCAGTTCACTTTGAACTGAAGTCTACACTGCACCCCCACCTTCTTGGAAGCTCACTACACTAGAATCCCATCAAAGCTATTCTTGTGTATATCTGCAGCATTTGTAAGAAAACAATGTCTAGTGAAGCAATTACATCCATTTTGAATAGAGAAAAGAATCTCTCACATTGCACAAGCTCTGTCAAGCTACAGCTGGAGCATTACTATTCATTCAGAGCACAATTAGTTTAGTACAATACAGAAATCATAACTACAATAGATGTAGTAATTAGTGAGAAAGAGCCTGTTTCCATAGTTACAGTCCTGGATTGATGTTCATTGAATATGTAGACTAATATTTAATATAGTTATGCACTGAATATTTAAAGTACTCTTCAATTCCCATGTCAACTACTCAACATGGTTCAGAAGAGCAAATGTCTTATCCCACATATCCTTTCATCACCTTGCCGACAAAAGAAAATTTAGGCTGTTTAGGCTGGGGGTCATGAGTGTTTCAAGAAGCCTGTTTGGAACTGCAAATCGTTTGTATTGTAATGTATGATGTCCCTATGCTGTCCTGTTCACTGTGGAATGTTGGATGTTAGGATATCATTAAACTAGCGTGATCCAAAACATTCATAAAATTCACATTTAGACAAAATTAAACATTCAAAACATACTGTTTTCATTTCCACCTTTACAGATCAATGATTTTTATGACATCATTCTGCACTTTCTCTGACCAATCACGTGCTCTGAATCTAAGCTGGGCATCTCAAGGCACTTCAGTGGTCTTTAAATTGCTTGTGTTCTTCTTAAGATCAGCCAAAAAAAGCTTGAAAAAAATACAAACACATTCAGGTCCAATCAGTCAAGTCTTTGGTTTCACTAATGAAATATGTATTTTCTAATCAAAGATGCATTTTTGGCTATACAAACGCTGCCAGAACTCTAGATATTAGCCAGAACTGCAGAGCTCATCTCTCATTCCGTTAATGGAAGAAAGCCCAGTAAGGTGTTAATTAATTCACAAGAAGTTTGGAACGGTATGAATACATGAATTTCCTCTGCACTGCCCTATCAAACTCATGCTGAAATGTCAGTCAGGAGCAAGCCAAGCGTGCGGGCCAGCTGGCCTCTCTTCCTGCCGGCCGTGTGTTTAAATGCCGGCTGTTTTAAATGGAGATGATGGGAATTAAGAAGCTCTCCTGCTGATGTCAGGCCCGGTTCTCTGAGAAGCACCACCAGATCCTCGCAGTATTTCAACATGACGGCAGAACATGACGGAAATTAGCCAAGCATGACAGGAAAACACAGGGGCCGTGAAATTAACCGCAGCTTTCTCACTGCTCATCTTCCTCCGCACATTGCATTGTTCCTCACTGATGTATTCATTTGTATGTGTTTTATTTCTAATAAACGCTTTCAGACATAACATTGTGCATGTCTTTGAAGGTTGTGGCTGACTTTGCTGGTCAGTCAGGCTTAGTAGACACACACACACACACACCCTCAAGCTAATTCTGTATTAAAGGATTTCCAAATGAATTAGAGATATTCCTTCCTGCAAACCGCAGTGCAGAAGACATTTCTTCAGTGATTGTCACATTACTGACAGTTTCATTTCCAGGTCATAAGCTAAACGGTGGTATTGCATTCAGAACTCTGCGTGAGGATAGCAAAGGGCAAAACTCAGATGTAGGATGACATCACAGTGATCTGCTGGCTGTTGTGATGTCATTATTAGCATGACCGCCCCCACCAGTGGTGTCATTCCTACTACACCTTAATATCCCCATCTTTCCTACAATGGATTAATACATTGGAAATAAATAATATACTCACAAGGTTTTATTAGAAAACAACAGGCATTTGGTTAATAAATGCCTCTGTGAATACAAATTGTTTTCTTTCATATAGTCTTGTAGCTGTCTGTCTGTCCTCTGACTCCACACAAGACAATAGCAGCTCATAATCTTTTTCGTTCTGACCTTCTGGCTTCCTCAGGCCCTTCATGAGGATAAATCTTCTCTGAAGACAGCAGCAGAACTGTCATGAAGCTCTGTTTGACGGGAATAATGATCAGTGGGGGAGATTTCATGAGCATCAATCTGATCATCCTGTAGTAACGTCACAGGGACACGTTTACCTGTTACCTGAAATGTGCTGTGAACATTTCCCTTGACTAACTGTGGGACCCAAAGTGACGGCAGCAACAAACATTGCTGTTTTTTACACTAATATGACAATTTTTTCTGAGATTCGGTTTAATGCTCTCGTGAGAAACATCAATGGTGAACCTGCAGGTTTGTGTCATTACTATGAAAACTAAAGTGGCTGTGCTAGCAAAACCGCAAGAAATCTGCAGCGTGACAAGAAAAATCAGATCTGGCTGCACATAACAAATAAAAACTGAATTCAAGAAAAAACATCAGCTGGGAGATTAGCTACACTAGCTTTGACCAGCTTAAGCTGGTTTGAGCTGTGTTTTTCAGCAGGGGTCAGCAAGTTTTTATGACTAAAGATCTTGGGTAAATAAGATCTCATGTAAAACCATGTACACACATTTATATGTAAAAGCAAATGTAAAATGAGAGACCTCCAGTCACCACAGATCTAAAATCACATGCTGTGTAGACGATTCGTGCTCAGAAAGCAACTGAGATCTTCATTTACATTAAATCTGCAGTCCAGACCGCACTCTAAAACATACACTCATCAACAACCATTGAAATACAAACCCTAACATCGCTTTCAGATAAGTGGGTTGGTAATACCTGTCAAGAGGGCTTTTAAAATTCATGTATTCATTCCAATATGCACCATTAGCCAGTCACATCATGCTCTGACACTTTCGGCCTGTTCCATGAAGACTCCTTCAAGCCCTGCTCTTCATTGAGATTCAGTCTTCATACTGCTCAGGTGAACAGCGGGCAGGCTTACAGATAAAGAAACTGTTCCCATCAGTGTGTCACTGCCCTCAGAGCTGAAACTTGTGTTATCTGAGGAGATGAACATTGGAGTCGGCCGTGTGGGCATGGGTTTGCCTGCCTGCAACACAAACAGACCTTTGGCTATGATCACACACTGTTTCTTGCTTTATTTCTGACTGAGAGAACACCCCTTTGAAGAACACACCAAAAGGTGTTCTGTATAAAACCTACAACTGCTGCTTTGATGAGAGAACATGGCCTGTCGGGGCCTTTTTGAAGTTTTAACTGAAAGGACGTTCTCCACAAACTCAAGGTGACTGCAGAGAGGCAGTCAAGTGCGGCAGTCTCATCTCTGATGCCTGAATTTGCACGTGTGAGTCAGTCTAGAGTATTGTGATTTCTGAGGAGAGGGATTGTGGGAATTACTGTGCCTGCACCCACAACACCCTCAAATTCTCTCTGAATGACACTGTACTCTAACAGAGACAGGTGTTGCCATACCGCGTTACATTACGTTACGTTCTCCATGTTACATTAGGTTTAATACATACTGAATAACAATGCCTGCCATTAAATCTGGTCCACATTTTTGGCCAAGAACTGTCCATTAATAGATGTGTGATGGTCATATTAAAGGACTAATAATAATAATAATAGCTTTTGTTTTTATGTGCCATTTAGGTGCGGAAAAACATTAAATAGGTTATACCAAAAAAAATACTTGCTACTTAGTTCCTAAAAAATTCTGAATATAATTAATAACTTTCCAAATTTGTGGAGCAGCCCTGTAAACACAGCTTCACTATACGGTGGGCATACAGTCTAAGGCTGTCAGTTCCTAACATTCTGTCTTATGAGGAAAATCATACGGATTTGGAACACTGAGGGTGAGTAAATTAGTGTTTTAATTTTTGGGTCAAGTGTTCCTTTAAACAAGTACAGAATTACAAGAATGGAAAGTTTTAAGCACCTCGTCCATCTTTCATTGGCAGGACTAAGAGGTCACGTTATTGGCTGAACCAATGTGATTTTTTCGGCCACTAAAACTGTAATTCTGTTTCGTGCTTTCAGCAGTGCAGAAATGACACACATCACCTTTCCACTTTGTAGGTTTACACACTTTACACACTTCATCTTCACACCACTGACCCAGGAGCTGTAAACATCTGTAAAACTTTGTAACCCCACAACTGAAAGATTCATTAGGCCATTAAACACTGTAATTACCAGAGGGGGTTGGTAAATGTTCTTGTCTCCACAGGGCTCTTCTGTAGTCTGTGAGCGTGGAGCTCAGCTTTGAAACACACAGTCTCTTGCTCCTCTGATCCTGCCTCTCAGGAGCTTTAACATCTCAGTGTGCTCTCAAAGACACAAATGTCACAGCTGCACACCCTCCACTCTTATCTACCTCTGCACACGACACAAAATAAATGATTAATCACACAGACTCGTCATGGCGACGCCTCATCAGCCCCGACGTGATAAATGCTCCCCTCGAATATTACTGGAATAAACTATAGTGCTCCATTCACATGGAAATAAATGACGGTGATGATGATGATGCTGAAATAACGTTCTTACCGATAAGACTGCCGTGGGAAGATGAAGTGGAACGCATGGATAATGACTCACATTATAGCTGTGAGGAATCGAGATGAATAGTGCTCGTGCTCTCAGGGTAATTCTCACAAGTGGCCTGAGTGATGTTTTCATGATCACGTGATGTTTCATTATTCATTCTGTTTTACCGTAGATTCCAGACTGTGTATTTGTATGCCATGTGCTGATAGTTTCTCATCTGATGGCAGGATTGTGTCAACATGACGAATCAAAACATCATGATGTTTCCAGGGTGGTCCAGGTTATCACCTAGTGCAGTGCATGCTGGGAAGTTAAGCAAACCTACATTTTACATTATGAAGTGTTATGTTAATTACTAAATTAACAGAATTAACCTGTACATAATTAACTAAATTAAGAAAGTTCATGAAATCAAGTTAAAAAACACCAGAAATTGTGATGTGTCAAATGGGCATAAACATTTTGCAATAACATAATGATGAAATTTTTAATGTAACTTTTTTACAGTGTTGAGTGTGAAGGTTTTGAATTTGAAAGTGGGTAAATCAATACAACAGAGAGCATTGCTGGAGGCAGATAATAATCAGAGAAAGAGACAAAAGAAGATACACATTTTAATGACAACAAAGACGTTAGTTCTCAATGACCTGTTAACTCAAACAGTTTCAATTCTCTCAGTCAACAGTTCTGTCAATACACACAGTGCCAATTACACAAATAGAAAGAAAGAAAGATGATTAAATTAGTGGGTTGATGGCATAAAAGGAAAGCGCAATTCTTAACAATCAATTATTCATCAAATAGACTTTAACATTTCCTGAAGAAAATGTGACTGGTGCAAAACCCGCCACCTTGCTATGCGGTTGCTAGGATGTTTGCTTATGGGCCAAAGTCATAGCCCACCCCATCCTTCAATATAAGCTAAAGGTTTTTTTACACTTCTCCTCACCATCCCACATGATCTGAGGTATCGTTTGTAGAAGTGTATCATGCTGAAGCATGCCAACCATTCTGGTTGGCATCTGTTCAGATTTGTGTAATGTAGGCAATAGTAACAGTGAAAACTCTACAGCATGAATGCAGGTGAATAAACGGCTGCTTTGGCAAAGATGTGTAGACGAACGTGTGAATAAAGATCTATTAATTGAGGCAAAAGGTCACACATTCTCTCTGATTCTGTAGGAGTTTTTTGACAGAGCCCGCAGTGCACTGATCAATTGCACATTAATTTTGAGAATGAGGTTATAAAAGAGGGATTAGCGCTCATTGATTTTCACTCTTGACTGCAGTCTGCCTATGAAAAGCAAGTCAATATCTGCAGCTTTATTGACACGTTATTGAATTGTGCAGTGCTAAAAATGCAGCACGCTTCCCATTCAGATGGATAGAACGATCCACCAACTGTGCAGAAATTGCAAACTGTCACTGTCAGAGGATTGGTGAATACCTTCAAGAAAATCAAACTTAATTAGAGGAAATCTGAACAAGTACCAGCCCAGAGGAGGCACAGTTCAATGGCCTTCATTCATGATCAATAACTTTTAACCAGCTAGTGAAAAGGGGAAGACAACCAAGGCTCTGTTTACACCTGGTATTAAGACCCGTTTGACCGATGGGATCACAAGTGGAAGAGAGACACATTTCTGTTTACACTGTTTATTTTCACATTTTTGAAGCATTTTATTGACAGAGTGTAAATACATTAGATAAATGGGTATTTGTATAACCATAACCAACAATTATACACTTATATAATGACACTATATATTTCAATATTTTAAATAAAATTATAGCTTTGCAATAAAAGCAATTAATATGTTGGCACAATTATACTTCAGCCTACAAAACTAATTTCAAACATTTAGGCGCACGCCTTCAGATGTTGAGGTTTTTAAATCAGAAGAAACATTTCAGTCAAGTGGCCCTAAACCTTTGATCAATACACAGACAGTTATTGAGATAACAATACAAACATTCTGTATGTGTATGTGCCAATTCTGTTGTGTTTAACTGTCGCTCTCGATATCTTTATCACATTATAAGATTTTCAGAGTATCATCCTGCGGTGCAAAGAGACTTGAGACTGATGCTCTCCTCTGATGCTTCAGTATCTGTTATTGTACTCTGTGTAGTGGCATTTGATGCATGTGGACACTGGTGAGTCATTTTAAGGTTTAAAATCACATCTCCAAACATTTTAATAACAAAGATCATACAGCTAAAAAATATTTAAATGAAATGTTGACCTTTTCAGTGGAAACCGTCTATCACATGCAGAAGAGAATCCCAGAGAATCGTGTCTTTATTTGAACTTGTACACTGATGTAGAGCAATAGCGTCTCATATCCCTGTGTGAGAGTGTGTGTTAGCATCGTGCTGTCTCTGAAGTGACACGCCACAGGGCTTATTTTGACAGATTTCTGAAGATGTTTCCACCTGATACCTGTAGGCTGTTTTCTGCTGAGGAAATTGGATGACTTAAGGTCCTTCTGTGGATGGTAGAAATGATGGATCTGCCAATGCTGATGATAAGTTGATCTGACACCTCAATGCAGGGCTGCTGTCCCCATATATCTGCCTACATCATCTCCTGATGTCTTTAGGCACTGTGAAAACGCTCCAAAACAGTTATAAAACGCTATTCAGATATGCATCTGTTGATCAGTAGACCTGTACCGTGTTTTGTCTCATGCACATGTGCACTTGTGGAATCAGTTAACTTCCTAAAGCATCTGATTTCTGCACCAAACAGCAGTTATTCCAATGATCTAAATGAAGTTAATGTAGACATAAAAGAACATGAGAAACCTCAGACCATGAAAACAATTCCTTTCTTAAAGGATTGTGTGTGTGTGTTTGTGTAATACACACCTTTGAAGTCCTGGTGGTAAATTCAGGATATGATGTCATTGTGTGATGTCACTGATATGCTATTTGCCAATTCATTATTAAGTCTTGCCAATTATTTTGGAATGTCTAAAACTGTCATTTTTACATTGCATTACTGATGTGATCTGATGGTCATGACATAAGGAACTTGGACTAGAAGTGATGAGTCTCATGTTCTTGCTCTTCAAGTCCTCTGATCCTGCCTCTCAGGAGTTTAACATCTCAGTCTCTCAAATCACAGCTGCACACCTCCATCTCCTACCATATTAATCATCCCCTTTATTATAATCACACATTAACTAACTATACTGGATGGATTCGATTGCTTTAATGTCATGACTTTACCAGCTTTTAACCGACTGTGATTGTAGCATTGACAGAGTTTAAGTTCACCAAGGCAACACTAATCACACGTAACTTCACACGAACCTGCTAACTACAACACAACAACAATCATACAATAAAGAGCCAAAACCTCTATGAAAACTTGCCATTTAAAAAAAAAATGGTTAGTTATTATTATTACTTGTTAGTTATTAGTAAAACTTGATGTTTTTATTAATCTTAACATTTTGTTTTAGAGCAGAACCTGGAGCAGGTGAAATACCATAAATCTACATATTCTATAGAAAGATCATAATTCATGTTTTCAATGTGTGCTTTAGTTGAACATTTTCCGCTCCTTGGGAAATCACAATAAACTTCACAACAATTAAAACATTTCTCAAGATTGTGCGAGAGAGGAATGAGAGCAGAACAATGCTGAGCAGAACAATGGCATGATTCTAGAGGAAACTCTGCTCATCAGCTTTTCATCACAGGACAGTAGCTGGAGGAGCTGCCTGTCAGTCACAGCCAGTCTTCTGTCTCACAAATCAATAATAAACACTTCAACTGGTAAAATTCAATTTCCCATTGAAGTAACTCAGTGTAAATACATTTAAACCATCTCTATGTGGAACTTTAAAGTCTGCACAGTAAACCCATAGTATATTTGCTGCTTTTATGTAAAGTAAAATATGTACTAGTAGGCAAAATTAAAAACAATATAATTGGCTACTAATTGTTGTAAGGAGCCCTCATTGTAGTGGGGCCTCTGCACTGAGGGGCCTGCGGGGGTGTCCTGTACAGCAGTGATGCAAACCAAAAGATTTGTAACAAATGAAAGAGAAGTCTGTGCAAATAAAACTTCACACTATTAGCACTTGAACTCAACAGATTTAATACAGTAAAGCCAATATTATGAAACATTATAAGAGAGTATCTAAAAATCTACACAGTATAACATATCACCCAGTGCAATACCATT
The DNA here is from genome assembly GCA_036877525.1 of Chromobotia macracanthus. NCBI lineage: Eukaryota > Metazoa > Chordata > Actinopteri > Cypriniformes > Botiidae > Chromobotia > Chromobotia macracanthus. The sequence goes on from JAZGTH010000087.1 coordinate 1,285,522, forward strand.
GTATTACTTAGTTTTTTGTATCTATAAAATATATAAAAATACAAAACATCCAGGCAGGCATATGCTCACTGTAAAGGCAGTGAGTGAATGTTCATCACAAACTAGATTTTTTAAAAATAATTTATTCCTATTCACACAGGGAACAAAAAATGTGTCTATCAAATATTCATCACACTGAGAAAGAAAGTCCTGTATCTGCATCAGAACTTTCTAAATAAAAAGAAAAATTTGATTCATTGTGATATATTCTATTCAAGACAATCATGTGTCTATATGGCACAATAAAACACAACTGTGGCTGGTCACTTCACATGTCTGTTAGAAGGTCTCTTTCTGTCTAACCAGCTGTAATGTGGACCAGACTTCATTTCACAAGTCAAATGTCTGACTACATGAGGACAGCTGACCTTGAGGCTTTTGCAATTAACTGATGTGTAACTCAACAAAGACACAGAGAGAGCGAGAGAGAGAGAAAGAGAAAGAGAAAAAGAGTGAGAGATTCCAAGGTGACACCTTTTCCAGGAATCCCAATAAAACCATCCAGCGTCTCTGAGGTTAATGCGTTTTATTTAACAGCTTTGCGGAGCCCTCATTGTGATTGTTATCCCTCATGCAACACATTCACTGCCTGTAATTATCTCCCTCTCTCTCCTCCAGGCCGGGAGGCAGGAGAGGCAAAGATTACAAAAGCCGGCATTACATAATTCATTATCCAGACTGGTCTGGTTTGGTTCAGGGGAAGAGGAGGGAGAGCGGACACCTTCAGATGCTGGTTCTGAGAGAGGAACAGAGAGCCTGGAAATGGTTGTGTAACGTTTCATTGGTTTTGGTGAGAGAGGGGGAGAGAGAGAAGGAGAGTGAGGTCGAGAAAGAGAGAGGGAGAGAGATGGCTGTTTTCCCTGATCTCTCTGCGGCTGGAAGGAGAGGACATGTTGCAGTGGTCAGTAAACAACACACAGAAGCTTCACAAGAGATGCTGTTAAATATTATTAATGAGGTACTGCTGGTGTCTGCCAGGCATCACTAGCCTAGAGATACCCTAGAAACGTCCTAGCAACGCATTGACAACCACTTACACTAACACATCACTAACACAGCTGCATAGTGTAACAACCACCAAGAACATCTTAGCAACAGTCTAACGACCACCCTGCACACCCTAGCAACACCCTAACAACCACCCAAAAGAACATAGCAACCATCTAGCAACATGATAATACTCTTTCACATGCAGAGAATACTGCTTTATTTGTGGACACAGTAGGTGGATTACATCAAAACATGTCTAGTCTGATAAGTGCTGCTATCTTTAGTATGCAAAAATACTAAATTATACTGTCACCTTGTTTTTCTTCATAGAACTGTGAAAACATCTCGTTCCGACGTGTGATGGCAATAATTATTTTGTTTATACGTGTGACAGTGATAATGAACAAAATCAGTTCTTATTAATGGATGTATTATGCACAAATGGGAATTTGTATATGACCTGCTTTCATGTGCTCTTTATTTGTCAGTGACCCCAGCTGTAAAGCTTGAGTGCTTTCATGACTGGAAGAGATGTTTTGACCCGTTACACTGAATGGAGTCAGTTTCATTGTTTTCAGTTTGATCTTGCTGTGTCTGCAGGCATCACAGTGATGTCATTAATGGAAACATGGCGAGAGCACACCAAAGTAAACAGACGTTCATTATGCGCCGCTGTGAGCACGTTTAATCATGCAATTTTCTGCTATGCAGTACTTTATATAAATAAATGTGCATATGTGTAATTTAATTAAAATAATCAGCTATTTAAAGCCCTGTGTACATTCAGATGAGGTTGCTGCAATTGCCTTTACTGTAATATTAATAAAGATCTCATTATATAGCAGGGCTTGCACAGGATTTATTATTTTATTTAAAAAGGTTATTACTGAACTTTCAAGAAGTTATATTCTCCTACCTCAGTCCCAAAGTAAGAACCGTAACTATGGTCACACACCCAACCCAGTGCTGAATGTGTAGCTACAGCGAAATACTAAGAATTATTTATTGCTACTAATGTAATTATACTGTAGCAGGTGACATTTTTGCTATGTAAACTGCAGCGCTTTATACAGAAAAATATGTTGCCACAGTATTTCCTTTGATAATATTTGTGCATTATAAAATATTTATTGAGATTAGGCCATTACGAGCTATTACAAAGTTGTTTTACACATGCACAAATAGTAATTGGCTTAAAATAATTATATGAAGATTAATTGCAATGAAGGAACGAGAACATTAACATTAAATTAATATCTTCATGTTTGCTGTTATAAAACCTAACCTACACTACAGTATAACCACCTACTGGATTGATTTGCATTTCCAGGTAATACTCTGTTTACATTTCTTTTGTTGTCTGAAAGTGCGATAATTAATATAAAAGCACTCTAGACCACATCCTCATGCGGTGAAATTCCAACATTTGCATGTCAATAATGAAATATAAATGTCAAAAATAAAACAATTTTTGAAATATCTTGGACTTCCTCTTGTGCACAGAGAGTCTGTGTTGTCGAGCAGTAAGGTGAAGCAGAGTTCTTTAAACACACCTAATACAGTAACTCATGATCAGTGCATTCTCAATTTGTTGAACATGTTGAATTACTAAATGTAATTCAACATGTTCCTAAAGCAGGCTGTCCTGCTGCTGCAGCCTGCAGTGTGAATCTCCTGCATGGTGTTATGGGTAGTGAGAAAACACGTGCTGCTTACGCACTGTTACAGCATTTCATCCCCATATATAAGCAAGTGTGAAATTAAAAACCAGAGCTGTTGCACTTTACGCATTAACACATGCAATTAATTATCCCTCGCTGTGGCCATTTTCCATCATGTGCCACTGGTGATATAGTCTCAGATAGAGAGAACCAGGTCTGATTCTGTTTAATGATCACTGTATCAAAATCTACTTCTGATTGTGTTTTTACTGTAAGACAGAGGAAAAGATGCAATGCCAAAATCACATTCTTAACAAATACATTTATCTCAAACCAATCCTTAAACTGCCCTGAGAAGCTGCACTACACATGTGACAGAATTTAGCCTTGTTTTTAGAGAATATTGCTTTAATATTAGTACATTTAAGCGTCTAATTGCATTGGCAAGCTTTAATTTTACGTTTACACCTAAAACAAATGTTTGCCAGTGTTAAAATAATTCAAAGCATTGTGACTGTTTCCTCAAGTATTATATGTTTTTATTTAACTTGGTGATTCTATGATATCATATACTTTAGATGAATGCTATTATTACTATTTTGGCTAATTCTAAGATTACTGAGGTATATTAGGTTTGATAATCTGGTTTCTTACTGCTATATCTGTGACAGACTAATTTCCTCTCTCTGTGGTGTTAGTTTTAGAATAACTAATCCCCTCCCACTCAGAGCTCCAGCACTTCTGCTAATATTATAACCAATATTTAACATGTGTGAAATGTATCCGTCTGTTCACATCTGAAGAACTCTAGTGTCCTCTGCTCACCTGTGAAGAGAAACAGTGCTATCCTACCAGAAGCAACATCATTGTCATTACCAGAATATATTTATTAGTAGCAATTAAAGCAACGTTCTGTTCTGATGCGAGCGAGATAAATCAACCTTGAATGTTAAAGTGAAAGGCCTCAGGTGTGCTTACAGAACACCACTGAGGAAGAACACTCATCTGGGGTCAGACTCCTTCATTTAATTGTCCTTGCTGTTGATGATGATGTACTCACCCCCATTCCAAACCTGTATGCTGTAAGATTCTTCAAAAAGTCTTCTGTAGTGTTCGGCAGATGAAAATAATAGTGTACGAGTTTAAATTACATAAGGGTTAGTAAGTGATGATGACAGATTATGGGTCAGCTGTTCCTTTAATTGCCCCTTTGTGTTTTAAACTATTTATTTCGACAGACATTATTGCTCCATTGGCGTCTAGACACTAAATTGGTTTTAATGGAGCCGTGGCAGTGCTCAGAGTCACAACACATTTGAGAAAGAACCTTTTTACCCTCATAATGGTGTTAGGAGAAAATGTTAGCATCACCTGCCTGAAATGTTTCTAATGATTTTTAACAGTCTTTCAATCTGAAGGCATTTCTTAAATGTTTTGAATTAGTTTTGTAGACAATATGTGCAATGCTACATTAGATATGCTCAAATGTAACATGGTTTGATTTATTTGGAATTTTCTTTAGTCATAGCACAATTCCCATAACTAAGTTATGGGAGTTGTTTTACTATTTAAAAAAGTAAACTAAACAGGAAACTAAAGAACTGGAAAACTGGAACTGGAAGAACTAAAAAAGTTTACTATTTTTCAAAAATGTGGAACAAATTTGTTATAATAGTGATCCTAAACCTTTGACAGGTAGTGTATGTGCTATTCGCCAAATAACTAACAATATCTTTCCTTTATTCAAAAGCTTGATCTATTGATAATTATGCACAAATCCACGCAGCATGTGGTTAGACACATGAGCAAAGCAGATTCACAAACTCTAGTTGAACTCTGCATGTCACTGTCGTGTCTGACAAGGTTGCCCCTTTATTCAACTCACTGCGTCGTGACTGCGTTAATAACCTTCATCATTTCCTATGAAAACCTGCTTGCATCAGCTGCTGAATTAGGTTTCTGACAGAGCACCAGAAGGGCTCATTGTGTATGTAGCACATGGCTCTAGTAATATTATTTCTGAGAGCATAACTGAGCCATCGTTTTTGTCTTAATAAGATACAGGTAAGTACAATATACACACACAGAACTGCTTCTTATTGAGATGATTGCCAGCATTCGTCCTTTAAAAGCCTTTTCCTCTTATGCCAAAATCTCCAACGTTCAACCAACCACATGCGCAGCATGTTGAGCTTTTCACTCTGATCACACTAGTCACAGGAAGCACTTTTTCTCAGCCTCTGGTCTTGGCGGCTTGCCTGGAGGAGAGCCCTTATGTGTTTGGCAACATTCAGCGAGTCTTTTGAGGAGGCGGCGTAGGATGGTAGAAATTATTTTCAGCTCACTTCAGAGGAGAGGATATCTCCCTCTGTCGACCCTTCACTGATGCTGCTACATGACAGAGTTATTAAAGCTCATTTAAAACTCAGGTGTTGAGAAGGAGAATGAAAAACCTATAACGAATATATAAACTACAACAACAAATATATATATATATATATATATATATACATATATGATGGATATAGTTGACTCTGCCCTTCTAAAAATTCCTGCTGGTATAAGGCTAAAATAACACAATTTCCTCTGCAAAATTCACAGTCCACAGGCTTCAGAATTAGCTGTTAGCTGGCTGGAACATTAACTGATATGTTCTTGTCAGCAGCTATAATCACAGTGATTTAGCCAAACAAACGCAATTCTTCTTCCTCAAGCAGACTGCTGGCTTAGCCCACCACACGCCATGCATTTGCCTCTGCTATATATAGCGTCATCATCATCGGCTTTTAGAGCTTTCATCTTTTTCCTCCTTTCTTTCTCTTTCTTGTTTTGTGTTAGCCGCACCAGTGGCTCTCTTCTCCTAAAGTGCTTTCCTGCAGCTGCCTGTACGTCTCCTGCCGCGTCCTTGGAGAGGTCACGCACTTCAGTGTTTCACACTAACATAGTTCTTTCCCTTCTGAATGGTCAAACAAAGTTATAAACTCCCAGAAATATGTTGGAAATAAGAGTTTTTGAATCTATCTTTTGCATTTTCCATCTATTTTAATAGAATAACTCACCCAAAAAAATGAAACTTCTGTCATCATTTACTCACTCATACACTGTTTCAAACGTACAAACATATGATTTTCTTTCTTTCATGAAACAGAAAAGAAGAAATTGTAAAGATACAAAAGTATCATAAACGTTTTGTGTACTAAACTGATTAAATTTTAATCATTACTAAAAAAACTATTATGCGTTAACAAATCATCCCTTTAGAGTCTTTTAAATCAATCTGATGATTTATTTGGTTGACAAAACTAGCTCTTTAACTCACTTTGACTCAAATGGTTCTTGAGTTTGCAGAGTACTAGAGCGTAAGATTATTAGTGAATATTGACTTATATTTTGGTCTGTTTCTCACACAAAGCTCTCATAAGACTCATAAACATATAGCACATGTACAAACTACTATTCATACGTAATTTTTTTTATATATATTTGTTGAGCTCGAAATGCTAGAGAAGAGCAACCAGTACCTTCTTCTAAACGTTTTTATTTCTGGGTGAACTATTCTTATTAGCCTGGTTTGTGGCTGTTTTCACATCATCCTATGGTGGCTATCTGCCCTCATCAGTAGACTCATTATACAGTGAATGACCCTGTTATATCAACAGGAAACTGTTATGTCCCCCAACGACTCTCAAGCTTTGATTTAAGAGATCCCCTGGGACCTAATTTAATTTGATGCCCTGTGTCAGATACTCTTCAAGCTCAGCTCTATAACATCTACCACATGAGGAGGCAGAAGGTCTACGCTGCATTTAGTTTGGGGTCTGGAGTTTTTGATGCCGGTGTTTGATCGCTGCTGCCACTTTAGCCATCTGGACTCACGAGCTCTGAGCTCACAATAATGTGGCTCATTGTAACAGAGCTGTGCAATAAAACTTTACATTGAGAATCATTCACTTAGATCACAGCTAAACACATTTATGCTGCGTTAATAAGATCGATTGGATTTAAACACATCTTTTAGGCATTATTTGAAGGGTTCTTGTGTTGTTAAAATGGGTTAGTCTTTGCCTTTGTAATGCAAACGTTTTTTATTTTGCCCAATAACAGTGAGGTTAGCCAACCATGCTGAGAATTTCAGGCTAAGAGCCTCAGGTTTGTAGATGTGCCATGCTAAACCAAGCTCAAGTGCAGTTGTAAAAAATAGCTCTGATGCTATGGGCAGGATGATCAGTAGATGACAGGGTCGATTTTGAATATACAATGTTAAATGAGGTTAAACATTGAATCATTAGGGATAAGCAGGAAGGAACAGAATAGTTGAATGTTGAAGAGGAGGACGATCTGGTTTAAACACAGATCTGACATGTGCTTGCTCAATAACTGATTTTTATTTATTCATTTTTAACCCAAAAAGTTACAGATTGCAGTTTTAAAAACTATTTATGCTAAATAATTTTTAAACTAGCTACAGTAAGTAACTGCCTTTAAGACGAATGAGAATACTAGCTTTCTCCAGCTATTATACAGCAAGTGTATGTCCAAATCATTCACCAACAATCCAGAGTGTTCTGGAATCATTTCTTAAATAATAAAACTAAGCACAAAGCACTCCAGACTCTTAACGCAGTTACCAGCAATGCCTGCAACTTTAAAACTCTTATATTTCTCAACTCACATCTAAAATTTAGCCATTCAGAGCATTCTGGGTAGAAATGCTGAGTGATCAGAGAAGGGTTTACATCACCCTCTGTGCACTCAGCTATATCAACCCTTTAGTCTCAAAGATTTACCCTGACCATTTCATTTGAAACTGAACTTTGTTATTGCATCAAAATACTGAATATAAAAACTCCAGAAATCCCAGCAGCACTTTCAGTAAGAGGGATTTTCAGGGCGGCTCTCAGTGTTTGAGAATCGTCCATAAAGATACGTTATATATTTTCACAGAAGTTTAAAAGGGACACTGTCTTAGCACAAAACACCTTTATAAGCTATTCTTAAACCCAGTGTGACCTCTTTAATAGATCCACCACTATTTTAAAATGAGACTCAATGTGTTTGTGTTTCACTGATAAATGCAATGAAAGAGAGAAATGGGACACCAGCACCACTTAAGCACAATGTTTTCCCAATATCTCACTGATGTCCTCATTTAAAGCCGAGCTGTTCATTTTCATCTGCTTATTAGAGCCAAACAGATGCGTCTGAAGTCATTTATCAAAGAATCAATATGGCAGTGAAGTTTCTCATCTAATTGCTGTCATGCCACTCACAGCTGCAGCAGCACTTTGCACTGGACAGACACTGCAGGGCTCCTCTGTATCTGTTCCTTCCTATCTGTTCTGTTTTCTGCACTGCCAAGAAATCCAAACCCTTTCAAGTTTTATCCTGCAAGAGCATGAGGTTGAAAAATGCCATGATACGAGGTGACATGATTCTTTTAAAATGTTGAAAAATGTTGATTACTTTGTGTTGCAATGAAATGGCTAACTGTAGACATTTTGTTTCTTCAAAATCATTTTTCATGAAAACCACCAGCTCTGTCGCTCTTGTCCATCAATCATAAAGGCAATCCCACAGAGCATTAGCAGCCAATCAAACGTTGCCGCTGCCTCTGTTTGCCCCAGTGCACTCTGGGAGCTGCTTTTGACAGCTGACCACATTAAGATGTAAGATGGAGCGTGGCATTTGGGACCTGTCCTACATATAACATGTCACTTTTCTGCCAAATTTCTTTGCGAGGTCTTTATTACAAATTAGCAGCAGCCTAAAAACCAACTTAATTATAAATGCTGCCTATAATAACCTTGCAGTTTCATCTAATATCCAATTATTGCTTCCACCTCATTTAACTATAAACGCAGTATCATGTGTAATTATTTTGAAGCTAGCACATAACAGTGATGTTTTTGTAATGAAAATGTTAAGTCATTTATTTCTGTGCTGACTCACGGTTTACACCGACTCAAGCTTCTCTCTTCTGAAGCACTGAACTGCTTTCATGGCTTTTCCTGCCATTAAACGCCAACTATAAGACGAGTAACTAGCATTCGAGTGTGAGCTGTGATGGAGCACGTGATTGGTTAAACCTGCTGAATGAATACACCCTTCACTGAGTAAATGGGTTTGAAAGATTTGGAGTGGAACTGAATGAATCTGGTACATGTAATTAGTGAAAGGACAAGAATCTGCTAACTACAATGACTGAACAAAAGGTGTCATAACATTTTCAAAGTTTTTTTTCCAAGATGTGTGTAAAATATTAAATAGTAGTTTATCACTAAAATAATTCTACTCCTGATCTCGCCATATAAAGACCAAGCACAACTCATAAGATACAGATGAGATCTCTTTAATTTCTCAACTGTTTCTCCCAGACAACAATGTGATTAAACAGAGAGCAAATGGAAACTTTTGCTTGGGTCACCTACACACAGAAATCTCATGTGTCTTTATTAAGGTTTCAGAAGAAATCCCAACATCACAGACTGCGCTCAGATGCGCTAACCTTCCCTACTATGATGAGCTATGACATGGAATAATATAAATCAGATTCATGCTTTTAAGAGGCCTCTGACAGATCAGTCACTGGTAAAACGCTTAATATAAGGTGTAAGATGAACTATATGTGATATGATTCATTTACAGGGTCTGTAAAATTTTCTGCTTCATGTTTTGCATATTGTTGGGCTTATTAAGGTCATGATAGTATCAAAACATTTCAATGTAAGAGGATATTTTTGTTCAGTTTTGTATGATAAGCAGCTTTGCTACTATGTTTGGTTGTCCCTGATGTCCACTGTGTAGTCCTGAAGCAAAACCAGTTAAGAGCCACCAGTTTATAAGAGGTACAGTATATAAACATCATATACTGGAAGCCCATCAGATCACACCCCGAACCCTGTCCTCCCTTGACCTTGCTGTTTGCAGTTGCAGTTTGACCTTCTGAGATTGATGAATGTTAAGCACCTTCTTTCACTGACAATTTGCTGAAAAATAAAAAGTTTTGTCCTCTCCACTACACCATCTTGAGGGTTATTATATTAATTGATCATTCAAAAAGCATTATGAGAGGGTATATATACAGTATCAGCGCTATTAGAAACATGGTTTATCGCTTCATTACAAAATCACGTGGGAAACAGTTTTGATAGAAAGTCATTATTAGCCGTAATCTGGAAAACAGTATGAAGTGAGATAATTGGAAAAGCGCTGGGCGGTTCACTGATGACATCGTTAAAAACTAGTACAAAAACAAACAAAAACACTCAGAGAAGAGGTAGGAAATGATTTTCATGGACAATTTCCTCACATAATGTCTTACGGCACTTTTAGCAAATGTCTTTGTGTTATGATCTTATTGAGGAGTAATACAGCAGTACAATATGTCCTTTAAATTCTGCAAAGTTAAGCCCCGCGGTCTGGCCGACTCGCAGCTGTTGAAATAAACTGACACAAATGAAAAGAGTAAAATATTGCCTCCGCAGGGCAGCAGCTGTGACTTTGCTATCTTCCTCACGTATGCGAGGCTGAGCGTTCTTTTATAAAGCACACGTTCATAAAGTGTCTGCTGCTCTCTGTAGTGCAACCCGAGGGCATGAAATGATTAGTTGTGAGTGCTGAAGTTCCTCTGCTCTCACTGTGTTACAGCACCTAACAGGCAAACTCTTGCAGCAGAAGAAAAAGTCTAGACAAAATTCTTTTCATTTTCCTTTGAAGTTTAATTGAACCAAAAGCTTAGGTCAGCCACTGTAGCTGTAGCACTGAATGAACACAAGCTGCGGCTCTGCTTCTGGACTATTGTAGGGCCTGTGCTGTAATGGTTTAATAAACGAATCAGTGTAGTTGCATATTATGAGCTGTGATGGTTTATGGTTTTTAGGTTATTGTTTGTGTCAGCTTTACTAATAAAGCTACATAATAGCTGGATGATTATTCAAAAGAGACAATGCTATAACCATTAACAGCCTTATAAACATTTGTAATATTAAAGTGTTTTTCTCATAAGTGAACAGTTACTAGGCGCTGACGTGCAAGAGTTGCCTGTCCACTATTAAGGCTACATCCACATTAATTTAAAACAAACGTTTTTGCTTCAAAGTCTTTGTCTGTCTACACTAGCATTTTTCAACATTTTCCAAACGTTGCTCGTAAACTTTAATCAATGCTCATATCTATATGAGCCTATATCATTTCTATCAGGTGTATTTGTAATTGTAATATTTGACATATTTAGTCATGCAATCTAAGTTACTAGCCGGGACAATACACTGTCATACTAATAGTGTTTCATGCTGGTTTACCTGTCTCAGTGAGACCATGTCATAACTAACACAGAAAATGTCTATGTGTCACATTCTCCTAAAATGAAGATGGAGTTTGAGTGAGCAGTGAGCCAGCAAAAGTGAAACACCTGTACAGTGATATTTGCCCCCAGCTCTAATAAAAGCATCTCACCTTCTGTGAGAACGAGAGAGTGCAGAAACTGAACAGCCCGCTCGACTCCTGCCTCCTGATTGGCTGTCACTGTGCTAGTTCACACTGCCCGACAAATGCTAACATGTCAAAAACGACACACTGACGGAGAGTGATGAAAAAACATGAAATCTAATGCCCTCGTCTCCCTGACATCTAATCACAAGTGGTTAGAGAAGACTTCACATTTGAGAAGTAAATACCAGGTATAAATGCCAATGTTTCAGTTCACCCATTGTGACTGAATCACATAAACATTATAGTTTATGTTCATAAACATCAGTTTCCAACTTAATGTAGAAAAGTTATTAATCAAATCTGCAATCAGGTCTGTAAACAAACGTCAGAAACGATGTTAAAATGAACAATTTATACTTTATAAAGCTACTGTATATCAACAACTGTCTCATTTGTGCTTGAATTTATTTCTTTTTGTACACTGTGGCATACACATCCAAGACAAAGTTGATACTTAATCGAAACATAGCTGAGAGCTCTATTACATCTCCAGATGTGTTTGTGTTTTCACTGAAAGAATAGCTATCCACTGGTGAAAGGGACCGTGTCAAAGGCTGTTTTGTTTGTCCAGTGACAGCTGAAAGTGCAACAAATGCAATCAGTAGAGGCAAGCGAGTTTCTGAAGTATTGAAATTAGCCTGCTAAGGATATTGCCATTCTCTTTGTCCTCAAGGTTGTTTTGCTCTGCTGATAGCATCAGTCTGCAGACAGATTAATGTGTCATTGGACAGGAACAGTCTTTTATCAGATGTCTACAATACCTGTCTGGAGCAACTGAAGTATTGTCAATGAAAACCCACACGACAGCAGCAAAGCTCAGATTCACTCAGTCTCTCTCTCTCTCTCTCTAGCTCACTACACTGAACACAAGGAGATTCTTGAGACATAATGTGCATATAAATACCTCAGCAGGATTGAAGTGACTCAGGCTGTGTAAGCACCATCTTGTGTGCTGGAACTAAAGAGCGTGAAGATGAGGATTTTTGTTTAGTCACGATGGATCTCGATGCCTCGTGATGATCCTCAGGGAGATAAAACATACAGCCTTAGTATGACGACTGTTTGTTTTCTGCATTGTCTGCTTGTTAGGAAAAGTGCATTGATCAACTTTATCAGAAACCAGCGAGATTAACTCATGCAATACCAAGCTTATATACCAAGAGACATCAGAGGCTAAGACCTCTCACTTCAGAGTTTTAGCCAACAGAACACTGTACTGTATACTGAATACATAATACTGTAGATACCGAAAGTCTGCGAGTTATAAAACTTGATCTCATGGGAAAACATACTTTTTACACTTTTTACATTGAGAATCATACAAAAACATACACCCCTAAATCTAACTGTGTAATCTAACTAATCTTCTGGGGACCATCATACTTTATGGATCAACGTGGGTCATTAAAGAACTTTGACCTCATAACCAATAATATTCCTTGAACCCCTGCTGATTTAAGCACAGAATACATTAGCCAACATTGCACTGACCAATAACTATCTCCATTTTGACAAGAAAAACTTTCTGTGCTTAAAAACTGTTTTGTATATTGTTTATATGCAGGTCACTTTTAAACTGTCCTGCTAGACTGATTTTAAGAATTAGCCAACATTGAATTGACCAATAAATAGATCTATATCCAAAACAAATACTGTCATGCTGTCTGCTTTGTTTGAAAATGTGTTTTATAATAAGGTCACATTAACACAGAATCTCAGATTTTAAATTCTCAGACTCTGACTTCCAAACAGCTGCATGTATAACTTTATAATTAGAAATTACATTTCAAACCTCCAGAAACCACTAGTTACATACACAAACAAACTGCGAACAGAGCAGCGCTTACAGGCATGAAGGGAAAGTCAGTATCTTGAATAAAACCCAACCATCGATCCAACAGGTCTCCCTCCACAGGTACATTTTATTATGAACCGCTACAGCCATCTTACCATAGCGTGAGTTTATGAAGTAAAGGGTTATTTACACGTCTAATGTTTACAACTTGTTAACCTCTGTATAGTCTGTCTAACATTACTCTGTAATGTTTTCAGTTAGTTAAACAGCAGCATACGATACGCATGCACCAGCATTCATCCGTGCTGAGTGCAACGTCTGCAAAACGTTTGCCTGTACTTTTCTTTATTAACCACTAGAGGTTACCAGGCCAATATACACAGTGCAGCATATATTGTGTGAAAATAAAAATATGAAAATAATTTACATTTACATTTAATTGCGTTGTTTCCTGTCTGAATATTATGTATCATACCTATCATGACCTTTTCAGAATAAATGTAGTGCTTTATTTATGTATTTGCAACACGTGAAAGTTGACCTTGTCTGTATTGAGCTGTATCTTCTGTGCAATGTAAGATCTATTGTTTTTCTACTAGGTATATGGACGGGTTGGGGATGGCACACATATGTAACATGAATATCCTAGTGTGGTCTCCAGATCTGTGGGAGAAGTTAGTCTCCTGATTAGGATGCTGATATCTTCACTTTGAGACTGAATCTGGAAGCACAACAGATCAATGGCCTCCTGACACTCTTTCACTGATCCTGTTCATTTCATATGGAGCTCTGTTCACACAGTACAGTACAGACAGTGCATACAGACTGAATGGTGTGCTGCACTGTGCTCCAGTAATATCAAGGGTTTGAAGTGCCACGCCGAATGAATATGAGTATTATATATCAAATAAAAGCTCTCAGTGAGATATTTTCCAAGGCTAAAAGTGACTGAAATGATTAGCCTCACCTTAATCTGTAAATAAGCCATAAAACTAAATAATGAGAAAAAAACTGTACAAGTTGACAGTAAATGGTGGGTTTTGTTTGTTGCCAAAAAGATGTAAGTGCACTTACAATGCATTAAACAATTTACCACACTTGACAATTGTCCAAGACATGATTAAATGATAAACAAGCTCCAAAAAAAAATACACTGGCTCCTAAAATCATTGACGACTACTGAAAATGCTTTTCTTTTTTGTTGTTTTATATTATTTATATTATTGAAAAATATATTATCTGCATAACAATTTGAGCTTACAAAACCTGTCGACATTTCAGCATGATTTGAGAATGTTCCAAAAAGCATCTTATGTGCTTCAGTGGGAGCTTCAGAAGACATCTGAGTCATGAATCATGAACATTTCATTCATTATTAATCTGCACTGTTGATGAGTCTATTAATAGAGGAGAATCTTAAATATTTCTTGTTCATTTTATATCACAACATGTTTAAATCTTAAAGCTCCTGTTTATTGTTATGTTTAAGTGTTTTGAGAATCAGTCTTTCAGCATGATCTCAGACTGTAACTTACTGTATTTATTATACAACTTATACATTATATTTAATGTTTGTACAATGAATTTGAATGAAACCTGTTTTTCAAAACACAGGAAGCTGTGTTCATTTTAAAGGATTGGGCTCTGTTATGTTTTGAGGATAGTTGTTTATGTTTTATGTAGTGCTATATTTCCTTTTCATTTTTTGAATATCTGTTTTCACTTAAATAGTTTAATATGTTCAAATGCACCTGTAGTAGAATCATGTGAGAAAACATCTGACCTGTAGGTTCTGCAGGAAATATCTGATGTCTTTATATAGTGGTGAGTATGTAGAGAGCAAATGTCAGGTCAGTGTCCAAAGTGTGACACAAAGGCTCTTGGCTTTCTGTGTCATATACTTGAGTAGTCTATTGAAATGACAAGGTCTTGGCAAGGATGAATCGTGTATGAGATGGTCAAGGTTTTCAGTAAATTCAGTTTAGGTGAAAAATATCTGAGGAGGGATGCTTACCAGGCATGCAGGAGACCTGGTTGTCAGAGGTTGAAAAAAGATTTAATTGAGTATCATCTGGGTAAGAATGGAAGTAGAAGCCATGAAAGGTGATGACTTTGCAAGGTGATTTAGAGAACAGGAAGAATAAATGTGATCCTGATCGTGGTCTCTGGAGAATGTGGTGAGAGCATGAAGCAGCACCTTCTCATGATATGTGATAGGTTCAGATCTGGAGGTAGGATGTGAAACATGAGTGTGGAACCTGTTATGCCCTGTTCACTGAGGGTGGAAGATCTGGTTGGTTCACAGTGTTGAAAGCTGCAGAGAGCTCTAACAGAATCAGGACAGGTGAAAGGTTGGCTGGTCTGGATATGTTCAGTTTACTTCAGTTACTGGAATCAGGTCAGTATCTGTGGAGAGCGCTGGTCTAAAGCCTGACTGATTTTCATCAGTCAGATGTTCTCACACTCGAGGATTGCTGAAGACAGACACCAGCCTGTAGTTTTAGACTTCTGACTTAAAAAAAAGGTGTTTTTTGACGATGGCTGCTTTGTAATCAGAACTAGAAGGAAAGAGGGAACAGTTTAAAGAAGTAAGGAGCTGTTGGAGACCTCTGGAGTCTCTGATTGGGGAGATTTAGGTCTGTAAGAAGTAACAGTGATGTAATCTGTGAGCAGGCTTAGGAGGGGGATGAAGTCTTCTATCAATTTGCTTGGGGGAGCTGGTGGACGATAGATAACCACGCTGTTGAGTTTAACAGAGCTGGTAATGGATACAGCATGCTAAGGAGGTGATATGGTTAGGCAATCGAAGAGGAGCAGAGTGCTGGCCATGTTTAAATTGCATGTGGTTATATTGTTTGTACTGTATATACTCCCTCTGTGGATTGTTGTATGACATCAATAAAAATCATTCACTCAGTCTGGTGTCTGATGTTACAATATTCAAGTTTTTTAATTTACACTTGAATTCACAGGTTGTGCCCTGTAGCAATTACAATGTGGCAGTGTAACTGCTCGAAGTTTGAAAAACCGGGAACCTGAAATACCAAACAAAATGAAAAAGAAGCAAAAAGGAGGAATATGATACATGGTGTTAGTGAGATGGAACTGAGTTTCCGGAATAGGTACAGCACCGCCAGTGTGTGCGAATCTGTGTGTGTGTGTGAACAGCGTTATGAAATATTTAATCACTGTGTGCAGCTTTTTGTTATTGTGTTTTCACTAATGGATCCTGCGGATGCTGGTCATGAGAGAAGACAGCCGGGCTCAGCTTCCTGCAATAGTAAAACACACAGCTGTCAGCACACACACTCCTCCTGAACTTCTCCACCTTCTTTTTGTTGTCTCTGCTTTAAGGGTGGCTGCTCCAGCAGTGCAGTAAGGGTTATCTTCCAGAGCACAGGGTTATTTTTTGAGGAGAGAGCTGCAATACATTCTTTCACTGGCTGGATACAGAGTTCAGTGCTTGTGTCTCAAACATGCGAAACCTTGTTAATAGATGAGTGTTTCTGACACATTATGCCTATTGTCAAAACACACTTCCTACCTATCAGTTATTTTAATAATTGAGTAAAAGCTGGGAAATTCTGTCATTGTGTGCTCCAATTTGTTCCGTTCCAAACCTTGAGGAAAACAATATGTTAAAGAATTTTTGCCTTTTTCAACAGCCACGTTTTAGTGTTAATCTTCAAAAAAAAATACCAACAAATA
Source organism: Chromobotia macracanthus (assembly GCA_036877525.1). Taxonomy (NCBI): domain Eukaryota; kingdom Metazoa; phylum Chordata; class Actinopteri; order Cypriniformes; family Botiidae; genus Chromobotia; species Chromobotia macracanthus. The sequence goes on from JAZGTH010000087.1 coordinate 1,302,205, forward strand.
GTCTTGTATATAAATAGTATGACGTGTGTGCTATATTCTGCCAAAAATGTTGTGAATCCATAGAATAGATTTGTGTGAAGGATAGATAGATACGTAAGATAATGTCAACACGACAGACCTAATGTTAATGGACACGCTGAGGTAACGCTCATTTTGTGAATGAAGGACACATCTACTATAAACGCTCATACCCACACATTCATTCTGGAATGTATGAAGCATTTAATGGACTCATTTAGTGGAGGGGGCGGATTGCAGCTGTTAGACTCTCTGGCTTTTGGCTTCTGGTGATAAGAAACGCTGGCAGATTAAAAACAAACAAATGATTTCAGGAATGAAAAGATCAATAACATCTTGAGTAAATCTCCCCCTCAAGACTCTCATTACCGTAACTCAAAGTCATCTTTCTCTGCCAAATCAGAAACTGTAGAGACAAAGACAATATTAGCTTTACTGGCTGAAAGCGGCCAGCTCTTGAGGCTGTTTGGGAATTACCTAAACCAGCAGGGAATGAGTCGATGCTGGAACACTGTAGTTTAATGACAGCATCACTGGGTATCTACAGCAGTTTGCAGATGCTCTGCCTGTAATTCAGGCATCTTCCCGGGTCAGGACATCTGTGTCATGTGATCCAGAAGCCCGTGGCTTTTGCTTTACTGTTAGGGTGTGTTTGTGTATCATGTCTTCTTTACACTTACAGTAAGGGCATCTTTGCAAGTGTGTAAGTGTAATGTTAATGAATTATTTTACTGGGTATTATTAAACTGTGGGTGCTTTTGACTCTGTGACCAAGCGTTACGCTGCCCAAGACTAAAGGTTATAATACTTTTATGACAGGTGCAAAGTAGTTATTTTTATACAAAGGTAGCAACAGTACAAACACACCAAATAATCAATAAACAGATACATTTATTATTAATAATTATCAGAATAAACATTTCTTACACTAAATACTACAGTACATTATTCTCTTAAACGCAGGCGTCTTGCAACTTGTGTGTTTAGAAGCATTTTAGAATGGTACTGGGCATGGCTCATCTAATTTTGTATTATTTTATCTCAACCACACTCTTTACTGTCACTGTTGTCTTCATGGTAATCAAGTACACAAATTTTTGAAAAACAATTTTTGTGGATGTAAAATAATTTGTCTAACAATCAGCCCCTGGGACATAAAGTTCCTGCAGAAACATCCGTCTGTAGATGTCTGCACATCTACAGACAGCGGCACTGTTTCTGGAACAGTGGATGAGACCTTTGTGTTATTTTTGTTCAGTGTATCATTTTATCTCTCAATCCTTCATCTCCCACACACAAGTCTTTATCTGCATTGCTTTACATTTCTATGTATTCTGTATTACAATGTATTATGTAATTTGTATTTAAATGAATATTAATGTAGTAATGTAATTGTTTCATGATTAAATTAAATTCATACTCATAGGTATAAAAGTAAATTATATTTATTTATATATTTATTTATTTACTTAGATATAAGCTTTTAGTTATGAGTTATATATTCTCAGTTATGAGTTATATATTCTCAGTTATTAGTTATATGCTTTCAGTTATGAGTTATATATTCTCAGTTATGAGTTATATATTCTCAGTTACAAGTTATATGTTCTCAGTTATGAATTATATGTTCTTATAGATAGATCTTATAGATCTTGTTCAGATCTCTTCTGGTGTCCCCTCATACTGTGAAATAGAGTTATTATGTATTGAGAGTATGAGAAATAGTCACAGAATTATTTTAGTAGTATTAAAGGTGATTTAATACCAAACAGGATTAATTAACTGGTCAGCTCGGCAGTGGACTAAACAAACACTAGTAAACTCAGGTGGTAATCTCCTGTAGCTAGTGCACACTATCTGCCTTTCAGTGTGAAGTATGCACCAACTCTCTCTTAAAGCTCCTGAGGTGGCACACACAAGTTGTTTCTCAGAAGACAAATCTGACTAGAAAGAGACCTAAACAAAACTCTCGATTTGCTTTCCATTTCATCTCATTACTGTGCAGGAGAAGCAACAGATATATTGACAAGATCTCATTTGTGATTTTTCTTTTCTATGGGAGAAAACAGTTCAGCAGCCTGACTCTCTGCTCTCTGCTTAGGTCTGATAATGCAAAATAAACAGAGTTGGGGGAAAGCAGTATAGCATGTAACATGTAGTCACTCCCATGTGGACTATGTCGCCTGTACACAAACAATAGACTGTACAAATAAAAGCAAGAATATCGCCACAAAATATTTCAGACTGCATGAATGCGCTCTCTTAGACTACATCAAAACATCATGTAAAATGAGAGTCATTCTGCTGGTCAGGTACATTTATAATATTTTAATTTATTTTTAAAATAACAAATGTCCAGACACAACAAAAGTGTCTTGAAAAATCCTTCTTTACTCCTCAATATTTTGCATTCCAAAACAGTTTTGCTTAGTAGTTATATTGCAGTTCGCTTATATATGGACACTTGCCCTCATTTCCCATGATTTGTGACATAATTATCTCTGAGTGTTTAGTTACTGGTTGTTCTATATGGCTGACTGAAGTATCTAGGGATATTTAATGTCTAAATCTAAAAACAGGAATATTCAAGTTTTCTGGGTCAGTCTGTATCTTTGTTAGAAACAATATGTAGCTGGAGGCTGTGTGTCTCCTACACACACCAGCCTCAGGCAGAACGGACTACAGCCAGAGAGCGCTTGAGCAGGGATTGAGATGTCCAGGCAGCTGTTTGTTCACCACTGCTAGACAAATGCACATCTAACTTCAGGATGATGAAGCCAGAGAAAAAGTAAATACACTCAAAGTAAGTAAAAATGTGTTCCTGAATAGATGTTGATGAGATGTTATCTGGCTAAAAAAGTTTTAGGGTTGCATGATTATTGCTTGCACAGAGGTGAAGATCTGTTCAAACAGGGCTGATGAGTTGATCAAGATAGCAAGCTGTGAAATGTGACTCTCAATGGCAGTGTAACACTCTTTTAATTCATGGTGGGAGAAGAGTTTATGACGGTGAGATATGAAGAGTTGATGAAGTGTATGAGATGTGGTCAGACAACGAAGCACCTTCTCATTGTCAGTTTACCAGCAAAGTAAATGAGGCAAGAATGGGGCAAGTTAAGCAGATGTTTCATCAGTCAGGAGAAAGCTGAGCATGAAAACGACCTCTTGTTAGCATTAAGACTCACCAGAGCAAAACCCTTTAAAGCAAGCAATACTTTCAAAAGAACTGAGAGTAAAACTGACCCATAATCATTAACAAGTGCCTTATTAAATAACACTGTTGTTTTGGTAATATCACTTTTTAACAAAAATGTCACACACTGACACACAGTAATGACCCTTAAATCTCTTAAAAGAGAATTACTGACTTACTTAAATGCAGGACAGTGTGTGGGGCACACGCAGACCAGGGCAGCTGATGGGGGCTATTGACACACTGATCTTCATTGTCTTTTATAGTTGCATTTTGTAAACACACAACATTACACTCGGCTGACATTAATATTCTGTGTGCGCTGTGTCTACAGCTAATGGTATCCACAGACATTGATTAGTGGTGAAACCTTATCTGCTCGACAGCAAGATGATGTTGAAGCTCATGTGTGGAAGCAGATGGTATGTGAGGATCTGTACAGCCGAGCAGGTGGACATCATGCTGCATAAGTTTTGAAGAAAAAGAAATCCCCCTATGCTAATATAAGATGCAAAGCGTTAAACTGCCATATGCAAAGTCCTTACTTTGCTCAGCTTGATAATATTGCCAAAAGAACTCTTGTGACAGATGTCTGTTCTGTTAAAGTTATTGTCTGGGTCAAACACAGTACAGTACAAACTGTGTGTAACATCAACATTCCTAATAAAATAAGGCTGAACAGTTGGTTTATTGATTTTTTTTCACACAGAAGGAAACATAATGTTCAGGATCATGGAAAAGTTACTTTATTAATTTTAATCTTACTTTATTATAATCGCTCATGTTCACTCTGAGCAAAACTGAGTTTTTGGCGTGGGCTGTCCTCTTCTTTCGATTCAGGTGTGAGGTTCAGGTTGAGCCTCACACTTGTTTTTACATCCAGTAAAAGCACAGTGGGGAGTGAAGTTCCTTTTGAGTGCTCACTTCTGAGGGTGTGTGGGTGTCATAGCTCCCTGCAGGGTCTGTGTGTGTATGCTAGAGTCTGGTTCTGTTACTGTACTGTATGTTACTGTACTCTATGAGGGTTGGCCATTTTCCAAGAACAGATTAAGTTACAGTGTCAAAGAGAAGATGAAAAAGTCAGAGAGAAACATAAGAATGAAAGGTTTACATACAGTCCCTATGAGGTGGTTACCTGCCTCGGCCCAAGACAGCTGAGACAGGCTCCAGCACTCTCTGTGACTGCAGTAAGGACAAACAGTCAGTTTGATGGATGGATTAAATGTTCATGTTATCTTCCATTGGGCAGAAAAAATAATGGTCCACCCTCTAAAATTATTTGATGGTCCTGATGCTTAACAAGCAGTCATTTTTTAAAAATGTGCCCCAGTGTTTACACTTTTTATCATTGATTTTTTCTCCATATTAAACTGGGACAGAAGAAAGTCTGTTTGCCCCCCTCAGATTTTAATTTGGATAACCTGGCCATTGAAAGAAAGTACGAGTACTAACATACACTGTGGTCCCTTGTGGACATCTAAACAGACCAATTTATTAGGTCCAGAACATGAAGCAGTTTTAAAACAATGAAGCTGCCATCTGGAAACATCATTAGGTCCATCTGGCAATTTTACATTTAATATCACGTTCCAGCTTTTAAAAGGTCTTTCACTTCATTTTGATCTGCTCTGAATCAGTTGGAGACTATTACAGACTGCACCACCAACAGATCTGAGTTCAAAACAGATATTAACCGCTTTAAGTGGTCATTTAATTTGTCCCAAATTTCAACTGCAAAATGAATACTGAGGGTGTTAAAAAGGGTAAAATATAGATTCTGTAAAAGATAATGGCAATGAGCATAATGAATTATCACAGTAATGTATTTATAAAGTAATCAGAAAACAGTCATCCCTGGATTTTGGAATTTGTTATTAAATAATATAACACAATAAGAATTCTTCTATTTTAATCATCAGCATCTGCGTCTCTCGCAGGATTTAGTGTCTCTGTTCACCTCTGTGGCAAGACCATCCATTGCATGAAGAACAAAAGGTGACCTAAACAGAGGCCAAGCTTGTTATCTGAACTGATCAAGACACTGATACCTCATCATTGAATGTGTACCTGTTGAAGGGACCAGGAAACTTAGTAGGCCTGAGATGAGCCTGTCAGGAGAAATATTTGATTATTTTCAGCAGTGCCTGTGGCATATGCATGACACCCTTCCTTAAAGCATTTACTTACCTGATATTGTGACATTTTATTTATTAATGGAATATTTTTCTATCTGTTTGTATCAAATGATTAGCTGGAACACATTTCCTAAACTGTTATTCATTTCCTGAGCGGTTAGTCATAAGGCTTGTCAGGATTTGCATTATCAGTCCCCAAACACTCTCCACTGAGGTGTTGTGTGACACAATACCAATCATATGCCTCACTGAAATTATTCTTACACAACACCAAACAAAATGTCAGTTTGTCTAAAAAAGCAGTCTGAGTCATTCAGGCCAGAGGAAGCATTGAAACGGCTGTGAAATATTTGGCAGGAATATAACAGACATGTTTAAATAAAACAGACAGGGTCACTGTAAACATTAGCTTGTTCAGAGTTGGCAGGTTGCAGCGCTGTGAATGCATTCAGTAATGAGAGGAAATTGGAAATTGTTACTGATGTACCCACCCCCCCAATTCACATAAAAACGTGATTTTTGTTCTTTATGCACACGTTTTCTTTACATATCCATAACTGTTCCCTTAATGTGTATTTTAATGTCTAGGGAGGGGAAGGTATGGAAAATTGCACTGCTTTATCACACAGTATTTTTATGTGGGCATGTGTGCTTGTGTATATGAAAATACACTCATGATGTTTTGATTAATACATAGGCGCTTAGCTGTGATTACATCTCATCATTTATTGCTTACTGATAAAGAAAGTTACATATACATGCAAACACAGCATAATCTCCCGTATACTGACACTATTGTATTGCATTCAATATAAAAGATTTCTGTGACACTTTACAGTAAGTTTTAAATTCTGAATAAATGAGAAAAAGAAATATTTCCCACCAGCCTTTACTGTATAGCAGATCCAGAAACAGAAAGCACATTTTGTCTAGTGTTGCTAAAACTGCATTATGGACATTATGGTTGGAATGGTGTACTCTCATATTACTGTTTCAACATTATGCATTCACGTGTGCAATTTGTACACACTTTGTGATTTCTTATGTATTTTCTGTACACAAGAAATTCTTTATTGCCAAATCATGCAGTGCACCATGCAGAGTACACTGTGAGAAATTATATCCCACAATGCAACAGGCTCGATTTGACCTTTTGTTTCAAGTGTGTTGAATATACTATAATTAAATCAGATCTTCATATCATCATAAGAATTTCATGTTACACATGAAAAATAACTGTTTTCTACTCCTTAATAATTAAATGCCAGTTTAAAGAAATGTGACCGATTACTCTATATCAGAACTTATTAATGCAGTCAGGGAAAACACAATTTAACTTGTTTAAAGAAATGGAGACCTTCAAAAACCATTCACTGGTAATATATGACTATAATTGTATGGCTTCTGTGCACTGAGTGAGGTCATGTGACACAATCATGTGTCATACAGAGGTTTTAGGCAGTTTTTAGGCAGGTCAAAATCATTGTAGAAATATTACTTGCTTTGATAGCACAAAAACACCACAATGAAAAAATCTCTCTTTGTGTTTCTTTGTTCTGAATGTTAATGGCAGTTCACTTGACAGAATGAGGAGGTTCTGTGGCTGTGTATTATGTAATTCTTCTTCTTGGGTGATAATTAAGTTTGGAGTGCTGTATTCCCCAAATGACATGCAAGTGTGGTAATTAACCCTGGGAATTAGAGGCTGCTGTTAGTTTCATGCAGGGGTGGTCAAACAATGTATGAGCATTACATACAACATCATTCAACGTTCTTCTAACAAGCACTCATCCACAGCCTTTCTGTAACATCTTACTGTACAGCTGTGGGTTTCAGAGGTTACACATTCAGGCTTTATATGGAGATGCGTTTTTCTCTGTCACCTACTTAGGCAGCTACCTTCTAAGAAAACACCCTTCAGCACATGCTCTTGGCACACATGCCGCTCAAGAGGAAACTGTGTCTTCGTCAAACACTTTCTGCTTTAATTAGAACAGGCATCTGTAACTTGAGTGTGGAGGAGTCTGAATTACAAAATTAATTTTCCACCTCTGGAATGTTTAAAGATGATGAGAAATTATTCCAGTCAGATGTAACCACTCTCATGGATCCAGTGAAAGATTCCTTATGATGACTTAAATCAATAACATTGTGAGTTAGTGTGTTTTTAATTGATTACAAGAAGTGTCATTTGTGTATTTAAACCTGTAGTACAGAAACTCATTTAGTATCAGATCTGAACGCACCAGTCACAGTGTTATGTCTAATGTAGCCCCACCATGTGACAGTCCAGCAAGCGTATGTTAAATGTGCTGGTTTTAAAGTGTTAGTGTGGTCCTACCTCACCTGACAGCAGAGTTTGACCGGTGTGAACACTGTCTTCTGACCTCCAGACTGTGGGGGAAGCCCAAAGATACAGAGCGAAAACATACACAGAAACGTACCCAGTCAGCTGGGACGCTAACCCAGGATCTTTGTACTGTGAGGGAACAGCACTTCCCACTGAGCCATTGTGTAGCTCCTGCATCAAGCTTGCTCAGAAGTACTACAGTGGCAGTCCAAAACAGGTTTGGGGTTTATAAGGGTTTCACGCCTCACTTTAATTGCACATCTACAGTAAGTAAACATTCGGTTAAATATGGGACCTTTACAGTGGTTGCACATTTGGTATCACCAGATACCTCGTCTGGAGCTTGTCATGAAGATGGAGCTGAGGTTTCTCATGTTAAACAACCAGACTAATGAAGGAAAAGAGCTCATCCTTTTATCAGCACCCTACACTGTAAAAAAACTTTGCTGCCTTAAATTTTTAAGTTTAATCAATTTGGCTATACAAGTAATTTCAACTTAATATTTTAAATCCTGACTGGTATACTTAAAAATATCTTAACTTAAAAAATCTTAACTTAAAAAAATCGGTTAAGCAATTTTCCAACTAAGTTACCTCAACTCCACACCAGTCAAGATTACAAAGAGTAAGTTAAAAAAAACTTAAAAAAAGGCAGCAAAGTTTTTTTTACAGTGTACATACTGTCTTCAATGCTGCTTTTCTCTCATTCACACTACACCTTCACCTGAGTCTGTCCATCACACACTCTTCCTCAGAGAACTTTAAATTAGCACTGACCTTCAGGAGACAGCCAGTAAAAGCAATCCTTGTCCCCATTAGAGATGCCAGCTTTCTTTATGAATCCCTTTGTGCCAATTAGCCAGCAGCAGTGAAAGGTGTCGCTCACAAATGGGCCGGTGAGCTTCTATAATAAACACAAGAGGTAAACATCATGGTTACTCTTGTTTGGGAGTTTTATTGAGTGTGGAGTGGTTTTGTGAAGCCTTATGCAGTCATATGAAGTTTTGCTGGTGTAAAATGACCCTAGGGGTTGACATAGATGATTTCATAGCTGTTCAAAGAATATTTGTGATTTTAATTAATCTCAAAAATACCATATTTGTAGCATGCTGTTGATTACCATATTTCAGATCATCCTTCAGAGTGTGGAAACAGTTTATAGCAAACACACAACTGAGAAGGTAGCCACTGAGCAAACAAGGGTTCTGATTGAAGGCATGGATTTAATGATGTGGAAAGCATTTTCTTCTCTCTTTTAAAAGCTTTTTTTTATTATTATTATTTATTTATTCTTTTGCTGCCCATATATAATGCTTCTGTAGCTCAATGGGTAGAACGCGATAGTACCAATGCCAAAGTCTGGGTTCAAGTAGTGATAGAATGTACATTTGTATGCACAGTAAGTCACTTTGGATAAAAATGTTTGCCAAAATGCATAAATGAAATAAAACTCATAATCAAGGCTCATCCCTTGGGTGTTGTTAAACAAAATATAGTATTATGTTCAACCAAAATTAGCTAAGTTTGGCTAAAAGTTTCAAAAATTCTGAAGAATGTTGATGCGGCTTTTATTAAATGCTGTCAGTCTTTAACATTGTGGCTGAATCTCCTTTTGTGTTCCAGTAAAGGTTATTTTAATGGCTTTGCTATGTAAGCATCATAGCCACTATTAAAATTCATTAACACATTAACATTTTAATATTGTACTATTTACATTATTAAAGGCCCCATCTTAAGATACAACACACATGTGATACAGTATGTAACAGTGGGGCTCTGGCCTGATCATTCAGGTCACTGCAGGTGTGTTTTACATGTTTGCTTAACAAACTTAATGATCCCATTTTAGAGGACACAGAGTGAATCAGGAATATGTATAAAAACTTGGTCAGTGTGGTCTAATTTCTTTCATGTTTTTAACATTTTGTGTGTGTCTTTACAGTGGTGGTTACTGGAGCTGCTGTTATTTGTATCAGTGGGGTGAGAAGTGTGTGTGACCCACTTACACTTGATGGGTCTTTGAACACACACACACACACACACACACACACACACACACACACACACACACACACACACACACACACACACACACACACACACACACACACACACACACACACACACACACACACTATCTCTCAGAACAGCACGATTAAGCTGCTGATGAGCACTGATCTCTTCCTGATCCCTTCATGCACTGGTGCTGATTCAGTGTTTGTTGACACATCTGCCCGACTCAAAGGGCCCCGACCTCACACTGAGTCAATATTAACATCCACTCACCTGAGCTCACTGATGAACCACCTGCAAACACTGACAGAACCTGCGGGGATCATTGTGGACAGGTGTGAACGCAGCAGCGGTGTAATCTTCCACTTCCTGATCACTTGAAAAATGAATGAATCACATTGCTCACAGTTAGTTGATTTCCGCTTTCAGTCAAAAGAGCCAATTGCTTTACTGGCAAAATCATTACTTCTTTATTTTTGCTCTAGACTTTGCATTGGATGGGCCATTAAGAAAAATAGTTTTAGCTTGGTTGAGGCTAAAAAGCAATAATTATGATAGCATTTTTATCACATTTTACTAGTGATTTTCTGTTATTACAATTCTCAGCTTGGGAATTATTGAAGTTGATATGATGCTGTCATCAATGATATCTCTGTAATATCTCAAACAGTTCTGCTGGACAGCAATGAGATGCAGATTAATGGCCCAGCTTCTCTGAAAAGCACCATACTAACAGGTGTCTCTACATCTGACACAAAGTTATTTGATACTTAAATGAACCGTGTGTGATTGAGGGTGAGGTGATCCCAGAACATGCACAGAAAAATTGTTCAGCTAGTTGATTTTGAAAAAATGTTCCTTTGCACATCCCTAGGTCACCGCAAGGGACTCTGGGTAAACAGATGATCTTCCTACTTGTAACTAAATTTTCAGAAATGGAAAACCCCAGGAAAATACTTGACAAGGGCTGTTTTAATTTAAGGTATGTATTGGTTGATTCTCTCTTTAAACCGAATGAAGAGTGAACATATCAGCTCATTCTTTTAGTTATGGGCTGTAGTTTATGTCAAAGCTATTAAGCATGATGCCAGTCAGGGGTGTATGTGTTATTCAGAGATAAGGCATTCATACTCCAGAGAGCATTTCATTGGCTGAAACATTCTATATGCACCAGTGGAAGATAATTCATTGAAAGTTTGACTAGATTATACTATATGTTTTAGCATATCTCTAGCATTAGTCAATTCTGTCGTATTCTGTTTATAGTAACCATGTTAGCATATTGAAAGGCTCAGAGGTACCAGACATTGACAAAAAGCCACAAAACGTTCATTTTACTGTTTGCCTCAGTACACACGTTCCTAACAAAGAGAATAACAATAAAGCTGCACAGTTCAGAGCAGAGAATGTTTTATAGAGTGAATGAAACATCCATTAAACAGACATAAATAATAGAAACTAAATCACTCTGTTCTGAGAAAGAAACACTGAGTCTCAGAAATTAAACATTCTTTGCCTTGTGTGAGTTTTGTATGCTGCCTCAGGGTGAACTATGAATTCTCTGGCTCACCAGTGAAAGAAACAGAGACTCGACAGTGAGCAAATCTAATCAGGAACAGTGTTTCCCTCCTCCCTGTCACCAGCAGAAACATTTCACCAATAAAAGCACCAGCATTAAAGCCAGTTAAGCGCAGATTGTGAAGCTGACTTCATTTTACTGGTAGATTGAAATGTTTTTTCTGTGCGTCCTTTAAGACTGCAGCGCTTCCAGAAAACGTAGAGAGCTGCCAATCTAGGCTACATTTTTAGGCATTGTAGGTGTTCTCGCCAAAACTGTTTCAAACAGTAGGCAACAAAATGATGCTGCTTCATAAGATTCCTTGTTTTTTCCAGATTCTAAGGCGCAGTAGTCACGTGCCTAAGGTTTGCTGGTCTCAGGTGGCCACAGAAATGTTTTCTACAGATGAGGGGGGTGTGGTTTGTTTATTGACAAGCTCTTTCTGAACGATGGGGAAGAACAGCCTATGCTTGGGTGGGAGTCTAAGCCCACCCAAGCCTGCTTTATTTTAGTTTCCATGGTGACAGGGAGGTGACAGGTCGCAGGAAATGATCGGGGGCAGGTGCGATGCAGGCGGGTGTCAATCAGACATATGGAACCGAAAGCAAATAAGTTATGACAGGTAAATGTCTGTGTATCAAATAAATCAGAACTGCTCAAATTGACAAACTATATTTAGGCCCTGTCATATCAGACCATATAATGTTTGAGACTGAAATCTTTATAGCTCTGGTCTAATGAAACCAGTCACGTTTTGCTCGTGTTAATATGTGTGTAAGACTACACAGTGACAATGTTTAATTATATATTTATATTTATTTATATATTTTATGTATTGTTAATTATGATACTAAACTATTAATCAGCCATCTGAGGGCATGTCTCAATAAATAAACAAAAAAAACAATTGCCAAATATGCCCCACAGTGAAAGATAAATGTTTTAGTAGTGAAATCCCTACAGTGACTGTACAGTGTGCTGGTTTAGTCTGTTAGTACACAATCTTTAATGTTTATATTATACATATTTTTAATGAATTGCAATGTTGTTTTTGATGACACACGTTTGGGGCTGTTTAAGGTTAGCATTTGTTTTAGCTGATGTTTGGAAGGTTATGATTTTTATCATGTTATATTGGATTGGGTAGGCACTGCTTGGTTTTTCACAATCTTGGGGAGGTACAGATCAATAAAAGCAGTTCACTGTATCTCTCGCTCTCTTTCTATTGACCCCCTGTAAGCACCTCTTGCAGTTTTCACCTGATCTTCAGCAAACATGAGAATTCCTGATGAGAACTCGAGAACAACAAAGATCATATCGGCCAGATGATGAAATTCAGACAGATGCAGCTTTCTCTATAAGATTATCAGCTGTGATAAGTCATTTAATCATGCTGATTGACTGCATGTATTGACATTTTCCTCACATAAGCATGCTCACCATTCCTTCCAAAGCTTTGAAGTCCCTCTTTGAGGTTCCACATCAAAGTCTGGAGGAGAATACATGAAGAGGGTGGAGCAGGGAAATCTTACCTGCAGCACAGAGCACATTCCACTCAGATCAGCTGTCCAAAAGAACTTGTTTAGAAACATTTGCCAAAAAAGCAACGTGATCCATTGAGCTTTGAAAGTTCACAACAATCATTTTTCATTTTTACAAAAACCAAATAATGACCAGAAAAATAATAACCAGAAATAAAATTAGAGATCACATCAGAGCTGTGCGTCCTACAGGAGATGTGGGCAGCTGATTAAAGCATCAGCATGGCCAGAGGTCTGTTGTAGCCTTACTGAAATGATCTGAATAGACAGGCCATTAATTAAAATAATTAACTAGACACACATGGACATCAGCACTTACTGTAACACACATACAGCAGTAAATATGACAAGAAAAGATGAGCTCTGAACAATCACCACACGACAAATAACACAAACATGTGGTTCACAAACACAAATAAAAAACAATAAGCAGTAATTAATTTACTCAATCTGCAGTGCATGCTGGGAACTCATCAGACTATCATTTATAGTGTTAGTTCATTTCACTTAATCTAACACCTCTGAATTTATTTACATGATTAACCTAACAAACTTATTAAACTAATGAAAGAATATGTTAAAACTCTAGAAACTCCTAAAATCAGAAAGAAATTTAGACCAGACAAACATTGTTTTTACATTATCATTTTTTCAATTGCTTTTATAATGTCCCAAACTCCTCATGAAATGGCAACAAATAACCGACAACATGGCTGTTCTGTTTTCTGTCCAGACAGTTCAATTCAATAATCTTCTGATGGAGAACAAGTGTTGTCAGGAATGGAGCTCTTAAAATGCTTCATACCGGATGCTGTTTACTTTATCAGTGTGTGTGTGAGAGAGAGAGTCATTTCCTGTGTTGATGACTACACTTTCAGTTCTGTTTTTCCTCCATGTTTTGAAGGAAATCAATGTGGGCAGAGAGCCTGATAATTGTATCAGGGTTTTTAGGCCTGATATTAGATAAAATGGGAGGCATGAATATTTCATGGTTTCCATTTCTCTCTTGTTACCCCAGCACTTACACACTTGTCTCTTGTCATACGTGTGGAAAAGTTGAGAATGCTGTTTCTTTCATTCACAGATTCTCCCCTCAGGGACCAATCGACACTTCCTTTTGTTACTCTTTAGTTCCTTTCTTACACTTACGTGGAATAGAACTCACAACATTTGTGTTAATAGCCCATATCTGTAACCATTAGACTTTCAGTACCTGCTTCTTACAGTAGTCGTGTTTCAAGCACCGTTTTTATCCAAATCAGCAGGAAAAGACCTTACAGAAGAAACTCAAGGACATACTCATGGCAGAAGAGTTCTGTTATTGTCTAGTTCATGGGTCAGAGCTGTATAAGATGGATTACTTTAGTGCTAACAGTCCAGAACCTTCACCACATCTCAACTATCATTTTCCATCTCAAGGTTCAGTCGAATCACTCCAGCACTATTTATTTTATACATGACTGTTTCTGCTGTGCCAGGATCAGGGGCGGCATTATATCATGTTCTTTGTAGGCCAGGAAGTGCATGTGGATGACAAATACAGTTTAAGATGGAAGTTTCACAGTAAAAAAATTGAAGAATGAACACCTTGCAGTTAAGGAAACAGTCATAATTTAGTCAGCCTCATGTCGAACAAAACCAGTATTCTGATAAACATCAGTTCCTGCCAATGACAGATCACAGTGAGTCTGTTGATCTGATTCAAATACACAAAACAAGCATCATAAAAATATTGTACAGTAGACGTGTAGTACTGTCAATGTGCTAAAGACACGCTGGGGTGAGAAACAGCCATGCCATTCATAAACGGCACATTTACTTCAGTGTTGTCACTGACAACACAATGGGATCAGGTCTTGTGTGTAGAAAACCAAATGTATTTAATTTTGTTTTTATTTTGGCCATAAATGTGGGACATATATAAGCTTCATTATTATCAGTGAATCATGATTTAAATCTGACTTTAAACAATTTAAATTTGGATTTTAAACTCTTAACACAAATCTTTTGAATGATTTCAGGAGGTTATATATAACAGACAGGTTATATGGATATATAATCTCATAAAGATAACAATAAGATTCTTCAAAAATAATCCATGATACAAAAAACAGCTGTTGGGTTCAGAAGAACATGAAAGTAAAGTTTTTGTGATATGAAAATGACCCTAAAACTCCCTGTTGGCATTTAAAATAATTCTTAGTCTAAAATTTAAAGTC
Source organism: Chromobotia macracanthus (assembly GCA_036877525.1). Taxonomy (NCBI): domain Eukaryota; kingdom Metazoa; phylum Chordata; class Actinopteri; order Cypriniformes; family Botiidae; genus Chromobotia; species Chromobotia macracanthus. The sequence goes on from JAZGTH010000087.1 coordinate 1,317,232, forward strand.
CACATAGACTTCATCACCTTCATGCCCTGCCATTGATACTGTGAGTCTTTGTATTAAGAAAGATAGTTAGGAGACGGGATTGGCAGCAAGGGCAAAATAATGGTTTTCCACACCACAGAGAAAAACTTCTGCCACACTGCCAGCAGACATAATGACATCAGAGCAGACATAATGGCATATTTACAGCAGTACATTTTATTCTCACAGCTCTATATGGCACTCACTCTGTTTTTACTGGCACCCGATGGCTCCCCACAGCTCTGAACAACCTCTGGGTTTCCCTGTAGAGAAGAGAGAGCAGCTCTCATTACAGCATCAGCAGTTATTCTCTGACTGAGGTATATTCCCTCACAGACACACAGCTCATGATAGCCTTAAAGATTTATGAGTGTTTATTAGCTCTCAGAGTCTAGAAGGTTTTTACACACAGGAGATAACGGGCAGGTCTGGTTGGGCACTGACAGGTGATCAAAGTTTGTGCAAATTCACTGAATAAAATCATACTGCGTATATGCATATGCGTACTTTGAAAACCGTTGCTATTTTTTACTGACCATCTTACACTTTTTCTCATCAGCATTTAACGAGTCTGCTTATAAAACAAATAACTCCTCAAATTGAACAAAGTATTACAAAACATGAGCACAAACTGTGTTTAAAACACTTATTACTCTAAAGTAACAACAAGAATGTCGACTGATTAAGGTTCATACAAAACGTCCTGCGCTTCCCTTGAGCATGTGTTACACATCAGCAAAGACAGTCCTGATGTCAGCAGTACATCAATATACCAAACCCAACACAACTGAGACAAAACTGTCTTCATCCAGCCTGAATGAGTCAGATCAGTGGAATAGATTGTGCTTACGTAAACGTCACATTAGAACTGAAATTAATTTCAGAAGAACATGAAAATTAAATTATCTCTGAGTGAGCCCATTAAATGAAAGGTGAACTTTTGTGCCTGAAATAGATAACTGAAACATACAAACTGAAAAAACAAAGACATACAGAAATGTATTTCCAGTGTAAATCACAACCAGTACTCTCAGTTCATGAGTCACAGTTCTGGCCCAGTTCTGACTGAACAGGTTTCAGCACAAGCTTATTTAGCAGCTGCAAAGAGTCTCAATAACACGGGCGGTGAGCAGCTGTCGTCACAGACAGTGAGGGAGTTAATCAATTAAACACTGCCCAGCCCTGAAGAATCAGAGAGGAGCGCTCGCCTGCAGGCAGTAACGGCTGCTGTTTCTTGCATTAGTTCTCAGACAGCCTGCAATGCTAAACCTAAATTTGTTTGGTCTATCTATTCAGTAGATAGATTTTTATTCAGCTGAATTTGCTGTGCCCTTCATTAGGAGAATATTTTCCCTACATGCCAATATGGAGAGCAGGAGGGTGTACTGAAAAGACATGACTCCTGAATATTAAAACCTGTTCTAGAGGGAGATTTTGGGGCTTCACCTGCAGCAGTCAAGTGCAATTTCAGTCAGCTAAATATTTTGACAAAGCAAGAATGAGAGAGAGAGAGAGAGAGAGAGAGAGAGAGAGAGAAAGAGAGAGAAGAAGAGAGAGAGAGAGAGAGAGAGGCATTACATACATCTATTGGTAATAATCTCAGGTCTGCTGGAATGTCCTAAACTCCCACAGAGAACTGCTGGCGGCATTTCAGCACCATGGACAGAGTTCACCACAGTTACAGAATATGACCTCAGATCAGCCTCAGTGTGTCTATGCAGTCTCCGTGGACAGCTCCTGCACACACATGCTGTGTGTCTCTTGCTGGACATTTTTGCCAGTCTACATTTTCTTTAGTACCTTTGACAGTACCTTTACAAAATCTAGTGAGGTGCCTCTCTTTTCAGGCTTCTTACAGGTTGTTATGCTAAAAACAGTTAGAGCACAGTGAGGTTACCACTTTAAAATCTGTTTCAGTAGGCAGCTTTCAAGTATTATATATAACATTGTGACTACGTTTGACTATGTGTTAGACTTATAAATGTTGGAGGTGTGTAGACACTAAGTCACAGCTCTACAGCACTGCTCATCAGACAGGCAGTTCTCAACAGTGGCCTCTGATAGTAAGGGGGCTTTTATAATGACAGAGAGTGGTCATGGTGTATTTATTGTAAGTGAAGAGGCCTGTTTGTTTTTTTACGCAGGGATAGAGGGAGTCTGATGTGTCAAGCATTCTGTTTACAGCAGCAGGGATGTTGAGTTCCTTACACACTTTTATTCAGTTGAATGGATTTAGCTGTAGTCTCACTGTAGATAGAAATGCTGACAGAATGCTAATAACAAGATTTGGTGTTGTCCTGCAGAGCGTACACTGCAGACATACGGGGGTGCCCCTGACAGGAGCAGGGCTGGACTGATAAAGAGTCCCTGAGAGGAGGAAGGAAGTGGACAAATTTACTAAACAGCTAAACCATTTGCATGCTGCATTTCAGTATAAATATTATTCTGCTGCATTTTTTATTATTATTATAACTCTTAACCATGTTGTGAAAGCACTTCAGAAACTACCATGAGAAACACATTAATTCTTGTTGCATAAGCTGATGACACTCTTAGGGTGTTGACCTATTGGGTGAGCCTTGGATGAATATTCAAGAGCGTATGCTAATCAGGAAGATTCCACCTGCTTTCCGGTCATTTCCACAGGGTCACTGCATGTCACACTTTCCTCAAAGCTCAAGATGGTCTTAGTATCCCCAATCGACATTCCTGCAGAATAAATCCTGGTGTGGAATAAGGGCAGCTGAGTGGCCATTTAAATTCATTCTCTCGTCAGTGGCAGGACCTCGCAGGGGTCCTCACAGAGGGGTGAGCTCCACAAATGCAAAAATAAAAAAAACACCATCCAGAATCCAGTTCCTGAGATGAAGGAAAAGAAAAATAGATAGTATTTTCAACTGTTATAAGGGAGGTAAAAATGCTTTTCATATTTTTTGATGTCAAAGATTTCTTCAAATGCCAAAGTTTGCCAAAGAAAGTTTCCTCCCTAAAAGGAGGAAATGAGACACTGCATTAGTTGCTGATGCACAGGGATGACTATATCTGAACCTTGTTTCAAAAATGTACCAATTTATTGAGCATTTGGGCTATATACACACATTTGCAGGTGTGTGTCTTGCATCCTTTAATATGTTAGCCAAAAATTGCCCCATGCAAATTACAATCACATTGTGCAAACATCACAAATCACACACCCACAATTATCAGTGTTTTATTGCTGCCTGTGGAAAGCAGACAGTAAAATCAGTAATTCATCAGATGATGGAAAAGAGCGTTATAATACTTTCAGCATTATAAAGAGCTGAATCAGGCGTCTGGATCACAATAGTAGATTGATGCTGTACAGTCCCAGAATGTCAGATCAGAGCAGCCTCCTGCATCCTCCACGACCCAGTCATCAGAACCAGACTGCACGATTTTCAGTGCTTGTTGCCCCACTTGCATATTTACTTCAGTGAATCGGCCATTAAAACAACACACACCATATATATAAAGAAAAGACACAATCATTGGGCTGCAATCTGTTCTCAGTTTATTGACCATGTTAAATGCTTTGTACAAAAGGTCAGAATTCTTTGTTCCATTCAAGTTCACAAGATGTTCTGTAGAACACTGAAAGTATGCTTGGAAAACCTGGACCATCAGGTTGCAAAAGCTCAATTATTTTTCCATTAAAACAAAATGAGGACCTACAACAAACTAAGAAATTAATTGTTCTCTTTCACGCTTATTGTACTGTATACAGTATGTTCTGTAAGAAGAATATATCAACAGTGGTGGGTGGTAGTGCATTTTTACACACAGTTTTCTTCAGGTCATAGATATTTCTCTTTTCTTCTGCCTTTGATGCTGCTGTCGATGGATTTATCAGTCAAGTGATTAATGGCCTGTTTTTGTCCATGTGAACTCTCGTCGTCAAGGTGTTCAGCAGAGGTGAAGAAACCCCACTAACATTTCCTCCATGGAACAGTGCATTACTCTGTGTTAAGGGTTGCCATGTTTAGTATTGCCATACTATAAAAAAAAAATATTAGATTCAAATGCACACTAACATCCACATACAGAGAGAGTGACATACCCAGGCAGATAGGCTAGGAAATATAAGTCCCTGGTCATACTGCAGAATAGGGGATCTAATAAGATACAGCACAGGCTCCTAACAGTATTATGATAAAACAATTAGTTGGATGTCTGTGTGGCTGCTGCGGATGTGTCTATGGAAGCTCAATATGTTTACAGGAAGCTTAAGTGCTTTCTGCCAGTTACAGATAAGATGCGTGAAGTATAGTATACTTGGAAATAACCGTTTTGTCTATAGATCTGCTGAAGAGAATGGATGGATGAAATGAGAACATGCAATCACTGATCTTAGGCGACTGGATCATTAGCCTGTCAGAACACAGGCTATAATGAAGTGTCCCACACTCACTTTCTGAATATGCAAAATGACTGACAGGGCACGACCCACACAGAAAACCCTTTAGATGAGAAAAGAATGTTCATCCAGTCAGTAAAGCAAACATTCTGTAAACTTGCATGCTTAGTAATGCTTCACAAATTAGTAATTCAGAAAGATCTTGATTGCACTTGAGTTTGACAGCATTGGCAAGACACCAGGACCTTGTTAATGGACTGCAAGCTCATCACTACAGATCCCTGCCTACATTACCACAAGGGCCTCTTTGCCTGGGGTTGTGGAGTAACCAACCACCCTTTTATGCTTCATTAAAGCATACAGGCCTACTGGTACTGTATTTAAGTTGCTAAAGTTACAGCAACATCTATAGTGTAACCAGTGCATCTAAAGCTGTACTTTAGGTGTAAAAGGGTTGGCAAGTCATCTTTCACCATGCCGAGAGCCAAGTTCTAATGTATAGCACAGACAATTGGCATCAAGCACTGTAAACCACACACAGGTCAGGATTTAAAATGGGACATTATCCATTTAAGTATTTATTGGTCACATCCTGCAATCAGCATCAGTCAGAAACAACAATGGGGCCAATAGTCATTTTTTCTTCCGAAATCAATCCTGGGAAGACAAAAGCATGAAGTTAGGAGACATTTGGTGCAATAACATTGAGCTGCATAATGACTACACACTCACCTGAATCGGATACTGCTCTACCTTTCCTACTAGAACCACACATGGAGTCACAGCACAGACATACTTGGTCATTTTCATCAGCAGAAGTCCATCTGTGGGAAAAGGGTGCAAGAAATTACTACCCACTATAAATGCCCCATTTGGTGGACGCATAATGTGCCAGGACATACCCGTTTGCAAAGGAGCAAGCCTTGCTTCCTGGATTTGTTGGAGCTGAAGCAAGGACTGCCTTCAAAGCACACGTAATGTAGACCTACAAAAACCACTCATATCAGACAACAGTTCCTGTAAAGGATGCAAAGCACCAAGAAACCAAACCACCTTTACACACCGAACCACTACCAGCCTGCTGGAACCTGAAGGCCTCCAACTGAAACTGCAGCTTGTCATTCTGAACACGGTGCATGAAATGGGAAGGCGAGCCTGTAAGCTTTGCATCAACAAGACACCTGAGGACAACAACAAGTCAATCACACCATCCCCTTACAGAAGGCACTCACATGTGAGTCAAGTGCAGTCAAGTGACCACGAATTCCCACCAGAAGCCCATAAAATTACATGAAACATTATGCACATGAAACTCATGTCAGGTTGTGCCACCAATGGAAAGCAAGGAGAGGACTGCGACTCACCCATAATTCTCTATAAAGGAATATCTTGGCACAGAGTTTACATCAGGATCAGCAGTAGCCACACAGTTGTCAATAAAAATACGCAGAGGGCTGTGGTTGTACTGCTTCACAGAGGCTTCAAAGTTCATGAACTGGCCCAAGAAATACTGACTGACCGGCCTCTCAAACATCCAGTCATCTGGACAAGGTTGGAAAATTTGTTTGGCAACACCATTTCAGAGCTACAATATTCATTGGGGGAGGGGGGGCTTTACCTGTCATGAGCTTGAGAGAGAAGATGAGAACATCCTCTGCTACTTTTGTGCCAGCAAAAGGAACCCAAGCAGGCATCAAGACATTACTGCTCACATTTTGCAGCCTAAAGAGGGGAGAAGTAACAACTGAAGTGAAACATCTGAAACACCACTGGAATTTGAGACATCCAGAAGTGCAATAGCCAGGTCACAGCCTTTTAAACATTCGGCCCAATTAAGACTAATCTAGTGTGCATTTCAAAACCAAAGACAAATACCGTGGATAGTGACACTCAATTCCAACAGCAGCAGCATCAGCTCTCACAATGGGAGTTCCACTCAACGCCTCAGGAGTGTAGAGCAGAGTGAAAGTGTACACAAGCTCATCTTCAGTTATCTAGAAGTACTCAACATCATGAAACAGTAACCACACATACCCAGCATCAATCACAAAAGCTGAATTAAACCATAAACACTCACCCTCAGAGAGCTGCCACATGTCTGAAGCTCAGCTTCAAAGATAAGAACCTGAGCATCAGGATCTTCACCTAGTGCCCCACAGCCTCCTAAAGTGAGGAATAAGGGATTTACCAGCTGGCCATTCCCATAGAAGTCCTTCTTAACCTCCACATGCACCAAGCTCTCCCCACATTGAACTGCTACACTCTGAGATGGGGTAGGTATCCGTAGTTCAAAAGGCACTTCTGGCTGTTGGAGTTCCTCTGGCATTTGGGGAAAACGCCAGGTCAAAGGTGCCACAGGACCCTGCAGTAGCTGCTTGGACTGAGTACTTCCAGGTTCTTGAAGAAGCTTCCTTGGATCTGCCATAGCAGGACTCATTCCAAGATTTGGAGGTCGAAAATACATTGATGTCTGTGGGTCTTGGGCCGACTGCTGAGGAGCTAAAACTGGCGGCAGTTGCTGTTGGAATCTTACTGGATCCTGGCCTTGTTGAAATCCTGACCACTGTTCTACAGACAAGCCAACTGCTAAAGCAAGCAGCAACAAACTAACACAATTGAAATCTACCAACCCCATCACCATACAACTCTGTGCTTCTCAAAACACCTGATAAACTTCTGCACTTTTCACAACACCTGATAAACCTCTGCTGTAGCTTTTTCTAGAGCAGGAAATTAAAGTGGCTCCACCCCTTTTTGACAAGCCAAATGGTACACCAGATCTGTTGAGTTAATTACAACTGTTGCCACAAAATAGACCAATTGTAGCTAGTCTATCTAATCCCTCTTCTAATCTTATTTGATACTTAAAACAAACCAATACAGGTACTCTCATTTCCAATTGAAAATTTTATTTCCAATGAAAACTGATGAAATCTTGAATTTTCATTTTTAAATGAAACATTTTGAACATGTTTTGCTCCTCTTCTAAAGGAGCAGTGAGATGTAAACAGTGAGATGTGTAGCTAGTTGAGAATATACACATATACACATAATTTCTTATCATTCAGTAAAGCCTCTGGATAATCCACTGCCCTGTGAGCTCCTCTGCTGTTGTGTTCTGACAGACTCTCCCAACTGCCAAACAAAAAAAGCCAGCTCACATCCTCTACACATGAAACAGCTTGACAAACTTCCACAACTCCCTATTAACGGTCCCAGAGTTGCAGCTCTGTAATATTCCATCGCTGTGGTGAAAATGAATTAGGCAAGTTAATGTGATTTTTGCATTAGCAGATTAAAAATGTCTTTCATGCCCTCGTTCCCATATTAGACCACAGCTAAGCCCGAATAGCTTTCTCTTTGTGCTTAACCTCATAATGTCAAGAGGGCCAAACTCACTTTGAATGCGGTGGGTTTTATTTTCTGGGCAGGGCATGTTGGGAAAGGAAATGAGGAAGAGGATGGGGACTCAGTGTGTAGTGCTTATGCTGGGTTAGACGTCACGCTGTTGCTGGTTCTCAAGTTCATCCACATAACTTCAGTCATTTTTTTTGTACGGTGACTTTTGCTTGAACTTTTCAATGTAACAGCATGTTTCACTGTTGTATTTAGATCCCAGACAATTCTACACAGGGGTATCATTTCCAGAGTCCATCATGGATTTGCCTAGCTCTGGTGAAATTAAAGTTTTCAAAGTACACAGACATACTGTTTACTCACCCTTGTGCCATTAAACCCAGCTGACTTTCTTCTGCTGAACACAAATGAAGATAATTTAATGAAAATCCAGTTGGGTGAATACAATAATAAAAATAATGTTGAAACAATGAACAAAATCCCAATATTTAGGCAGCTACATCTGGAGGCAAAAGTTAATTAGGCAGCTGTTGTTGTCTTTAACATTAATAGTTTTATATATATTAGAATTGTATTTACTTCACATGTGAAGAGGTTACTCAGTCAGTTACTCAGTCAGCCATTTACATACAGAAGCCATAAAGTTGCAGTAACAAAAATAGTGTGTTTGATTCTAATGGTTAAAACAGAGTATGTGAATCTGTGAAAGATGTGGTCCTTCATATAAAAGTGTGTACTTTTAATGTAATTTTTTTTAAATCTCAGTTTAATATGCAACTACAGTTGCTCTGTTTTTATATGTATATATATATATATTTTTTTTTTTTTTTTTTTTTTTTTTTTTTTTTTTTTTTTTTTTTTTTTTTTTTTTTTATTTTTTTTATATATTTTTATATATATATATATATGTATATATATATTTGAATGAGGCAAGGCCAGTTACGAGATGGCCGACAAGAAAGGACTACAACTCCCAGACTGCAGGAGACAGGATGTCTGATGAAAGAGGAACTTAGTTAAAAGAATTTTTCTGTTGTTGAAAGCCAGATGAGGTAAGCTGATAACTTTTTGTTGCACTCTTTCTTATGTTGCACTATTATACATGTATATATCTATATATATAGTTAAGCTTGAAAAATAGCTGCTTTCCTCTCCATTTTCACATTATCATGAGAAGGAATCTTTTTTTCAGGTACTCGCTCTGTCCAGCTGGGTAACTGGACTGGTTATTGGCCTGTCCAAACACAGGCCATGCAAGATGAAGCCGAATACCACAAGTCAACAATGGATTCAAGCAGCACCTGACCTCTGAGCCTGTGTGACTCCTGCAGGGGAAGACTTTAATCATGGCTCTCTTCTGCACTCAGTTCAACAGAGATTAGATGACCAAATCAATTAGAAGCTAAAGAAGAATGTGAGAGGCAGAGAGAGCACACAGGACAGAGTCTCGCTGAATCACGGAGCAGATCAGGACTGCTGCCCTCTCACAGTGATCAGATAAATATGGGGCAGAACGGAGAGCAAGACTTATGTAATACCAAAGTTTTATACCCTAGAGAACCCCACAGCTGATTATAAGAGAAACAGGCTTTCAGTCAGGGGAGATAAACCAAAGTGTGTCTGCACAACTGAACATTTATCGCTTAAACTTTTTGCTCAACAAAGTTCAACAAAGACCTCCAGTTTTGAAAAGCCTGCATCTCCCTGAGTAAAAATCACTCCGCAATCTACTAGAGATGCTTGCTTATTTTTTTAAACCTGCCCTCTCTGAGACTGCAATTACAGACCTGTGACAAAAAAGCCATCTCTCCCTGCTTTTCATTAGCTTTCCTCTCGCCCTCTCGTCCCTGCAACTCTAATACACTCGCTTGTGGCGACAGGCTTAAGGAAAGCTCCATCTTAGCCTTTGACTGCCATCCCCTACCCAGCATTGATTGATCTGTCTCTGAGCGAGCCGCGCTAGCTGTACATGCAAATCTAAAAGCAAACATTAGCGGCTGTCCTCTGCTGCTGGCCCCTTTTCAATGTTGTGCAGCGAGATCGTTTGTCACCGGAACAGAGTAATAATGTGTTTGCTGGCACAGGCCGAGGTTGCTTCTGCATACCGCATTATAACGGAGAGAGATTGCTCCCCTGACACAAGCAGGAGAATAGAAATGATCACAGCCTGATGGTGGTGATAATGGTGATGGCTTCCCCTCTCTGGTTCAAGATCTTTTCTCATGGGTTCCGCAGCATTGTGCTCCACCCTTCTGGACATTTACGTTCTCCTATTGGTACGGTTCTTAACAACAAGATGTGTTTTTTATGGGATTATATAGATGCCAAAGAACCATTCTAGCTTTTAGGTGTAGATGTCACCTAAGGGACATTTCAACAGTATACAACGTTTACCTGAAGGATCTTTTTGAACACGAGGAACATGAGGTCATTCTATCTGCCCTCTCTTTCTTCTGCTATTGTAGAGACCTGGACCCTATAGAAATGGACCCTTTTAAAGGAGTCCACAAAGCGGCATGGATAACAGCATGTTCTCGCTGCTGAATTAAGATTTATCAGCCACTGTCCTCTGGCTGTGCTCATGCCAGAACAAGAGACTTGCTAACTTGCAATGTACTGCACTAAATAATAATTATTCTGCAATTAGCTGCCTGTGATCCCATAGAGCTAAAATGGCTAAATGAATTCTCTAGCATCCATTAATGTTCCTCAGCAGAAAGCTAGTATGCAGGTATCTCCACTTTTAACTAGCTCAACCAAGACTTGTTTTGACAACCAGCTTTTTTAGAAAAACCATGGGGGTCGATCTGCGACCAGCAAATATATGCATGGTAATGGTTGGTTACCATGTAGTGATTTACCAGTTAGAATAAACCCATTAAAAATCATACTGGGTAGTCTTTTCAACAAGGAAACAAATTTCCATAATTTGTTGTTTACACTATTTATAAAGAAATTAAGCACATTCAAGGGAGAAATAAATGCAATTTTATTTTAATTGTTATTAGTAATTAGCTGTCACTCACATGCGACACAAATACAATGTTTACAGTAATTCAGCCTCATTCACAAATACATAGATTTTTTTGCTCGCTAACACTGATGCAGCAGCAGGTGCTGTTGCATTTCACACCACCCCCGGGTGTAAGGGAAACAGCCACATGTAACACAATCTGTACACTAGGGAGCTTTAGCAAAGCTTGTCGCATTTCACATGTAAAATGCTCTTAAAGGGTTCATTCATCCCAAAAGGAAAATTCTCATTGTTATGTTGTTGAACGTGTTGTGCCATCGCCATCTTGCCAAGGTATCAAGGACGCTAAACAGTTGGTAAATAGAACTGAACTGAACCAGCAGGAAGGTGTGTGAGAGCCCACCATGAATTATTGCTAACCTGCACCTGTAAACCAGTCTGGGTGTGAATGTACGCATGCACACACACTTACAGACACGCACACACTGGCCATCTGGTGAAAGTCTGTTGCGCCTAGATATCAAACAGTCATGGCTGGCAGCCGGGTCGACTGGCAGGAGATTCACCTGGACCTGAAGCAGAGAGATGGCACACTATGAGTTTGTGTTACTAAATAGCACGACAAACCATTTAGCAGACAACTGACAACAGAGAGTCCATCATCCAGTTTACATGGGAGCAAGCCACGCAATATGCAATGAAATATGCTTTTCTCATGAAAGTAATGGGATGTCCTGAGAATGGATGATAGGAGACTTCACTGTGGTACTGGAACAACACTTAGAACAGAGGTTTGGCATTTCTGTAGCTCAACTGGCAAAGCTTTGTGTTAGCAAAGCAAAGGTTGTGGGTTTGATTCCCAGAAAGGACACATACAAATAAAATGCATAATTTGCACTGTAAGTTGCTTTAGGTATTCCTTCAGTACTTTAGAAGTGTCAGCCAGATGCATAAATGTTTTTTTCCTTGGTACCCTCTAAAATGTTTTTTTCTACTTAAACACTGGGTTAGATCATTTTTTACCCCAGTGTGGGTGGGTGCATATAGACAGATGTTCACATTTGAGGTTGGGGTCATATGTATCACAAAGATATATTATAATGCCTGGAGGTGCCAAAAATGTATTTACACAGGAATCACAATCACAGACATCCAGCGTCTTGACAGTCGATTGTTGGCTCATGCACAGCTGACAGAAAACAAAATGTGTGATGACTGTCATGACAAGGGTGAAGATTAAAGTGGACATGATGTGATATGAAGACAGGGCAGGAAGAAGTGATGATACACTATAATGCATTCACTGTTATTCTAATAATCATCATGCATTTCATTCACCTAGTCAGTTTAATCAAATCAAAATGAATTTCTGATGACAGTAACAACATTAACACTTCTTCTGATATTTCCAAATAATAGACATGCAACACTGGGGCAGCTCAGAGTATTGCCGTAGCAGTGTGAAAAAACCTGCATAATATTGTCTGCTCTGCCTTGAAGAGCTGTGCTTCAGGTGTCAGGACTGTGGCTGTCTTACAGGATCTCCCACGGGGCTCCTCCACCTGCCTCAGCTGAAGGATGTTCCTCCTAATTATGACAGAGGTGCTGCGGGCCGCGGGCCGGAGAGCATGAGCTTCACAGTGTGGGAAAAATCAGCAGGAAACAGCTCTGGCAGGATGTGCTTCTTTATGTTTGAGTGTGGTTGGATGGAGGCAAGAGAAATGTCAGAAAGGAAGCGGAGGATTGTGGGTGGATTTTTATGAGAGGTTGGTGTGGCACTTTTGGTGTGGGGCTTTCTTTGAGTTGCAGAGAGCTGTATTTGAACATTTGAAGGAAGTGGTAAGCAGTGGATACGTCTGACAGTGAGTAGAAGCTTGTTAGACACATTTTTTGTTTCTTACTGTTTACTAACTTGAGAGATGTTTCTAACTCAGAGATGGTTTGGAACTAGTTAGGTAAAATAAATTTGACTGGCTGCTTGTTTAACATGTTGGTTGGGGGGTGGGAGGGTGTCTAAAAAGCAATGTAGTTAGATGAGTTTTGTG